>CAUYLG010065469.1:0-303636 GCA_963573385.1 Cacajao melanocephalus | reverse complement strand
TTGTTAAGTACAATTATTGGCATAAAAGAGGTTTTTAATACCCATTTTTAGACTGCATTCTAGCCTGGGCAATAGAACAAGAATCTCGTTCTCTCTCCCTCTTTCTCTTCATCTTTCTTTCTCTCTTACATTCTTTTTTTTCTTTCTTCACTCTCACTTTCTTTCCTTTTTCTTTCTTTCAAAAAAAAAAAAAAAGAAAGAAAAGAAATGGAATGAACAAGATGAAAATTGATGGGGCTATAACAAAGGTCTTAATACAACACTGTCAAAGGTTGAGTGGGCCAAAGGGAGTGCCTTCTGGTCCCCCAACATTAAAACACCAGTTCGCTGTATTTCTCCCAGTTTTGAGAAATTCAAAAAGCTGGAATGCAGAGATTACAATGAAAAATCTGATCTGAAATTGCCTGTGGCAATAATTGGGCAGATTAATCAAGATAAAAATTGACAAAAGAACCAGGGTCCTTTGGCTTAATCCTTGACTGGGTACTCCAAAGCTTTTTTCACAAGAAAGGGTAAAATGGTCTGAGGGTGGAGAAGTTACTGAAACTAGAATATTAAAAATGTGAAACTTGATGGGCTCATGAAAGTTGGTATATTTGAACACTGTATTGGATTAGGAGATGATTCCCCTACTTGGTACTGTAAAACAGAAGGCATGTAAATCTGCCCTTCAAGCAGTAATTGGACATGCTAAATGAGAACCAGCAGAATTTTCCAAGCCCATGCAGTACAGAGTCAAAGCTAGAGTGCCAGTAGGGATAAATTCTCTACTTGATAACCCTCTGTGAAGCATTCCCGAGGCCTTATGGCAAAAGCCGCTGAGCACCTCCCAGCAACAGCTACTGGGACTGGACTAGAGAATTTCCACTTGAGAGGCCTTGCTATGAAATGTTAGCTGAAACTATACCTATGACACCTGGGATACTCATGTTGTCTTGGGTGATTTCAGCGAAATAGTCTAGTGGGGATGGCAGTGCCCAGAAGAGTTCCATAATAAAATGGACATGGTTTATAGAGTGTAAGGAATAGAGAAGTTCTTCTTCAAAGTTTTCATCTTAGGCCTTAAAGAATAGCAAATTCTGACTCTAAAGTCCCTATCCATCATTAGCACCTATATTCTAGCCCAGCTAGCTGCTTTGACTTATTCAGGCATGCCCAAAGAGGCCTGGGCAACTCCCAGCCCATAGTTCATGCCATTCCTTATTTGGAGCCACTTCCTTGACCATCTCATGAGCAGCTTCCTCTTTTCTTTGTTCTCTCTCCCTTTCCCTATTTAGGAAAGTTTTAACTTGTTAGCCAATCGGGTAAAGTATAGACTGTGAGGTCCTGCTCCAGCCAATGGAGGTCGGACACAGCAGTAGGGTGGATGCATCAGGTCATAAATAATCCTGTCTTCTTTGTTTGGTGCACTCTCATGGCAAGACTGCTGGCGAGCAGTGCCCTTTCTGCAGATATAGGTGATGGGGGGATGGAGGCAGCAAACCACCTTGCCGTGTATGTACCTATGCAACAATCCTGCATGATCTGCACATGTACCCCAGAACCTAAAGTACAATTAAAAAAAAAAAAGAAAAAAGCCTTGCTGAGAAACCTTTTGTCTGAATGCTGCTTCTTCCCTGCAACATCAGAAGATAAGCACTTCTATCCAACATAGAGTTTCATGCTACCCAGGAAATTCAAGGAGGAGATATTCTTGAGTAGAGTGTTTCCTTTCCCCTAAGACTGATTCTGGAACTGTGTGAGAAACTGCTGGATTCTATAGTGCCTGACAAATAGCTCTCAACTGACTGACAAACAGCTGCTTGGTTTGTGGATGCAATTCCAGGGTAAATGGACACCACCTATTTGGAAGGCAGCTACTTTGATCAAAGAAGGTAACAACAGGTCTGCTCAGTGGGCTGAATTGCATGCTGTTTTTCTAACAGTGATGGAAGAATTGATTGATGGTAAAAGCCCCTGACTTTGGGTGTTTACTGACTCATGGGCAGTGGCAAATGGCCTGGTCATATACTAAGGCAAGATGGCCGTGGAAATCTGGCCTATTAAATGAATGCACATATGGAGCACGATCCTATGGAGAATTTGAGGGGTGCATTAAAGAACACGTCAATGCTCATCTGAAGAACTCCCTTCCAGGTTCAGAAAGTGACTGGAATTGACAAGCAGATATCCCTGTGTGCTCCGTTGAGGTGGCTACCTGGGTCCTTGAAATGAGTGGATATGGGGTTATCATAACAGGGCAGAGATAAGCTGAATGTAAACATGGGTTTTTTTTTGCACCTTCTCAGGCACAAAATGCCAGAAAGAACTGTTCTGTTTCTCAACAAGAAAGACAGAGACTGCTGATGGCTATGGAACAGATTCTCTGGCAGGAAGGCCCTGAACATAGCTGGCAAGTGAGACAAATGCTGGTAGCCCTAGGGGACTACAAATGGGTCTTGTCAGGAATAGACACTGGCTATGGAGTAGGCTTTGCATATCCAATGGAAGATGAAAATGCTCCAAGTGCCATAAAAAATGAATAGAATATATTGCATGGATATGGATGACTAGCTATCATTTTCAAAGACCAAGGAACAGACCGTACAGCCTATAATGTTCAACAATGGGCACAGATCTTCCTTAGACTAATAGTCTGATAGAGAAGTAGAGCAGGCAATAGAAACATTGGTTGTCTAAATCAGGGAGAAATAAAAGCATGAAGAGCTGACTTTCATACCTTCAAGAGTCTGCTCACACTTATAGTCAGTAGGACTAGAGTGTCCCTGCTAGATTTTTTTCTGCTTTTCTGGTGATCTGTGGAAGAGGGGTCAGAGAGCATGCTGGTATGACTATGCAGTTCTTGCCAAAAGAGGAGTACACTGATAAAATGACTATATTTTTTTTCTTTCTTCCCCAAATCACCTCAGAAAAAACAATTATTTTTTCTTCCTTACCTGATGCAGTGGTCCTAGGACCAGAACTGCAACTGCCAAGTGCTGGAACAGCAGGGATAATTTCTAAGCAAAAAAAAAAAAAAAAAAAAAAAAAAACCAAAAAACAAAAAACAAAACTGTAAATATGTTTTTAAATCTATGTCAAAATTCCTAAGGGCATGATGGGGGTGAGTTGTGCCTTTACCCCATCTAGCAAAACTAGGGTAACAGTGAATGCAGCTGTATTGCCTGGTGGTAAAAATAGCTCTTTCATTCTGCCCATACACAACCTTACCCTATCTGAAGGGGCATGGACGGAGGAGGAGCAACTTGCTACATTTGTATTGCTACCTGCAAATGTAGGCCCCAGCACAGTGGTGATTTCTAATGTCCCTTCCAAAGGTGAAAAAGTCTGGGTATTAATGGAGAGAAGGAGAAATTGTAGCAGACAGCAAAGAAATAAATATATGGGTTATTAATTGAGGAAAATTCAATATTACATTAACACTTCAAGAGTCTCAGAGCAAGAGGATATTGTCTCTTAGCTCAATTATCCCAGATGCCCAAAAGGGTGAGGCTGTGTCTTTATGAAAGCCACTCCTGCTTTTGAAACCTGACACAATTGAGAGGAAATCTGCAAACATGAGTGGCCTCATCTTGGGGGACATTCATACAGTATGATGGACTGGATTAATTATTAATTGTGTGGATAGATAGATAGATAGATATAAAGGTTCTCTAGTCAAAATCCTGGGGGTAGCTGAGGTGTTATGGTATATATTGATTTTTGTCCATGGTTCCTGGCTCATAACTCACATAGCCCCTCAGGTGCAGGCCTCTGACCTTCTTCTGCCCACCTTTCACTCTAATGGTCCTCTCATGAGAGGGTCCCACTCTATACTCTGCAGGAAAAATATGCTGATGTCATGACGCCTCCATAAACACCCAAGAGGACAGGGCTCAGAGAGCTTCCAGATAGCTGAATATGTAGAAGTTCCTGTAGGGTGACGCACCCAGGGAAAGCACAAAAGCTGCATACCCCTTCCCCCCCAACCTCGCCCTACAGGTCTCTATCTGTATCCTTTGAAATATCGTTTAAAATAAAGTGGTAAATGAGAAAGAATGGAGATAAAAAGAAGAGAAAAGAAAGAGAAGGAAAGAGGAAGGAAGGAAGAGAGGGAGGGAGGAAGAGAAGAGAAGGAGAGAAAGAGAGAGAGAAAGGAAGGAAGGAAGTAGGGAGGGAGGGAAGGAAGGAAGGAAGGAAAAAGAAAAAGGAAGAAAGAAAGAGAGAGAGAGAGAAAGAAAAAGGGAGGGAAGGAAGGAAGGAAGGAAAAGAAAAGTGAGAAAGAAATGAGGAAGAGACCTACAGGCATCAATGCTAATTGGCTCATACAACACTTATTCCAGCTCCTTAGAGCAGTCAGAAGCCATATAAAACATTGTATTTCCCAGAATCTCTTTTGCTCAGATACCATATGTGATTTGAGCTCTGCTATCAAACTTTACCCTTTTGAAACTTTAATATGAAAGTGAATCAAATGGGAAGAGGTTTAGAATGCAGGGCATCCATTTTGCTGCACGGGCTGGTGACACACTGTCATTCCTGATCAGTAGCTGGGCATGTGTCCTGATGGCAGATACCTTCCTGATTAGCAGAAGTGATATGATTCTTGAGCTACCAACTAGAGCAGCTTCTGTATTCTAATTTGGATACAGCATAACTTCCTGATTCAGTGGCTTCCTGATCATGGAAGAGATAGCAGCTTCCTAATGTTTCAAATTCTTGATTATAACACTGGCAGTATCTTCCCTGAAGGCTCAGTTCTGCTATATGGATTTGGGCATAGTTCCTGTAAATGCAAATCAGTCTCTTTCTTCAGTTCTCAAAACATGTCTGTAAGTAATCCATTTAGCACCTTACAGGATAAAACCTTTTTTCCAGGATGGAATCTGTTATCTTAAACTGAACCCTCACTAACATACTACCCAATTTACCTTGAAATTGAAATTAAAGATAATACAAGATAAGGATAATAAAAGGATAATACAAGAATGGAAAATGGTGTGTGAATGTCACTTATGAATACAGATTTAATAACCTAAATAAAATATTAATGAATCAAATCCAGCATGGAAGAGATAAACATAGAGGGGATCAAGTAGGTTTTATTTCAGAAACTCCAAAATGTCTTAAACACAGAAAACCAATTGATGTGATTCACCACATTTGTAAATTAAATGAATAACATAATTATTTTAGTTAATGAAAAATGCATTAGAAAAAAATGCAACATACATTAATAAGGTTTTTTTAAAAAAAAATAGTCACTCATAGGTGGGTGTTGAACAATAAGAGCACATGGACACAGGGAAGGGAGCATCACACACTGCCGTCAGTTTGTGGGTACTAGGGGAGGGACAGCAGGGGGTGGGGGGGGTGGGGAGGGTGGGGAGGGACAACGAGGAGAGAAATACCAGATACAGATGATGGGGGGATGAAGGCACCAAACCACCTTGCCATGTATTTATCTATGCAACAATCCTGCATGATCTGCACATGTACCGCAGAACCTAAAGTACAATAAAAAAAATAAAAAGAAAGAAAACCATAAACCCAGTAATTCAATATCCATTCTTTGCACTAGAATAAAATCTCTTAGCTCCTTACTGTGGCCTGATCCTGCGTGATGTGATGCCCACCTGCTTTCCTGGTCTTATTTAATCCTTCCTCTACGAGAGATACACTGGTGTGTTTTCACCTTGGGGCCATTGAATTCTCATGTTCCTCGAAGAGTTTTTTGGTGGTTGGTTACTTGTCATCATTCAGGTCAGAAATGTCACCTCCCTCAAGAATCCTCTCTGAACCACCTGTTTAAAGTGGTTCCCTCCAGTTCCAGCTACTTGGGAGGCCGAGGTAAGAAGATTGCTTGAGCCTGGGAAGTCAAGGCTGCAGTGAGCTGTGATGGCATCACTACATTCCAACCTGAGCAACAGAGTGAAACCCTGCCTCAAAAAAAAAAAAAAAAAGTAGTAAATCCAAGAAGGGCTAGGAAAACCAATTAATTCACCTTGTTAAGAATTGCATGCGAAGAACAGAATTCAGAAGTAAAGCACACATTAGTGAGGGGACATTGTCCTCATCCGTTTTTCCCAATTCCTGAGTCTTTTTGGTGGGTTGTTTTACATAAAGATGTCCAGAAGCTGTCTTGTCAAGAGCTTTATCAATCCAGTCTTACAAGACTAGAAGGGAAGGAGAGAAGTTAGATGTACTTTGATCCTTGATGACTGCTTGTGAAAGCATCAGAAGGGAGTGATCTGAAAGATGGAGAGAGCAACTGAGGATTCTTTCTTGCGAGTTCTTGAGGAGGGGCTCTTTACGCACCTGTCGTCACGGCTCTAGTGAAGGGGACCAGGAAGAGTGGTCTCTTGGTTCTCTGAGGTTATTCTGTGACATGGGTTCATTTTTATACTTACAACCAAGTATCATCTTTAGCACATCACTAGACAAGACTTGAGATAGTGGTGTTTTAAGCAGGGGATGATTGCTTTCTCTTTAAGTTCCTAACTAAAGGAGTTTCTTTCGTCATAAATATACGTGATATAAAATTTACCATTTTAATCACATTTAAGTGTATAGTTCAGATGCATTACATACATTCACATTGTTGTGTAACCATTACCACTATTCATCTCCAGGACTTTTTCAACATTCCAAACTAAAACTCTGTTCCATTACACAGCAATTCCCTGTTCCCTCCTCCTTCTGGCCCCTGGTAACCACCATTCTGTTTTCTGTCTGTATGAAGTTGACTATTCCAGATACCTCGTGTAAATAGAATCATGCTATATTTGTGTTTTTGTGTCTGGCTTATTTCATACAGCATAATGTCTTCAGAGTTTATCTAGGTTGTAGCATGAATCAGAATTTTGTTTATTTTTGTTGTTTAATTTTATTGACATAATTATGGGCTACATGATGATGTTTTGATACATACAATATATAGTGATTAAATCAGGGTAATTAGCATTTCTATCATGTCAAATATTTATCATTTCTTTGTATTGGGAACGTTTGATATCCTCCTTCTAGCTTTTTGAAGCTATATAATATGTTATTGTTAGCTATAGTCATCCTACAGTGATATGGACACTAGAACTTATTGTTCCTATCTAGCTGTAATTTTGTATTTTTTTTAACAAATCTCTGACTATTCTCTCATTCCTCCTTAAAGCTGAATAAATTCCACTGTATGTGTATACCACGTTTTGTTTATCCATTCATTCATCCATCGATAGACACAGGTTGTCTCCACCTTTAGCTATTGCAAATATAGCTGCTGTGAACATGAGTGTACAAATTTCTCTTCATGTCCCTGCTTTCAGTTCTTTTGGGTATATGCTTGGAAATGGAATTACCAGATCGTATGGTAATTCTGTGTTTAATCTTTTTGAGGAAACTACTCAAGGGATTTTAAACCTACAAGCCTATTGGACAAAAGGTTCATGTATTTATTGCTTCATATATGTCATATAGTATATTAGATATCGGACAAATGGAAGTAAATGGGACAAGGCTCCTCTCAAGAAGCACAGAAGATGAGGGACATAGTAAATAGATGCATAAGTAATCAGCTATTATACATGGTGTTCAATTTTGTGGTAAGATGTGTATAGAGTACTATGGGAGTGCATCTAATAGTGATTTCTAGTGTTTCTGAAGGTAAAATCTCATTGGATGTTATCTGGGATAGATTAATTCTACTGAATTCTGGTTAATGGTAGATCATGCAGTATAGAAGTTCTGGTGTACATTTGTTTTTGTGGCACATTTGGTTTTTTAATAGCTAACTCAATCGCACGTCTCTCTTTCGTTTTATCTTCCTCTAGTGGTTTTTAATTGCCAACAGATCTTACAAAGTCAGTGCAGCAAGCTCTTTTTTCTTCAGTGGTGTATTTGTTGGAGTTATCTCTTTCGGCCAACTTTCAGATCGCTTCGGAAGGAAAAAAGTCTATCTCACAGGTAATCTGTTAGAGTATTCATAAACTGGATGAGAAGGCTTATTTCTCTAAGATTCTTAGGGAAATATTACGGGGACTATTTCTTTAAGGTTCTCCGGGAATTGGCATATGGACACAGAACTGATCTTTATTACCCTGGCAAGAGGCCAAACTGCAGCTCTTGCTTCTGGCCAGGCACTTTCAAGTTACTAGCCCACCTAGTTAAAGCCAGATATTTGTGTTCTAAGCTTTTCATAGGCGATGGTGCTTTCTGCAACCCCCAAATTTTAGTTTATGCCATGTTGCTAAGGAGAGAAGTAAAAGATTGTGACAGTCTACTAGGTCCATTTCCTTATATCTCTCTGTGTTGATTTATTTCAAGTGTGCTTGACAGGACTTGGCATAGTGCTCTTGACAAGCTGAGTATGAGCAAGGATTTTTCATTTTCCAGCATTACTGTGAATAATTGAGAACTGTCTGCAATTGACAGAAATCACGTAGTAAATAAACCTTATGTTTTTTTCAAAAAAAATAATTTCCAAGAGAAACCTAAAAAAAAAACACACATAGCTCAGAAAACTTAAGTTTATAAATGTTTATTTTATAAGGTAATGAATATAATTTATTACTTTCATCAAATGCTATTTTGCCTCTGGATTATTGAATATTGTTCTCTCTTTCTAGGTTTTGCTCTTGACATCTTATTTGCAATTGCAAATGGATTTTCCCCCTCATATGAGTTCTTTGCAATAACTCGCTTCCTGGTGGGCATGATGAATGGAGGAATGTCGCTGGTGGCCTTTGTCTTGCTTAATGAATGTGTGGGCACCGCCTACTGGGCACTTGCAGGTACTGCTTAAATCATGAAACTCTGGACTGGGTGAGCAGCTCCAGAAAATCTTTATAGGGAACCAGTTTAATCCTAGAATCTGGAAATGCATTTGGACTTGAGGTAGTTTATTCCAACTATTAGATTTGCTTTTCTGAGTTTGTTACTATTCCTCTGTAGACAGTCTCCCTGGGGGCCTGCCTCACATATATGTGAGCTTTCCACCGCTCTCATGGACTGCCTACAGACTGCTGTGCAGAGTATTGATTTCCTCAGAGGGATACTAACCACTTTTTACAACTTAAACTGAAAAATAGTATAGACATAGGAAATAATAGAAAATCCTTTCTTAGAGCCTTCTTATTATATTTTGTTAAATCTTTGTTTCACGACCCTTTTTTGTTTTTACTGCTCTCTTCAAGTCAACATAATACTATTGTTGCATTTCTTTATTGATGCTTAATTTCCAAAATTGAGACTGTATTCTGTATTATTTTTGACCATCCCATTATTTTCTCAAGAACTACATAGATAGTAAAATAAATGATTTTAAAAGGTTATTTGACTTCAAATATTGTTGTAAGAGAAGTAACTGTGTCTAAGACTTTATAGACTTAGGTTTGCAATAATAGCTTTTTGTTTCTTTTACTTTTATTCACTTGACAATGATTGAATATTTCCCATGGATGATATTTTATTTTATTTTATTTTATTTTTGAGATGGAGTTTTGCTCTGTTGCCCAGGCTGGAGTGCAATGACGCAATCTCAGCTCACTGTAACCTCCGCCTCCCAGGTTCAAGCGATTCTCCTGACTCAGCCTCCCAAGTAGCTGGGATTACAGGCATGCGTCACCACGCCCAGCTAATTTTTGTTTTGTATTTTTAGTAGAGATGGCGTTTCTCCATGTTGGTCAGGCTGGTCTCGAACTCCCAACCTCAGGTGGTCCGCCTGCCTCGGCCTCCCAAAGTGCTGGGATTACGGGCGTGAGCCACCACACTCCACCCCCACGGATGTTCTTATATGGATATGGGAAGCAGGTTGACTGTGACTGATAGAAATGTGTCTGTGGGAAGATATATATGAGAATGCCATTCCTTAGAACCTGATGCGCAGTGCCAGCCATCTCTTATATACCAGCTGCCATGCTAGGCATTTGACATTCATCTGTAATATTCCTGGAGCTTACAAGTTAAGGATTCCTACCTTTGTTTTATGGATGAGGAAACTGAGCCTTTGAGAGGTGAGGTGACATGCCCATTTTCAGCAGCTGATAACTGACAGGGCCAGGACTGCAACCGAGTTTGTCCTTCCACTGTTCCCCAAAGACTCTCCTCTTGGAACTTCAGCATGTCACCTCATGTGAGTGCTGTCCTGGTCAACCTATTCTTTCTAACTGGTGTTATTTTTGAAGTTGTATGCACTATTGTATGGAGCTGGAAGACACAAGGCTAAATAAAGAAGACTTCCATTCTGTTTGGATCCCCACTAAACTGCTGTGGAGTGGAAAGATGTATAGGGTTGGACCAGTTAGAACTAGGCTGGGGAGGAAGAGACACTAGCTCCATCCTCTGTAGACAGGCTTTCTGCGGGTCTCATACAGTGTTGCTTTAGGATTCATCTTGTCTGTAGCAGCTTCTAAAGCCTTTTTGGAACTGATCCTAAGCTAGGATAAGTGAAAAAGCTTCTTCTGGGTCTTCAATTTTCATTGAGACTTTAGTGTCATTTTTCTAAATAGTGTGTCCAATATCTTGGGACTTTCTAAGAAAAGTTTGTAATAATGGTGATCATGCCTGCTCCCTGTATCCAGGGAAGGGATGAAGGCACTCTCTCCTTTGGTTTCAGTTTTCCTGAGGTCCAAAATCGTGCTCATGTAGAGCACCATGAATGCATATTTTTCTTACACCACTCAAATTTCTCCATCAAAGTGTTTATATTTGACTTTAGTTGTTGCATGAAGATGCTCTTTTACAGAAGACATATACCACCCCCACCCTGCCAGATGATCTATTTTTCCTTTCCTGTTGCATGTGTTAGGCAAAGGGACCAACCCTGGTCTCTTGCTCTCTTGCTAGTTACCTAAAGCCAGTGAAAAGAGTCCCCTTGAAGTGTTCTGATCCCTGAAGCTGGATTAAGATGAGACTATCAAAATTTCTGCAGCAAAGTGAAAAGGGAGAGAGGAAGAAAAACTAACAGTGAAACCAGATAGTTACCAAGTGCAATGTGAAATTCAGAGCAAGTGTGAGAGTTTCCTGAAGACCAGTACACAGCCCTCCACCCAGGACAAAAGTAAGGCTCTGATAGCGTCTGGAACTCTTTTTGAGTAGCGTCCTTCCCTCTCTGTGAACCGAGGTCTTCCCCAGGATATTGTCCTTGGTCTTTCTCTTCAAGCTGGTTTCTCTGCAGCGTTATTTTATTTACACCTGTGGCTTCAAACATGCTTATGGATCGCAAAAAGTCAGAGAAAACCCTAAATGTTCAGCGATAGGGGATTTGCTGGAAATAGCCTGATTATTTGACAGTAAAAATTAGTTTGAAAAATTATGCTGATTACAAAATAATATTTGCAATATGTAAAAAACAGTATGTAAATATGTATAAAAAAGCACAAGTACAAACTGCAAGCATCCATTTTTGACCAGTTTGCAGTATACTACCTAACAGAAAGGATTTTCAGCTATTGCTTGAAAATTATTGAGAATTGAAAAACAAAAAATATTGAAGCTATGAAAAATTCCATATTAATATATTTATTATTTATTTTCTTATATTAATGTCTTCATATAACAATTAATGCTCATTGTAAAAAATAATTAAGAAATATATGCACACTTCATCAAACTAAAGAATACATGTACTCCTATTCCCCTAGAGGTGACCATGGTTAACATATTGCTGTGTTTACTTCTAGAGCTTTTCCTTTGCATGTCTATTCCACAGCATTTATTTATTAAATGGATTCTGCCATGTACCAGACACTGATTTTTTTAGATACAAAGGTAGAAAAGACAGAGATGGGTTGGGGGAAGTTCTTGCTCTCATGGAGCTTATGCTTTACTTAGGAAAGGTAGAACACACTGATAATTTCTGAAAATTAGTAATACAGTGAAGAAAAATGAGCACGGTAATGAGCTAGGTAGTAATTGCTGGGAGTAGCTACATTAAATAGGATAGTTAGAGAAAACCTCGATGTGGGCGTTTGATCTAAGACATGAGAGATGAGGAAGACCGAGGCATGTGAAATTCTGGGAGAATAATATTCTAGCTAAATGGAATGTCAAAGACCCAGGCCTTGAAGCAGGAAGGAGCTTTTTGAAAAGGTTCTCATGGCTACAGGATAGAGAGTTAGGGAAAGGGTGAAATAAGAGTTTGGGAGGGACCAGATGACATAGGGCCTGTGTTGGGCCAATGAGGAATTTGTTTTTTTACTTGAAGTACAGTGAGAAGCCAGTGGGGCATATTAAATACAGGAGTGATAGGATCTCATATACAGAAAGATAACTCTGGTAGGTACAGAAGTTGAGAGATCATTTAGTAGTCTGCTGTAGTCGGCCACATGAAACCATGGTGGCTTAGACAAGATGGAAGCAGTGGAGAAGAAAGAGGATGTGTTTGAGCTGGATTTTGGTGGGAATGTGACGTGCTAAAGGATCAGCAGAGATGGGAAGAGCCAGATAACTCAAGGAGACTTCATGGTCTGCATTTGAAAACTGGATGGATTACTGGTACCATTTACAAAAATGAAGTCATAACTATATACTATTTTCTAACCTGCTGAAATTTAGCTTTTACTGGTGCAAACTGAGCAGGAATAGTAGAGTCGACATTAATTAAAAATAAGCAGAGAATAAATTTTAAAATAGGCATAGTACTTAAAGGCATATAGGTGGTTATAAAGCCACCTATGATACTCCAGAATTAAAGTATGCAGAAGAGATGACCTGAAATGTGTATTTTTTTATTAATTTTTTAAAACCAAATAACATACAGCCTTATTATATTCATCTCTACGCCTCCTCCCTGTTATCATTTACAGGTATATATGTGCAGCTTCTTGCTGGACATTAGATATGAATATTTATTGACTCCTTAAATATAAATTACTACTTTATATCCACCTAAAAGCTATATCATCTCCTGGGACCTCTGCCTGTCATCACAGCATTTAAGATCACCAAACTAGATAACTCTCAATCATTTCTTCCTGTTCATCATGTCCAGTTGATGCCAGATCTTACTGATTATGACAGAGACTCTAATGAGCTCATATATAAGGGGAAATCATTTGGTTAGGATAACTAGACCATGAAGAGCCAGGCATTGGAGATACCCAGAACCAGAGAAGTCAGATGTGTCTCGTTTCAGCTTCCCATCCTCTCTGAGAAGCTTCCTCTGTGTAATCAGAGACAAGGCCTAGCAGCTCCAAGTCTCGTATTTAAAATCTTGGGTGAGGCCTCTGATTGGCTCAGCTGATTGGGATCACCCTGCAGTTAGAGGAACTATAATTGGCAGGCCCCATCTGAACCACAGAGATGAAGTCAGGGGAGTCAGTTCTCCAATAGTGGGTGGGGCATTCTTGGAATTCAGAAGGAGAACCAGGTAGAAAATATTCCATGATAGATTCAACAGGAGGCTTTCAGATGGCCTTTTTTTTTTTTTTTTTTTGAGGTTAATAAATAGAAGGGCTAAATCCAGATTACAGTAGGACAGTATAAACAACATTTGTGTAACATGCATTATTTCATCTGAAACCAATAAAAACTACCCTTTGAGGTGGGCATTGTTGTTTCTGTTTCACCAGTAAGAAAAATGAGGCTCAGGGACATTTAGTGATTTGCCCAAGGTCAGAGTAGTATGTAGCAGAACTAGGATCTGAACTCGGTCCCTCTGAAACCATCTCATCCTCTGGGCTTTCTTGTTTTTGCCTCCATTGTTTTCAAGGGATACTGAGTGCTCAAGACTGTTCTGACCAATGACAGACAAGAAGTCTTATTCTTGGAAGCCAGGTGCTGTTTGATCTACAGCAATGAACCTATAGTAGCTATTGACTGTCTTAAATTTCCAGGAAACTCACACTATCCTCATCTCACTACTCATGGGACCACATATTCTACACATGCTGTCACATCAGCTTCCCCTTCTAGCTCCGCCTTTCCTCACTAGGTCAAACAGTATACAAGCCATTACTTATTTGTTATAAAGTAATAAGCTATGGATAGGAATCAAAGGGAACACTTGTCTTACAAGCTTATTATTTTTGTAACAAGATCAACAAAGTTTTGTTACTGCGGAATGTCCATAGAAATTGCCTTTCCATAGAGGGGAGATAGAAGAGAGGAATGGTACAGAATGTGGGCTTCTCTGTCAGACAGGCCTGGGCACAAGTCCTGGCCCTGCTACATACAGCTCTGTGTCCTTAGGCAGCTTCACCTAACCACTCTGAGCTATTTTCCACTTTAGTATATGGTTGATGATGGTACCTGCTTCATAGGACACTTATGTAAAACCATTATGTTCAATAAATAATAGCTATTACTACCACTGATAGTGATAATGCAGTCATAGAAAGTGTGTCAGAGGTATAGAATTTGCAAGAATATTGGACAAGCCTGTGGGTTTGATACCCATCTCAATATTTATTTCAAAAAGTGTAAGATTCTTTACAATTCTATGGTTGCTATTTTTCCATCAGTACACTAACAAAAATCTATGCTTAAGGGAGCTTATTTTCTGCTTGGGAAAGATAGACAAGAAACGAATAAGTACAAAATGTCATGTATCCTACGTTAATAAATGTCATGTATCCTACGGTAATAAATTAAGTAGAGAAGGCAGTAGGGAGAATTAGGAGAGTGGGTTGTGATTCAAGAAACTTCAAGGAGAGCTTCTGTGATAAAGATTAAGTTCTGGTATTGCAATAACCTCATGACCTAAACACCATATTGCCCATATGGCAAAAATATTTCCAAGCCTCAGCCACAGGTTCAGGCAAATGTCAGTACAACAGGCAATGCAGAAAGCATTTGGACAAACTCTTAAAATTTATATGTCCTCATAGGGTCTGTATTTTTCATCTGTTTTCCCTCATTTCCACTAATTTTCTGGCCTCTGTAATACGTTCATTCTCTAATGTTGAACTTAGTGTAGATTTTTTTTCTTTTCTGGTGTTCCTCTTACGCTTGCCAGCATGAGGCTGACATCTTACTAGGAAGAAATTGGCTCTGTGACTTGGGGTTGGAAATGGTGCTGCAGATGGTGTTTTTTTTCCAGTGACAGTTCTCTTTTCCCTGAATTAGGATCGATTGGCGGCCTCTTCTTTGCAGTTGGCATTGCCCAATATGCCCTTTTAGGATACTTCATCCGCTCCTGGAGGACGCTAGCCGTTCTGGTTAACCTGCAGGGAACAGTGGTCTTTCTCTTATCTTTGTAAGTAGTTTTTCCTCGTAGAGTTTTAATTTAATAAGCCAAAGCAATGTCTTAAGAGGATGTGGGTCAATGAGCAGCGTTATTCCCTTTCAGGAGCTTGCCTGCACTGACTTTGGTGAAGAACTAAATTCTGCAAGTGCTCCAATTCTTGGCAGCTCCTGGGAAGAGAGACGCTTAATTAATTCAGAATGCAGGTATCCCTTGTTTAAAGTAACCTCTCAATAGACTGCATTGTAACCTTCACATTGTTGGCATAGGCAACCAATTGCTTTTTTAACCTAACACTTCAACCTTAAAGGTCTTCTGGCTAGATCACATCATGTGCTAGGTGTGTGACAGGTATGATTTTGTAGAGCAGTGTATTCTTATTGGATATGTAGTGACAACTGTTCATCCTACAGATGAGTGTCATTTCAGGGCCTCTAAATGTTGACTCTGGAAGAGTCTCAGATATGGGAGAAATCCTTAGAGTGCAGGGCTTCATAGCAGTGCCAGGATGATTCCCTGGTCAGGGAAGGACTCTATAAATGACTGCCCATGGCAAGGTGTCATACCGTGGCCCTCTAAGAGACCCAGATGTTACAAGGCAAGCCACCAACTTAGCCCATTTCACCAGAAGTTTTAATGTGGTATAAGGCTTTTCTTCCCTGAGATATCATCAGGTCTCTAATGAGAATCCTCCAAATCTTTGACATAAACAAAATTTGCAGCCGATGATTCCTGCTTTCATCTATGCCATCAAGTGAAAGAGACCTGTAGCAGTGGTTTAATTCAGATAGCTCTTTAATGTGGTAGCTCTTTATCCAGGTTCTACACTGAGGTTTGGTGGGGACTAAACTGAAATTTTTCATACTGTTTTTGAAAGCAACAGAATATTAAGTGCAAAAATGAATACAGTTGAAATAGCCTATATTTTAAAAACAAAATTTATTAAATGTGTTTTTAGTTATATAAATTTGCATGAGATAATTTTATTAGAAAGGGAAACTAATATGATTTTATTCATTTGTATATGATAAATTTTTGAAAGTAACAAATGGGTGCCTACTCTATTTCTTAGAATTAATAAACATGCATGTAAATATTGATGAATAAATAAATTTTCTTTTAAAATATTTAGTAGGTTTCCTACTTCTCCATCCTGTCTGGCTCTCATCTCCCCTTTAATAGCAGCACCAGTTCACTGGATGATCTG
The DNA here is from genome assembly GCA_963573385.1 of Cacajao melanocephalus. Lineage (NCBI taxonomy): Eukaryota > Metazoa > Chordata > Mammalia > Primates > Pitheciidae > Cacajao > Cacajao melanocephalus. The sequence continues at coordinate 287,275 of CAUYLG010065469.1, read as the reverse complement.
AGCTGTTCTGCTTTTTCTTTTTTAAATATATAGTCTGAGTTAGTTACTGCTTAGTGCTAAGCGGAGACATTGCCTCACCAGGAAGTCAGTTCAGGTCATGAAAAATAAAAAGGAGAGAGAAAATAACTCATGAGATTTAAATATATACTCACTCCACTAAGCCTGGAACGTAAGGCTTCACACAGTCAGCCTCCAATTTATCTTTCCTAATTTATCCCCATCCCATGTTCAGGCACACTGCTCTACTTGTTCCTTATGCTTTTCTGCTCCGTGCTGCTACTCAGTGCTGTGCCTGCTTTTTCAACAATCTTCTGTCCAGATCCTCTTATTTAATAAGTACTCCCCCATCCTGATTTGCTCAAATGGCGTCCACCCCATCTTTTTCTGATCAGAGCCTCAGTTACAAGTCATTCTCTTTCTTTTCTGAATTCCACAGCATTCACCCGTACCCTTTGAGTGGTCCTTGTGTTTCTGCCTCATAGTGGAGCCATATTCTCTCCTTCTAAACTGAGAACTCTCCAACAGCAGCAGGCTCTTTGCTCCAAGATTACGTTTCCCCCAGTACCAAAGCCAGGGGTTTCCCCACAGTAGATCCTTGAACATTGCACAGACGTTGGCGCAAAAACATTTGGAATCACCTTCAGAATTTTTCATCAGCAGCGTAAGAAGTCACATTATATGCCTTACTTGTTTACCAGCAACATTTCTATCTAACTTAAAAATTCCTTATTTTCACAGTACTTCAATTTGAGATTTACTTTTTTCCTGAAAACCAGGGTCCCCTTAATTTACAAAGATTTACCACCTTTAATGATATTTAGGGAACATTTTTGAGTGGGGCAACATTGTTAAATTAGCATTTTAGCTTTCAAAGGAGCCCACGGCACAGATGACCCTGCTGCTGCGTAGAACACAGCATGATCAAAGTCCTGCTCTTTCTTTTAAAAACATGTCTTACTGTTTTGTTGTATAGTCTGCATGTGTTAGAACTCATATTTCCAAGTCTGTCCACTGGCAACTAGGTGACTCTATAAGCAAGCTTATTGGCCTCTCAAAATGCAGAGAAATACAAGGCCCTAAGTTTTCATGATCAAGAGAAACCCTTTGCCAGGTGGAAATAGTTTTATTAACTCAGAGCCAAATTTCTAAAGCCTTAGTGTCTCTCAAATACCATCTTTAAAATGATTTATAAAGTTTTGAAAGTAATTTTTATTTCTTATAAACAATTTTGAAAACACAGAGAGGCTAAGGGTAGGGGAAAATGACTTATGTAACCCAAAGATAATGACTGTGAGTATTTTGGCATATTTTCTGTTGTTTCTTTTTCTTTTTATCTTTTTTTGAGACAGAGTTTTGCTTTTGTTGCCCAGGCTCGAGTGCAATGACGTGTTCTCAGCTCACCGCAACCTTCACCTCCCAGGTTCAAGTTATTCTCCTGCCTCAGCCTCCTGAGTAGCTGGGATTACAGGCACCTGCCACCATGCCTGGCTATTTTTGTATCTTTAGTAGAGATAGGGTTTTTCCATGTTGGTCAGGCTGGCCTCAGACTCCCAACCTCAAGTAATCCTCCCGCCTTGGCCTCCCAAAGTGCTAGGATTACAGGTGTGAGGCACCGCACCCAGCTGTGTTTCTTTTTTACTCCTCCCAATCCTCCCCCAAAAATTTTTATTATCATGTTTCTTCTATATATTTATAAAAGTAGTCCTCTTTCACTTAGACATAATCAAGTGGTTTTACATGATAGCTCCTATATGGCCCTATGGATAGGGCCAATTAATCCCACGCATAATCTGCAGATCTAACTTCAACAGAACGATGTTTTACTTGATTATTAATTTGTCAGTAATAATAATCAAATGGCAATGAAGAAGTAAATGAAAGGATTTTTCAGGATGTTGTAGATGGCCTTCGTTCCTACTTTTGCTGACAATCAAATATCATGCATGAATATTCCTTTGCTCAGCAGCGAAGCTCCTGGGAAAATTCCTGCCTTTTAGTTTCCAGTGTCTTTCCTTTCAGCACCCTATTACATTGCTCTGTACAAAATTGAAATGTTCAATAAATGGTTGTTGACAGACTGGCTGTCCATTAAGTTTCCAAATCCTGTAGTGTTTGCAGCTAATTCACTATCCTTATTACAAGGCACAGTGAATTCTATAAAGCACCTTAAATAGCCAGTTTTATTCATGTAAGTTTCATTTTAGGCAAATAATGTCAAATTAGATTAAAAATAAGAAAACAAAAACCTTGATTTGTGTCTTGAAAACAAGGCTTCCATATCCCTGCCTTGGTTTTCTCTTTGGGAAGTCCTCTAAAAGTGTAGGCAAAATGGGGAAGAGGCAAAAAGATAAATAATATTTAAGTTTTGAAACTGAATATATCAGTGGCAATATAATTGTCCAACACTTTATAGTTATATTAGAAAGTAACTGTGGTTTTGTAACTAAAAGTTGGCCAGGAAATAACTTTTATTCTTTAAGGTCTTAAGGGACCAGGAAATATCCTCAGGACATATTAAAGCCAGTGTGTCAGGTGATCTGAGTATTTTGAAGCAATAAATACTCAAAAGTAGCTTTGGTAAACTTGATTTCATCTTTATGTGTAGTCTTAAAATAATCTCTACCTCCTACATAACATGTCACAATGTTAAAAACATTTCAGTTTAAATTTTTTTTTCTGGTGAGATAATAAAGATTTCTATCTTCTTTGTGAGGCTTTTCCAGAACTTAAAAAAAAAAAAAACCCCAGTATCTCCACAGTATTATTCAAACAACACTTGGCTAGGATTTAGAGCCATATCTCTGACCCATGCTTTATGAAGAATTTTCATGATTCAGTCCTATAGCTTTAACATATTAAAATTCACATATTAAAGTTTATTTAAAAATAAATGTATACTGTTTGCTTTTTCAACTGCAATTGTAAAAGCATGTTCTTGGTTTTCAGCAATAAAGTAGACTACCATTTAACGTTAACATGCTGTTGAAAATAGCCCTTCGTATTGCATAGGTCATTGGGAGAGCCAATCTTTAAGTCTAACATGGAATCCATCTGTGGTGCAGGAATCTGCATACTGAGTAGGTGATTTGTCTCCTTCCTGTGCACCTGTACCTATATGAATATACAGCCTTTAATGACATCTCTTTCAGATTCATTCCTGAATCACCTCGTTGGTTATACTCCCAGGGTCGACTGAGTGAGGCTGAAGAGGCGCTGTACCTCATTGCCAAGAGGAATCGCAAACTCAAGTGCACATTCTCACTAACACACCCAGCCAACAGGAGCTGCAGGGAGACTGGAAGTTTCCTGGATCTGTTTCGTTACCGCGTCCTCTTAGGACACACTCTGATCCTGATGTTCATCTGGTAATTATACTAAAGCGTGTTCTGTTGCTTTTTAAGGTTGCTAAAGGTTCTCTTGATATCCTGCTCCTTCTTCAGGGGTACAGAGAATTTTACCTCTTTGTTAGCTTGAGGTTGTTTTCTCAAAAGCAAGGCCCTGCTCCTTAGCACCTGGTGTTCTGCTTGCACAGCCTCGTCTTTCTCAAGCAGCAGATGATGGTGCCTGATGGGCAGGTCCACTGAGCTTGAGTAAGGAGACATCAGGAGCATGTCTTTGCTCTTGAGGTATTTATCATAAATATTTAAGCCTCCCTGCCTCTTCCTCTTCCCCTGCAAAAAAGGAAAGAAAGCAAACAAGCATGTCAGAAATAGAAGGGTTTCTAAATAGACTTTAAAAGTACTTACCTTTGGCGTTGGCATCAAGCAGTTTGCTAGCACATTCTGATTGTGGTGCTCCATGCTACATTTTCTGTGGCAATCCCACTCACTAACTCACTGAGGTGGGTTAAATATGATCCCTTGTACAGATGGAACCCCAGGAGTTTGAAGTGTTGAACCCTAAGCCACATGTGTAAATCAGTGATTGAACTGATGAGCACTTTCTGAACCTGATTTTTCTGGTTGTTTAGCTTATTTCCACCTGCCTCTCAAAATGCTCTTAGCATAAGTATAAGTTACATTCCGTGGTTCTAGATGGTTTCGTTTAAAGAATGAAGTTGTAGAAAGAGGAGAAATGGATGGGTGCATACAGTTTGTGGATTACACATGTGTTTTGATACTGTACACAACTGCTAACATGCCATAAATGTTATCTGGGCAAAGTCATACCTATTAGCCTAAAGGACTGTTGTGCTGTGGCTTATGCATATTTGCCATGAAGCCTGCATGGAACACTACATTTCATGCAGGGATAAAGAAAAGTGATTTTATCTGAAAGTGATCTTCTGTATAAAGCTACAAAGAACAGTAGCTTTAGAATAAGAAGCTGCAAAGATGTTTTTCTACATCACATTTTTTCTACCCAAGCAGTGGCTGCCACCTGTATGGTTGGGGGCCATGTTAACCAACTGCTACTTTCCCCCACAGAACCATCACAGTCCTAGGAATATCACAGATGCATAATAAATGTTGAGGCTTGGAGGCATGGAGATTAAGAGAACCGTTCAAAGCCAAAGCTGACAGTACAGTATCGGAGCTGCTAATTTGAGGTTCTACCTATTCAAAAGCAAATACTTACAAAGTACGTTCAGGTACTTATGGCTCCATAAAACTTTGCATTTGCATATCACATAGACAGGCTGCTTCTGCCTTGGAGGAACCACCTATTCGTTGCAGATTATTCACTATTTTTATTTTTTCCCCATGTATATTAACTTCTGGGTTCTAGCTTTCGAAGGATAACAAACAAACAAACCCTAGACTTAGGGCTGGGGAGACTGTCCCTGTTCATTTTATTTCTTACACATCCAAATAAACTTCTTCCCTGAAGCTGAGAATGTTAAAACATGTGATAATAGAGACAGTCATTCCATATATTGCTGTTCTTTTTGAAGATGTTATAAAATTCTAAAATCTTTTCTGTGGATCTGTCATTCAAGAAAGCCTTAACTGGGGATTCAAATTATACCTCTGTGTTAAACATCTGTTTCTTTGGTTATTTTCCACAATAGTGCCTTTTTAAATAGTTCTTTGATACTCTAAATATACTGTTAAATATTAAGCAAGCATTTTAAATTTTGTCTGGGGGTCATAAAGAGGATTGAAATGATTTTAATAGCTGTAATTATGGATCGCAACAACCAAGTCTGATGAAGGCAACTTGCAGAGCAGAGGCCCAGCCCTGGGACAATGGGACCTTCCATCCTTGATGCTCTCCCAGTCCTCTCTCTCCACCAGCTGGGAACTAAATTCCACTATTGTACTGAACTGGCTTGTCTATTCTTGCCCTGATTTGATACTGTCACGGCTTGATTTAAATAGGGGTGTGTGTGTGTGTTCATGGCTGGAATTTCTATTGTAAATGCAGAACAGACACACAGAAAACTGACTGGGAAATAGCATTATGTAAGCAGAAAGTCTCTTCTGCAGGTGGAAAGGATTTTAAAAACATTTTAGAAAACTGCATGCATTTAAATTCATTTAGCCTTCTGCTTCCATGCAAGGTACCTGGGAGACGGTGAGAATAGACCATGCAGTGTCACCTTGCATCCTTACGTGTGATGTCCTGGCCACAGTCCTGCCCATTGTCCTTGGTATATGAATAACACTTCATCTCAGTAAGAAGTCATGCATAATACTTCTGGCTCATTTGCTAGGGAGGGATGAACTGCTTCTGGCTTATTTGCTAGGGAGGGCTGGACTGCTAACCACTCCAGCTTGACAGTCTCTCTTCCTTACATCTCTCTCTGCTTACATTACCATAGCCTGGGGTACTTGGCCCACTTCTGAGAATAGGCGAGATGGAAATAAAACTTGGCCTTTCCTGATTGATTTCATTATAGCCATAGCTCATTAGACTTTCTCTAAGGAAAACTAAAGGGAAGCAAATGAGAATGTTCCCTTAAAAAACACTGATCAAACTGCGCTGCAAAAGCATAAAAACTGATGAGCTTAACAAAGCTTGGGTGTTTTACTGCTTGTATAGAAATTGATGGTTTACCAAATATATTCATATTTTTGTAAAGCCCAGTTTCAGGGTTTTATTTTTGTTCATTCTGTTTTGTTTGTTTTATTTTAATAATGTAGGTTTCCTAGGCATAGAAGTTCCTACTCACCTTTACTGTGTTTGAGGAAGCCCTGAATTGGATCTTTAGGTTGGCACTTGGCTTCCTCAGCATTTTAGTTCCCGGATTGTAGGAGAGCGGCTTGGTGCGTAGCACAATGTCTGCCACCCAAGAGGCGTTCCCTAAGTGTTTGTTTCAGGAATGGTATACACAAATAAATTTTGGCTTTTCAAGGGACCCTTCCTCAGTTGATCCTTCTAGAAGATCCTGCCTTTGCTGTGACCTTTAATTTTTCTTTCCTGTTCTGGGAGTCCGTAGCATGTGCACCTGCTGAATGCAGGATGGGGTTAAAAGCTGTGATGGGAAGTATGTGGATCATTGGGGATTGAAGTGCCGGTCATTTCTGGCCTGTAGGTGACCCACTGAAGAACCAGCCACTTCTCAGCTCACATTCTTAAGACCATTCTCTGTTGACTTTCTCCATGGGAGTTCTTTTTTAGAATCATTTCGATAATATTACAATTGACTCTAGTAAGTGTTTCATAGATTGGTGCATTGAATAAAGAATAGGGTCATTGTGTTCTATTAATTGCAGAAATGCTTGCTGAAAGCACATACAATGTCTTTCCTCCTTAAGGCGCTGGCCATCCATTTGATTTATATAACATGTAGACATAGCTCAAATTATTTCCAAGGCCCCATTATTTTTTTTTTCCTAGTGTTGAAATTTATATTGAGATAGAAAAATTAGTAGGAGAAACAAGCTTATTGCTTGCGGCAGATTAAGCAATTATATTGAACCAGTATTTGAATCTTCTCTGGCAAATTTTTATGTGTTTTTCTGTTGTCCTTGTCTTTTACCTCCTGGTCCTTTGACTCCCACTTGCAGGTTTGTGTGCAGCTTGGTGTATTATGGCCTAACTCTGAGTGCGGGTGATCTAGGCGGAAGTATTTATGCCAACCTGGCCCTGTCTGGCCTCATAGAGATTCCATCTTACCCTCTCTGCATCTACTTGATTAACCAAAAATGGTGAGTAAGTGTGGATGAACATGAAGTGCACCACAGAGAATGCACGCACACACATACACCCTCTGATGTACATGCATACCTTGATGCTATTGTCGTCATATGCAGTATCTGCTGATTGCTCTGCGGTGATTAGAGTTTCTTTCCATCTAAAAACAGTTAGAATTCATTTCTTGGTGCAGTATTTCTTGAGTTTCATGTTTACGAGTTTTAATATAGGTTTCAATTCAATATTGAATGTTGAAATCTAAGATAGTATTGAGTATTACCAGCAGAGGGTTTGTGAGTGGTCTGTGTGTAATTTGTTAGTCACAGGAGCTGAGATTATTAGCTCTATGTAGATGAAACTCCATAAACCCAATTAACAGTAAATATGTAGAAGTTCTTACAAGAAGACAAAGAACTGAAGGAACTAGAATAACTTTTCTTATCTTCTAGGGCCCCTTATCTTACTTTGTTGAGGAGGCAGAAGATATCCTGCTTTGGCTGCTCGTTGTCAGTGGGCACAGTTTTGAGATAGATTTTAAACATTGTTTTATAGAGCATCCTTTCTTCAATTTTTGAGATTGCTTCTGTTACTTAGCCCCTGACCAGGCCACCAAAAATCTCATTCCATATGAGGTAGGAATCAGTTGGCTTATGCCATTTCTTTTTCTTCAGAAATCATCATTCCAGCCAAACTCAGAATTCCTTTGGCATTCTGTTTAATGCCCTTGTCATCATGTTTTAGCCTGGAGGGTTTTGAAGGGCAGACTTGGATTCTGTTAAATTCAAGGCTCATCTCCCAGGGACTGTTCCCAGTTGCCTCTGCTGATCCCTGTGGTAGAGGCTACAGCTTACCCTCATCCAAGAGCTGGATCAGGTATTGTATTCAGAAATCTTGGCCGGGTGCAGTGACTCACGCCTGTAATCCCAGCACTTTGGGAGGCCAAGGCGAGTGGATTACCTGAGGTCAGGAGTTCAAGACCAATCTGACCAACATGGTGAAACCCCCTCTCAAAAAAAAAAAAAAGAAAGAAAGAAATCTTTCCCAGCACCCTAGTTGTGCCAGACACCTCTCCTTTGTGCTGCTCTAGCACCCTGTGTGTACCTCTGGGGCCACTTAAAGTGTTATAAGGAAGCTGCCCATGGGGGTATCCTATGTGTCTTTGCATCTCTGGTGCCTGCCTAGCATGATGTGTGTTACTTGAAAGGCCTTCCATATTGACTGTTAAATTAAGCAAGATGACCTGGAAGAGAAGACTCCAGACCTTCTTAGCACCACCCAGAGTTAGATTACAATCTGAAGCAGAGGGAAGGAATGCTACCTTTGTGATCAGGCAGACCTGAATCCAGATCTAGTCTTTGCCGTGTGTTAGCCGTATGACTTTGACAAGTTCCTTCACTAAGTCTCCCCTTGTACTTATCCTCAAATTAGGGATTGTAAATTTGCTGGCAAAATAATTATTGAGGGTCCTAGTAAAAGTACCTAGCATGTTGTAAGCCCCTAGAAAAGGGAGATTTATTAATGTTAATATCTTTCTTCTAAGTCTAGGGCTCTTATTTGAAAATCGCTTCTCTCAATAAAGTATGAAATAACATTTTACTTATTTCTAACCTACTGACACATTTTTTTCTGTTTGTATTTTTAAGAGAGAGAGACTCTTAGAAAAATGCCAAAACTTTAAACTGCATAAAATTCAGGTAACCAGATAATAGAGGGAGCTGTCAGACTATTCTCCTTGTTTCCATTTCATTCTCTAAAAGATGGAAAATAGAATAGTACATCCCTACAGGGTTTTTATTAGGATTAAATAAGATAATAGATGGTAAACATTTACAACAGTGCCTGAAATATAGTCAACACTCATGGAAATAGAGAGAATGCTATGCTCTTTTCCCACACAAATCACTTAATCCTGCCATCCGGCAAGTTTCTCTTTGTTTTATAGTGGTTATTTATTTTGAGTCTTAGTCAGTTTCCTATTAGTCACATTTGCCACTCACGCCTTAAGAGGAGATAAACATATATAATGAAACTGAAGATTTTTAAGCAAGAAGGTTGGCAAGAAATATATGAATGTATAAGGTTCTTAAGAGAACTGTGTAATTTCTTTCTATTGTCTAGGTTTGGTCGGAAGCGAACATTATCAGCATTTCTGTGCCTAGGAGGACTGGCTTGTCTTATTGTGATGTTTCTTCCAGAAAAGAAAGGTATGCCTTTCAAATTTTTACAAGGGTTTTGAACAGTACTTTTATTACAATGAATTATAATATAGTGGAGAGATGACCATATGGCATGCTTCATTTCTGTGATTGCATATTGTTCAGCAATTGTGTGGGGTATAATGGCCAGAGTCTTTCCATTACTACAGCTATTCTCTGAGTGAATAATGTGCTTAGAGGTGCACTATTAATTCTTTCAGGATATTAAGCTACCATCTGGGGTGACTGAGATGTAGGTTAGAGTTGTTTATTTGATGATGAGGAGGACTGATTAGTTCTCCACAGAAAGAAACTTCATCCAAGGTTGCAAATTGCACTCCTCATTCCAGCCAACCATAAGATTGGAGATCAGAGCCACTGGTTCTCAAAGGTGGCTTTGGTACCCCTCAACATCTCCACGACTCTCAAAGTACCCCAACAAAAACAAGAACAATGGGAATAGTATTCACCGTTAGTGACAATGGATATTCTCTTAGTCTTATATAAAGTGTGAAAAAACCTAGTTAGGAAACTGGTATTTTTATATATGTGTAGCTTTGCTATGCAAAGACAGCTTCAAGAAAGATCCCTTTGGCATTCTAATATAACCTGATTGCTGCCCCTGTGTAGACATTCGGTAGCTATTGCTGGTTTTCAATCCCTTTTTTCACTAGCATACCGAAGGTATGCCAGCGATTGCCTTGGGAACTGTGATTTTGGCAGTGATTTTCAAGAAGGAGGAGTGAGTCACAACAACTCTCTGATGCTGGAGCATTTGAACAAAAGCCCTGTCTTAGAGGCTTTTGAATTGTGATAGGACTCTGTTACGGAGCTTGCACTCCAGGTGGCAATCATTATGAGACAGTTTGACGTAAAGTTTTGATAACTGCTGGGGATGCATGAAGAATTCATTTTTTGTCAGAGTATATCATGTATTAAATACTCCTTTGGTAAATTGCTTCTCCTTGTGGTTCATTTGTGTATGTCTCATTAAAGACCCCAAGGCTGTGTGTTCTCTCTGTTTTATAACCCTCCAGTATACCCTCTCTGCTGTTGATTGCCGCCTGAGGTTCTATACTTTGAGTCTAGAGTGTAATTTGCTCACTACTTAGTTTACCGAGTACGTAGAACAGCTTTAAAGTGATTTGAATAGAATCATAGAAACTAGAGAACTGAGTAAATTTGCCCATTTTTTATCCTTTAAGCAAGTGGGGGCCCCTGCTAATGCTAAGTACAGGAGGAACTCCCCCGCTACTGCCCTGCCATAGGCTTGTAGAACTAGATGCTCAGTTTTGTTTGTCTTCTGGTCAGACAGTGATGGACTTCAAATAGTTGTAGTTTTATATTCAGCAGATTTTGTTTCGCTTAGGCACCTTGATAATTCAGTTTTGTTGTTTTTTGTTTGTTTTGTTTTACCTGCAGCAGTCCAGCATTCTGTTTATCGCCTCATGGAGAAAAACTTTTTGCTATTCCTATAACCACACCTGTAACCTATCACACCTCCATAAGCCAGGCCAATTAATATCTTTCCTCCCTCCCACTTATTTGCACACTCCAGGTAACCCATCCCCTAGGACTCTGCATGTAGCTCTTTCTTGAAATGATCTCTTCTTACAAATAACAAGACAAAAATCCACAGTGAAGGCAGATGTATGGTCTTCCCTCCAGACCAGCAAGTACCACTCCATTTGATTACAACCTGTTTTAAGAGAGCAGCTTGAACCCTTTGTTGATTGTGCCCCTTGGTGGACACTGAATAAGAAACAACGTAGCAGAGTATCTTTGGCACTCTGCAAATGTGCCTCAGGAGTATGGTATACTTAGAAAACGTGGAGGTGTGGTCTGTTTTTAAAGATTCCTTAGCTGGGCATGGTGGCTTACACCTGTAATCCCAGCACTTTGGGATGCCAAAGCAAGTGGATCATCTAAGGTCAGGAGTTTGAGACCACCTAAGGTCAGGAGTTCGAGACCAGCCTGGCCAACATGTTGAAACCCCGTCTCTACTAAAAATACAAAAATTAGCCGGGCATGGTGGCAGAAGCCTGTAATCCCAGCTACTAGAGAGGCTGAGGTGGGAGGATCACTTGAACCCAGGAGGCGGAGGTTGTAGTGAGCCTAGGTGGTGCCATTGCATTCCAGCTTGGGCGACAAGAGCAAAATTCTGTCTTAAAAAAAAAAAAAAGGATTTCCAAGGAAATTATTTGTATTTTTAATATTTCCATTACTTAATTTTAATAAATTATTTCTATATTTAATAACCATTACTATTAAAATTATCCTCTTCCACTACCATTGAGCCCATTTCCTTTCATTTAATTCATCACTAGAGAGAGAACATATGGTCACCTTTTTTGTATAATCCTTTCTATGCTTACAAAGTCTTCCAGCTATGTCTGAATTTTCTCTTATTTGAGTTAAATATTTGTTCTTCAAACTTTCTTTAAACCTTTTGTATTTACTCTTTAAAATATTTTGATGACTTTTTTTAAATCTCAAGTTTTTCTAAGGTTTAGGCTACATTTGTAAAAGTTCTAATAAGTACATATAAAGAAAATGACCTACAAGTTTGAGAAATTCTGTAGCATCTTATGTTAGTTTGAAGATTCCTCATTTTCTGTTTGCATTTTGCATTCCTTTGCCCTCACTTTTCCTTACCAAACATGCCTTCATTCTCTCCTTTCTGCCAACTCAGGTGACCCTCTACCCACCATTATTTTTTAGCATCTGTATTTGATTGTGGTTCTCTGTGTCAGAAGCATTTGTGGAGACTGTGACAGTGTATCTCTAGCAGAGATAGCCAGTAAGCCAGAAAATAGATTACTTGGCGTTCCTCAGCCTATGGTTTATAATTATTAGACAGAAGCGTCCTGCCCAGTACATATTTGCATGCTGGTTGGCTTTCAAGTAAATCTTCTCCTCTGGGAGTAATATTAGCAGGGAGCCACTAATGTTTTTCCCAGTTTAGTAATCAGACATTTTTACCTGAACTCAGTGCTTGCTTGGAGGATTCTAATTAAGCTTATAACACTAGCTACCATTTTTACATGTTAATAAAGTGCTGGATTCTCTTTATATATAGAATGTATTGTAGATTATCCCCATTTTGTAAGGAAACAAAAGCTCAGATTGGCCAAGCAACTTGTCCAAGGTTGCATAGCAAGTAAGTAGCACATCCAGGATTCAGATTCTTTCCAACTCTAAAGTCAGTGCTCTTTTGGGAATGCTGCTTTCTCCTCTTAGAAAAGAGAGAGTTTTTTTGTGTTTTGTTTTGAGACAAGGTCTCGCTCTATTGCTCAGGCTGGACTGCAATGGTGTGATCATAGCTCACTGCAGCCTTGACCTCTTGGGCTCAAGCAGTCCTCCCACCTCAGTCTCTGAGTAGTTGGGACTGCAGGCATGTGCCACCCATGCCAGGCAAATTTTTGAATTTTTTCATAGAGATGCTGTCTCCCTATGTGGCCCAGGCTGATCTGGAACTCCTGGTCTCAAGTGATTTTCCTGCCTTGGCCTCTCAAAGTGCTGGAATTATAGTCATGACCACCATGCTTGGCCAGATAAGAGTTTTAGAACCAAAGTATTTATTGCAAATAATGAAGCTGAAGTGAGAGGATTAATGCTGCCTGATTAAAGCCAGTTCTTAACTTTTTAGTGTGCAGCCTGATGGGAATTGGCTAGTGTTGAAGAACCTGGGTCGTTAGAGTGATATTGGGCTCTCATTGATGAGGTTTATGACAGTTGTGGTCCTACCAGAGAATCTGAACACTAGGAGGTCATGTCATGTGACTAGATAAACACAGTTTTTCGTGAGGGAGTGTCCTAGACTCAGACCTAGTGGAACCTTTATATTTCATTTCTTTTCCTAACTTTGGTCTGCCCATTTCTTTATTTGACTCTTCTAGTAGTGTCTGTGATACAAAAGATACTATTCATAAACAAAATCTAGTTCCTGGTCTCCAAGAGTTTACAATCTAATGAGAGAAATTAGGGATTCAAAATAATAATAAAAGATAGTACTGTATGAGAATTGACAACAAAATGCTATGGGAACTTTAAGCTCAGGCTGTGATAGTGGTGGAGACCAGCTGACCTCCTGCTTTAAACAACTATAGAACCAGACAAAATGTATATAAGAAATGTTGATTTTCAGACATTGGACAATAGACTGTATAGGACAGACAGTGATCCCTGAGAGAAGAAAATAAACAAAGTGGGCTGTGAAAATGTCCTAGCTCAGAGTTGCCAAACCACAGTGCAGGGAAGGGAAGCCCAAGAAATCACAGCATTCTTACTAAATTGAAGAGACAGAAATTGAAGCTCAGGGAAACCAAGATGTCTGAAATTTGCTGAGCAAAATACTGGCGGGTAGTAACATACACAGAGGAAGAACTCCAGAGGTCTGCAGAAGAAACCTCTGAGTCTTTGGCCGCTGACTGAACCGAGCATGCATTTGAAGAAACTACTGAGGCCAGGGGGAGACCGCCAGAAAGTAGCAGGCAGAACAATCCTTGGATTGTTGAATCCATGAATGGTTTGTGTTCTCTTCAGCCAGTCACAGAACGTTGGATAGAGACTTCCTAGGTCAAAGTAGTTTTAGGAAAAGGCTGTTCTCTTTTTTTTGCCATAAAAGTGCTTAAAAACAAAACTCAGAAAGATCAACAGATTCCAAGTGACTTAACTGCATCACAGAACAAAGACCAACAAGACATAAAGGAACAATAAAGTCCAGCACCGCCCCCCTCCAGAAAAAAACAACATTGAGTGTGTTATTTTCCATGCAAATAAGCAGGAAAATACCTCCCACAAGTAAAAGAAAATAAAAACAAAACCAAAAATGCACAGATGATAGAATTAAGAGACAAGAATATTAAAACAGCTATTATAAATGTACTCCATGTGCTTAAGAATGCAAGCAGAATACGAGCAGAGAAGTCAAAGCCATGAAAAAGACACACTTTCATCTAGAGACGAAACATAATATATTAATATATGAAAAATACAGTAGATGAGATTAACAACAGGTTATACACTAATCAGAAGAAAAGATCAGTTAATTTAAAGACATAAAAAAACTATACAAAATGAAACCAAAAAATTGAATAAAAAACTACAAAACATCAGTGAGTTGTGGGACAATGTTAAGTGGCCTACATATGTGTAATATTAGTCTTAGAAGGAGGGGATAAAGAAAAAGTATTTGCAGAAATGCTCAAATGCTTTGCAAATTTGATAAAAACTATAAACACATAATAAGAAAGTCATCAGTTCATCAAGAAGATAGAACAGTCCTAACTGTGTATAATTGTAGTAAATTTAAAGTACTTGAAGCAAAAACATATAGAATTGAAAGGTGAAAGAGACAAATACAAAAAATAGATGCTTCAGTATCACTTTCTCAATGATTGATAGAAAAGGTAGACAGAAAATATAGACTTGAATAACCAGTATGACCTGATAGGGTAGGTATAGGTCACTCTACCCTAAACCAATAGAATATGTATTCCATTTCAAATACACACAGAGCATTTGCCAAGAGAGACCATATTCTAGGCCATAAAACAAGTTTCAATAAGTTTAGAAGAATTGAAAACTTACAAAAACAAGTTAGTTGATCAGAGTGGAATTAAACTAAAAATCAACAACAGAAAGATATCTGGAAGATCCTCAAATATATGGCTATGAAACAACACCCTCCTAAAGACATGTGGATTAAAGAAAAAAATCACAAGGAAAACTGGAAAACATTTTTAATTGAACAATAAAATATACTGTCTCAGCTGGGCACAGTGGTTCACGCCTATAATCCCAGCACTTTGGGAGGCCCAGACAGGTGGATCACTTGAGATCAGGAGTTCAAGACCAACCTGGCCAACCTGGTGAAACACTGTCTGTACTAAAAATACACAAAAAATCAGCCGGTCATGGTGGTGCATATCTGTAATCCCAGCTAGCTGGGAGGCCGAGGCAGGAGAATCGCTTGAACCTGGGAAGCAGAGGTTGCAGTGAGCCGAGAATGTGCCACTGTACTCCAGCTTGGGTGACAGAGTGAGACTCTGTCTCAAAAAAATATAAAGTATACTATATCAAAGTTTATGGGAGGCAGATAAAGTAATGCTTAGAGGGAATTTTATATAATTCTTTTAAGTATCAGAAAAAAAGAAAGTTTTAAAATTAATGATCTGAGCTTCCAACTTAAGAAAGTAGATAACAGATTTTAAAAAAGAAGAGCAACATTAAGCAATATTAAAGCACAAGAAGAAAATAATAAATATAAAAGAAAAAACCAATGGAGTGAAAACAAAAACAATGGAGAAAAATCAGTGAAACCAAAAGTTGGTTGTTTAAGATGAATAAAATTATTAAACCTCTAACCAAGATAATAGAGAGAGAAGACACACATCACCAGTATCTGGAATGAAAGAGGGGGACATCGCTATAGAACCTATAGGCATTAATAAGGGAATATTATGAACATTTTTATGTCAATAAATTCAACTTAGGTTAAATGGGTAAATTTCTTGAAAGATAACAAACTACCAAAGATTACCTAAAAACATATAGATAACCCGAATGACACTGTATCTACTAAAAAATATAGAATTTGTAGTTAAAAACATTCCCACAAAGAGAATTCCAGGCCCAGATGGCTTTACTGGTAAATTCTATGAAACACAAAGGAAATAGCATCAATTGTACATACTTTTCCAAAAAATAAAGAGGAGAAAAAAACTCCCAACTTAGGCTCTAAGTGCCAGCAATTACCTTGGTACCTAAACCAAACAAAATAAAGACATTATAAGAAAAGAAAACCACAGATCAATATCTCTCATTAATATAGATGGAAAAATATTTAACAAAATATTAGCAAATTGAATCCAGCACTGCATAAAAAAGGCAATACATCATGACTAAGCAACTTTTATCCTGCAGATGCAAGGTTGCTTTAACATTCAAAAGCCAGTTAGTGGCCAGGCGTGGTGGCTCACTCCTGTAATCCTAGCACTTTCAGAGGCCAAAGCGGGCAGATCAAGGTGGGAATATTCTTAACTTGACAAAGAGCATTAAGGGAAAACCTACAGTAGCATCGTATTTACTGGTGAAAGACTGAATACTTATATTCTCAGATCAGGAAAAAGGCCAGGGTATCCATTCTCACCACTTCTATGGAACATTGTACTGAAAATACTAGTGAATACAATAAAGCAGTAAAAAGAAATTAAAGGGATTTAAATTAGAACAGAAGCAAAACTGTCTTTATTCACCAGACTACATCATGATCATGTGCATAGAAAATCCTAAGGAATATACCAAAAAGAAATCTGTAAGAATTAATAGATAAGCTTAACAGAGTTATATGATAAACAATTTTTTCTACATATTAGCAACAAACAGTTAAAACTGAAATAAACCAATGCCATTTATAATAAAAAATATGAAAAATTTAGGGATAAATTTTATGAAATATGTATAAGACTACAAAAAAACTTTAAAACACTGATGAGAAAAATTAAAGAAGATGAACTAAGTGAATTGGTAATAGTAATAATAAATAGATTACCATGCTCATGGATCAGAAGGTATTAAGATATCAGTCCTCCCCAAATTGATTTATCTTCATTCAGTATGGTATCAATACAATTTCCAGCAGTCTTCTTTTGGTAATAGAAAGTGACAAGTTAATAATAAAATTTTTATGTAAATTAAAAGGATCTGGACTATCCAAAATAATTTTTATCAAAGAAAAACAAAGTTGGAGAACTTAACCTATCTGATTATAAGACTTAAAATAGGCTGGACACGGTGGCTGACGCCTGTACTCCCAGCACTTTGGGAGGCCAAAGTGGGTCAGGAGTTTGAGCCCAGCTTGGCCAACATGGTAAAACCCCGTCTCTACTAAAAATACAAAAATTAGCTGGGCATGGCGGCGCACGTCTGTAATCCCAGCTATTAGGGAGGCTGAGTCAGGAGAATCACTTGAACCCAGGAGGCTGAGGTTGCAGTGAGCTGAGATCATGCCACTGCACTCCAGCCTGAGCAACAGAGCAAGACTCTGTCTCAAAAAAAAAAAAGACTTACATTAATCAAGACAGTACAATATTGGCATAAGAATGTCTGTATAGATAGTGAAACAGAATTGAGTATGAAATAGAACCACCTGTATATGGTCAATTGATTTTTTTGACAGAGCTGAGATTTCATTCACCTTTTAAAATGTTTTACTCAGTCATAATGTACATACAGAAAAGTGCTCATGGTCAATTGATTTTTGATGAAAATGGCATGTTAATTCAATGAGGAAGAGATAACCTTTTAAAAAAATGGTACTGAAATAATTGAATCTCCATATTAAAAAAAAAGTAACTTCCACCTGTAAATCACATTATATGCAGTAGTAAACTTGAAGTGGTTGTTAAACTGAAATGTAAATGCTGAAACTATGCAACTACTAAAAGAAAACATAGGAGAAAAATCTTAGTGACTTTGAGTTAGGCAAAGATTTAATTAGGACACCAAAAACACAAAAAGAAAATTCATGACCTAGACTTCATTAACATTAAAAACTTTTGCTTTTTATTTTTATTTTTTCGATAAGGAGTCTCACTCTGTCGCCCAGGCTGGAGTGCAGTGGCGTGATCTCGGCTCACTGCCACCTCCACCTCCCAGATTCAAGCAATTCTCATGCCTCAGCCTCCGGAGTAACCGGGATTACAGGTGCCTGCCACCATGCTCAGCTAATTTCTATATTTTTAGTAAAGTTGGGGTTTTGCCATGTTGGCCAGGCTGGTCTTAAACTCTGCACCTCAGGTGATCTACCCACCTCAGCCTCCTAAAGTGCTGAGATTACAGGTGTGAACCACCACGCCAGGCCTAAACTTTTGCTTTTTAAATGACGCTATTACGGAAATGAAAAGTCAAGATGCAGACTGGGAGAAAATATATGTAAAACATATATCTGATAAAAGACTTGTATCCAGAATATAGAAAGGACTCATAATTAATAATAAGGAAAAAATCAGCAAAAGATTTGAACAGATGTTTCTCCAAAAAGATATAAAAATGGCAAATAAACATGGCGAAAGATGTTCAACATCATCAGATATTAGGGAAATGTAAATTGAAACCACAGTATCAGGATCATCAGGGCAGATGGAAGGCAGGACTAGGTTGCTGCTCCTGCTGGACCCAGAGACTCCCCAAATACTGTGAGTGCCCCAACTGCGGAAGTGGGAAAGGGAAATCCTCCTCTCCCGAACACACACCCCCACTGGAAAAACTGAAGGTCTGTTTGCAGGAGAAGTTTCCGACCTTACCTGAAGCTGAGTCAATTAAGACAGCCAGCAAAAGACAGGGGTAGAGGAAGCAGCAGGAAAGACCCTGGAAGCTCACTGGGTCCCGAGTCTTGCCAGAGACCTAGACATCCAAATATAAGAAGCACAAAGAACACCTGGGAAATTCATTGCAAAAAGAACACTTAGGCATATTGTCATCAGGTTATCTAAAGTTAAGACAAAGGAAACAATCTTAAGAACTGCGAGACAGAAGCAGTAGGTAATCCATAAAGGAAAACCTATTAGATTAACAGCAGATTTCTCAGCAGAAACACTGCAAGCTAGAAAGGATTGGGGCCCTTTCTGCAGCCTCCTCAAACAGAACAATTATCAGCCAAGAATTTTGTATCCAGTGAAATTAAGCATCATCTATGAAGGAAAGATGTTCTTTTTCAGACAAACAAATGGTGAGACAATTAGCCACTACCAAGCCACCACTGCAAGAACCACTAAAAGGAGCTCTAAATCTTGAAACAAATCCTGGAAACACATCAAAACCGAAACTCTTTAAAGCATAAATCACACAGGACCTGTAAAAGAAAATACAGGTTAAAAACAAAAACAAAAAACCCAGGGTACACAGGCAATAAACAGCACAAAGAATGCAAGGGTACCTCATGTGTCCATACTAACATAACATTGAATGTAAATGGTCTAAATGCTCCACTTGAAAGATACAGAACTGCGAATGGATAAGAACTCACCAAGCAACTATCTGCTACCTTCAGGAGGCTCACCTAACACATTAAAGACTCACTTAAGGTAAAGAGGTGGAAAAAGGCATTTCATCCAAAAGTGAGCAGGGGTAGCTATTCTTGTATCTGACAAAACAAACTTTAAAGCAACAGCAGTTAAAAAAGACAAACAAGGACATTATATAATGGTAAAAGGCCTTGTCCAATAGGAAAATATCACAATCCTAAACATATATGCACCTAAAACTGAAGTTCCCAAATTGATAAAACAATTACTAATAGACCTGGGAAATGAGATAGACAGAAACACAATAATAGTGGGGAACTTCAGTACTCCACTGAAGCAGTAGACAGGTCATCAAGAAAGAAAGTCGACAAAGAAACAATGGATTTAAAATATACCTTGGAACAAATGGACTTAACGGATATATACAGAACATTTCATCTAACAACCGCAGAATACATACTCTATTCAACAGTGCATGGAACTTTCTCCAAGATAGACCATATGATAGGCCATAAAACGAGCCTCAATAAATTTAAGAAAATTGAAATTATATCAAGCACTCTCTCGGACCACAGTGGAATAAAACTGGAAATCAACTCCAAAAGGAACCTTCAAAACCATTCAAATAACATGCAAATTAAATAGCCTGCTCCTGAATGAGCATTGGGTGAAAAACAAAAGATGGAAATTAAAAAATTCTTCGAACTGAATGACAGTAATGACACAATCTATCAAGATCTCTGGAACACAGCAAAGCAGTGCTAAGAGGAAAGTTCATAGTCCTAAATGTCTACATCAAAGAGACCAAAATAGCACAAACTGACATTCTAAGGTCACACCTCAAGGAACTAGGGAAATAAGAACAAACCAAACTCAAACCCAGCAGAAGAAAGGAAATAACCAAGATCAGAGCAGAACTAAATGAAACTGAAACAAACAAACAAAAATACAAAAGATAAATGAAACAAAAAGCTGGTTCTTTGAAAAGATAAATATAGTTGGTAGACCATCAGCAAGTTTAAGAAGAGAGAAAATCCAAATAACCTCATTAAGAAATGAAACAGGAGGTATTACAACTGACACCACTGAAATACAAAAGATCATTCAAGGCTACTATGCACACCTTTACATGCATAAGCTAGAAAACCTAGAAGAGATAGATAAATTCCTGGAAAAATATAACCTTCCTAGCTTAAATCAGGAAGAATTAGATACCCTGAACAGACCAATAAGAAGCAGTGAGATTAAAATGGTAATTTAAAAATTACTATCAGATTCACAGCAGAATTCTACTAGACATTCAAAGAATTGGTACCAATCCTTTTCACACTATTCCACAAGATAGAGAAAGAAAAAAACTTCCCTAGTTTATTCAATGAAGCCAGCATCATCCTAATACCACCACCAGGAAAGGATATAACCAAAAAGAAAACTACAGTCTGATATCTTTGATGAACATAGATGCTAAATTCCTTAACAAAATACTAGCTAACTGAATCCAACAACATATCAAAAAGATAACCCACCATAATCAAGTGAGTTTCATGCCAGGGATTCAGGGATGGTTTAACATACACAAGTCAGTGTGATACACCACATAAACAGAATTAAAAACAAAAAATCACATGATCATCTCAATAGATGCAGAAAAAGCATTCAACAAAGCCCAGCATTGCTTTATGATTATAACTTGGCATACAAAGGCATACCTCAATGTAATAAAAGCCATCTGTGACAAACCCACAGCCAACACAATACTGAATGGGGAAAAGTTGAAAGCATTCCCTCTGAGAACTGGAACAAGACGAGGATGCCCACTCTCACCACTCCTCTTCATCATAGTACTAGAAGTCCTAGCCAGAGCAATCAAGACAAGAGAAAGAAATAAAGGGCTTCTAAATCGGTAAAGGGGAAGTCAAACTGTTACTGTTTGCTGATGATATGATTGTTTACCTCAAAAACCCTGAAGACTCCTCCAGAAAGCTCCTAGAACTGATAAAAGAACTCAGCAAAGTTTCTGGATACAAGACTAATGTACACAAATCAGTAGCTCTTCTATACACCAATGACAGCCAAGCAGAGAATCAAATCAAGAACTCAACTCCTTTACAATAGCTGCCAGAAGAATAAAATACTTAGAGCTATACCTAACTGAGGAGTCAAAAGACCTCTACAAGAAAAACTACAGAACACTGCTGAAAGACATGGTAGATGACACAAACAAATGGAAACATATCCCATGCTCATGATGGGTAGAAACAATATTGTGAAAATGACACTACTGCCAAAAGCAATCTACAAATTTAATGCAATCCCCATCAAAATACCACCATTATTCTTTACAAAATTAGAAAAAACTATACTAAAATTCATACAGAACCAATAAAGAGCCCACGTAGCCAAAGTAAGACTAAGCAAAAAGAACAAATCTGGAGACATCACACTACCTGATTTCAAACTATACTGTAGGGCCATAGTCACCAAAACAGCATGGTACTGGTATAAAAATAGGCACATAGATCAGTGGAACAGAAGAGAGAACCCAGAAATAAACCCAAATACTTACAGCCAACTGATCTTCAACAAAACAAACAAAAACATAAAGTGGGGAAAGGACACCCTTACACCCTTTTCAACAAATGGTGCTGGGATAATTGGCTAGCCACATGTAAGAGAATGAAATTGGATCCTCATCTCTCACCTTATAGAAAAATCAACTTGAGATGGATTAAGGACTTAAATCTAAGACCTGAAACTATAAAAATACTAGAAGATAACACAGGGAAAACCCTTCTAGACATTTGCTTAGGCAAAGATTTCATGACCAATAACCCAAAAGCAAATGCGTTACAAACAAAGATAAATAGTTGGGACTTAAATAAACTAAAGAGCTTTATGGTGAAAGGAATAGTCAGCAGAGTAAACCGACAACCCACAGAGTGGGAGAAAATCTTCACAATCTAGACATCTGACAGACGACTAATATCCAGAATCTACAGCAAAGTCAAACAATATTGGTAAGAAAAAATCAAACAATCCCATCAAAAAGTGGGCTAAGGACATGAATAGACAATTCTCAAAAGAAGATATACAAATGGCCAACAAACATGAAAAAATGCGTCAACATCACTAATGATCAGAGAAATGCAAATCAAAACCACAATGTGATACCACCTTACTCCTGTAATAATCAAAAAATAAAAAAAAAAATAGATGTTGGCATGGATGCAGTGATCAGGGAACACTTCTACACTGCTGGTGGAAATGTAAACTAGTACAACCACTATGGAAAACAGTGGGAAGATTCCTTAAAGAACCAAAAGTAGGACTACCATTTGATCCAGCAATCCCACCACTGGGTGTCTACCCAGAGGAAAAAAAGTCATTATTCAAAAATGATACTTGCACATGCATGTTTATAGCAGCATGATTCACAGTGCAAAATCGTGGAACCAACCCACATACCCATCAGTCACCGAGTGGACAAAAAACTGTGATATATAGATACAATGGAATACTACTCAGCCATAAAAAGGAACAAATTAAGGGCATTTGCAGTGACCTGGATGAGATTGGAGACTATTATTCTACGTGAAGTAACTCAGGAATGGAAAACCAAACATCATATGTCCTCACTGATATATGGGAACTAAGCTATGAGGATGCAAAGGCATAAGAATGACACAGTGGACTTTGGGGACTTGAGGGAAAGTGGGAGGGGGTGAGGAATAAAAGACTACAAATAGGGTACAGTATATACTGCTCAGGTGATGGGTGCACCAAAATCTCACAAATCGCCACTAAAGAACTTACTCATGTAACTAAATACCACTTGTACCTCAATAACTTACAGAAAACGAAAAAAAAATGAAAATGAAACCATGAGACACTACAGCACACTGATTAAAATGACAAAAATTACAGAGATTGCAAATGTTGGTGATAAAGAGGAACTGTAACTCATAGACACTGCTAGTAAAAATACAAAATGGTATAGACACTCTGGAAAATGTTTAGCAGCTTGTTTTAAAGTGAAAGATTCACTTACTATATGACCCAGTGTTACTCAAGAGAAGTGGAAACCTAGATCCACACAAAGACTTTGATGCAAATGTTCATAGTGGCTTTTGTTTAACAATAGCCCCAAACTGGAAGGCACCCAAATGCCTATCAGCTGATGAATGGATAAACAAATTGTGGTATATCAACACAATGGAATATTAGTCAACAACAAAAAAGGAATGAACTATGTCCTATCATGCTAAATGAAAGGAGCCACACACGAAAGTCTACAAACAGTATTACATGACTGTGAAATTCTAGAAAAGGTGAAACTATGGTGACAGAGGTTTGTGTGTACATGCTTTTTTTTTTTTTTTTTTTTTAAGCCAAAGGGAAGTGAAATGTACTGTGATTCTTACCCCATTTTTTTTTACTATAGTAGAGGACCCGTAGCTGTCTTAAAGATTTGTGACATGTGAACGATCAAAACGAACAATTGGCTTAGAATCACACAGTGAAGGAAGTGGATGACAAATTTGAATTTTTGCTATTTGGGGTCAGTGAAATGTGACTATATCATACTAAGACATTTTTTTTTCTGATGACCCCAAATGGTCTCTGGAAAACCTTCCAGAAAAATCATTCTGAAAATGATGTCCTTAGTAGTTGCACCATTGGAGTAAATGTAGGGCCTGCTCGAGTTCAGTATTTGAAGGATGTAAGTGTTTTGAGATTTCTTTTTTTAAAAAGATCGTTTAGTTTTATTTATGTCTTTTAAATCGCTCTTTTTTCTAGACCATCACTTTGAACATTCATTGGTAACAGCCAATAATACCTGATTTTCAGATAAAGAATCCAGAGAACCAGTCTAATGGCTGCAAAGCCTTCCTGAGCATTTGCCAGGACCAACAGCCCAGCAGCCCCACAGGCAGAGGTCCCAAAAAGAGTAAGAAGTAATTTTCTCGTAATCAAACCTGTCTGAAATGGACATGGGCTATCTTGAGGAAAAAGTGAATTTCCCTGGTTTAGGTGCAGACCCTGTTGGCAGGCACATATGAGAGAAGTTTTAAGCATCAGATGGGGTGTTGGACTCATGCATGCACTCTGTGGGCACGTAGCTGGAGCCAGGCTTCCTAAATGGGCTACAGCTGGAGCAATTCTGAGCCTATCATGGAAAACTTCATCTAGCTTTAGATCTTGTGGGTATAAAGAAGATAGACTTTCTGTGATGCAGCCTTGGAATCCAGATTTCAAGGAGGGCAGTTCTTTAGCCTGTTAAAAATGTAAGTGCCTCTATACAGTTCTGAAAGATACCATTAAAACAGTATGTTAAAAATGAAACTTATAATTACTATTGGAAGATGAAACTTATAATTACTATTGATTAGCAATTCAAGTGAGAAATTGAAGAGTAAAAGAAGTTTTATATTTAAATTCTTGTTCTTTAAAGAACATTGGCCAGGTGCAGTGGCTCACACCTATATTCTTAGCACTTTGGAAGGCTGAAGCGGGTGGATCACCTGAGGTCAGGAGGTCGAGACCAGCCTGGCCAACATGGTGAAACCCTGTCTCTACTAAAAATATAAAAATTAGTCAGGCGTAGTGGCGGGTACCCATAATCCCAGCTACTCGGGAGACTGAGGCAGGAGAATCACTTGAGCCTAAGAGGTGGAGGTTGCAGTGAGCCAAAATTGCGCCATGGCACTCCAGCCTGGGCAACAAGAGCAAGACTCTGTCAAAAGGAAAGAAGGAAGGGAGGGAGGGAGAGAGGGAAGACATCTTTGATCTTCTGGTAGTAATTGAATGGCATTGTTTCTTACCTTCTCCATGAAAGACCAGGGAATGCAAACGGCAGATAAGAGCTTTTCTGGAGCTTACCTCTATCTGATGTATTTATCAGGGCTTGTGTCCAGACCACTGTTTTTACATCATTGATTATGTGAGTAAGATGGGAAGAAAGGAGAGTCAAGTTACACCCTTGGAAGATGAAAGTTATAATTTATATGATAGTACGTAAGTTTTCAGGGTACTCTCATTTAGGAGTAAGTGAAAGTTTATCACACTTAATGACACCAGTATGTAAGTTTTCAAGGGTAGAGCCAAAACGTTGAAAAATAGTCGTGTGTGTTTGTGTGATTACTAAACCTTCTGAATGTGTATTTGGTTACACTACCTCTTTGCTCTTTGAGATCAACATGAATGCTGCCTGCTCCATCAGAATGAAATGTGCCATTTAGAGGAATTGTTTCAGCTGTGGGTCTCACGGGCACTGTGCTTGTCCTCCTCAGACACAGGTGTGTTTGCAGTGGTGAACAGCCATTCCTTGTCCTTGCTGGGGAAGCTGACCATCAGTGCTGCCTTTAACATTGTTTATATCTACACCTCTGAGCTTTACCCTACAGTCATCAGGTATGTGTCTCATACAGCCGCATCCTTCACACATTCTACACTTTGTCATCCATTCTTGCACCAACAGAGGTGTGGTACTCATTTCATCTGCTTCTGGAGTTAGTGTGGGGCATCAGTAATTCAGCAAGCGGTTTAGGCTGAGAACCCGCCTTTGCAGACGGCTGCTGTCTGCCTGCTTAGCTAGGAACATGTCATTTTATGGTGGACCGAATTCCCTAGTGTAAGTTGTAACAGAATTACTCTATGCTAGGCATATTCTGTCACCCAACAGTGCACAGATGCTGTTATTATTTTGGTGGATTTATTTATTTATTTAATTTTTGAGGTGGAGTCTCTCCCTGTTGCCCACGCTGGAGTGCGGTGGCTTGATCTCGGCTCACTGCAACCTCCACTTCCCAGGTTCAAACGATTCTCCTGCCTCAGCTTCCCAAGTAGCTGGGATTACAGGTGCCTGCCACCACACCCAGCTATTTTTTGCATTTTTAATAGAGACAGGGTTTCACCATGTTGGCCAGGCTGATCTGGAATTCCTGACTTCGTGATCCCCCTGCCTCAGCCTCCCAAAGTGCTGGGATTACAGGTATGAGCCACTGTGCCCAGCAGTGGTGGATTTTATTTATTCAGTCACTCATCGTGCATCAGACATAACAGACAAGGGGGCAAGCTCCCTATTCTCTCAGAACCTACATTTTAACACAAAATACACACATTTTTGAAAGATAATCTCATGTAGTAGTAAGAGAATATCAGAGTTAAACAGCAATTGTTAAAGCTGGGTTCTTAATAAGTAAGATTAGCTTATATTGAAAAGAATAAATATCCAGCCTAAATTTCCCTTCATAAAATAAGTCTGAAAGCAAGAAACACACTCAAATTTGAAGGATGGGGGTGCAGCTGAGGCTTTGCAGAACTGCTTCTGTGGCCTGGGCAGGTATTCCCTCAGCCAGCCCTTTCCCAATCTTTTAGAGGATCGTTCCAAACTATCCTTCTCATTCCCTTATCCATGCAAGAAGCCTCATGGTTCTTTCTACCTATTAATTTAAAATTGTTTTTCCTAGTAAGAGATCAGAGTGTCTGCAATTGGCTAGTAATTTCCCAGTTGGTACTATAACCTACTTTACCTGGCTACTGGCTATAAAACTAGGATGATGATTTTGTCCAAACTGGGACAATAGGGAGAGCAAATGTGGGTGTTATGAACATTCCAGCTGGGATTACAAAGTGTTGTATCCCTCTACCCAAAACCATTAATTACCATTCTCTCTTCCCTCCCTCCCTCCCTCTCTGCTTCCCACCTTTTTTATGCCTGCACTCCCCATAAAGGTGTTCTTGGTTTCCTGACAGCACACACTTAGTCAGTTTCTATGTATATGCTTAATACTTTGTTAATTAGTTGAGTTTAAGTAAATGAGCAGCCGTTTCAGATCATAAAACCCTGGCTCTCTGTAGGACACCTAAGGCATAAAAATCCGTGAGAACTTTTAATTTAAAAATACTCAAATGCTCATTTCTGTATCATCCTCTGTGCATGCACTGTCCAGTATGGTAGTTACTAGCCTCATGTAGCTATTTAAATGTAAATTAAATAAATAAACATTCAGTTCTTCATCCTCACTGGCCACATTTCAAGCACTCAGCAGTGCATGTGTCTAGTGGTTTCCACATAGGACTGTGTAATTATAGAACATTCCTAGCATCTCAGGAAGGTCTAGTAGGCAGCTCTAGAACTCACTGCTCTCTAGGATCCTATGCTTCCACTTCAGGACATGCTATTCAAGGTCCACTGCTGCCCCACAAGTGTCTCTTAGTTCCCCCGCTAGAACTTACTGATGTGTTTTTACTTATGCTTTTCAGGAATGTTGGGCTTGGAACTTGTTCCATGTTCTCCCGAGTTGGTGGGATTATTGCTCCCTTCATCCCCTCACTGGTTGGTTTGTACCTTCTAGTTTTGTTTTTCTTGATTCTCTGCTTTGGAAATGCTTATGCTTTTGAGTAGAAAGAGGTGATGAACAGATGTCATTTAAGATCAGCTGACACAAATGTCCCTTTTAGATAGTACTCCATCAGGGCAGACGAACTCTTATCGAGGATTCATTTGCCTCCAGTGGTTCTGATTTTTTGTTCATCTGGATTCATTGGAGGGTCTGCTAATGCCAGTGTGCCCCATTCCTGTTACCACAAAAAAGTTAGTCAACTGATAAATATGTATAACACTTTGGCTGTGTACTGGGCTCTATGCTGAGCACTTTATACATATCATCACATGCAATTCTCATAGTGACCATAAAAGGTAGGCATTGTTGTTACCCCTGTATTCAATATGAGAAATGCTACAGAAAGAGGTTAAATACCTTTCCCCAAGAACACACCTCTTGGAAAACAACATTAGAGAAGAAATATGCCTCACACTGTATCCGTTAATATTTTTTTGAAATTTTCCAAGTTTGATAGTCAAAGAAAGGGAAACAGATTAAATGACAGCCCTAAAATCCTTCACCTTAAAATGCTCAGAATCTGAGAAAGAACCCAGGAGACCCCTATGCAAGTCTCTCCTTAGTTTGATTTGTGACTTTCCCCAGCCGAGACTTTTTGAAAGGCAACTAGATTCGGTGTGGGGCTTGTGGACCTGTTCTATGGACAGCTGTTCATTACTTAGGCAGGTCTCTGAAATGCCATTGCAGCCTTTTCATTTTCTGAGGTGCAGTGCATTTCCCTTCTCTGAGTATCTCCATGTCTCATGATTAATTTTAGGTCACAAGACCCTTCTCATGAAGGAGTCATGTTAGGTCTGTGTTTTATTCCGCAAAATATAGGTACTGTTAAAGATGCCTGACCTCGGATAGCTATCCTAGAACATTATAATACCCAGCACTGTGTCTCTGTTGCATCCTCTAAGATGAGAAGAAGGGGAAGTGTGTGTTCCCCTCATTTCAGCAACAGGCCCACAGTGCTGGACATATGTTTGCATGTAGGTGGCTAGAGATGAGAGATTCTCCTCCTCCCTCTTCCTCCTCATCCCCCTCTTCTGCTCCATTCTCTCTCTCCCTTCTCCCCATTCTCCCTTTTCCACCTCCTTCTCTACCATCTCTTCACTTTGAAAAATCAGGAAAAATTTGAGGGGAAATTCTAATTAGTAGTGGACCTACCCATGGAATTCGGAGGTCTAAACCAGAAGATCATAAAGCTTAGCAGGAATTCTAGAATGTTGATCAGCTCAGAGAAGCCCCAGAGAAGCACCCTGGAAGCAACTGTTTTTCATATTTTCTTTGAACCTGTTTGTGATGAAATGTTTCCATTTTCCTGAACATATGTTTTGGGTCTTTGAAACAATTGTTTGTATCACCAGCCCTTACCATGTTCAGTTTAAGAAGTTTATAAACCATATATGTCTATGGTAGGGTTGGTTTTTTAAAAGAATTTTTATACCTTTAATCCCTAGACCTCTCAGTTATGGTGTTAAGGTGTATGGGATGGTTTGGCCAATTCCAGGATTGAGAACTTTAAAGTTCATCATCAGCAAGTATTTTTGGGGTACCTCTGTGTGAAGTGTGTGTGGAGAACACTGTGTTATAAGCTGCTTGTTCACCTGGAATGGAAGCTGAACTATGAAATGATGTCCTGTCAACTCTGGCCATATACGCCTGCCTGCTCAGGGGCAGCCTGGCCTCTTCTCCCATAGTACCCACCCTAGGCATGAAATTGCTGCTTCTGATCCACAAACCAGTGATGTCTTTTTATTTACTCCCAGCTCTGCATGCGCAAGGAATGATTCTCTGATTTCCCAGGATAATTCTTTATGTGGAAAGAAGTGGTTTATAGTGTAGTCTAGTGGGAGGTCATGAAATGGGTGGTACACATGACAGTTTCTCAGTCATGAGACTGCTTGCCTTATATCCTAAGGGAACTAACACTCTGGTTTTGTTTGTTTTCATTCCACTCCCTGCCTCCGCAGAAATATGTGCAGTGGTCTTTACCATTCATCGTCTTCGGAGCCACCGGCCTGACCTCCGGCCTCCTGAGTTTGTTATTGCCAGAAACCCTTAACAGTCCGCTGCTAGAGACTTTCTCTGACCTTCAGGTGTATTCATATCGCAGGCTGGGAGAAGAAGCGTTATCTTTACAGGCCTTGGACCCTCCACAGGTGTGATATTTTTCTTAATCATTATACCACTTGGATG
Source organism: Cacajao melanocephalus (assembly GCA_963573385.1). Classification (NCBI taxonomy): domain Eukaryota; kingdom Metazoa; phylum Chordata; class Mammalia; order Primates; family Pitheciidae; genus Cacajao; species Cacajao melanocephalus. The sequence goes on along the minus strand of CAUYLG010065469.1, from coordinate 257,383 downwards.
TTGGCAGTTACTGAAAAAAAGAAAGTTTGGGTTAAATTAAATAGAACTGAGTAAAACTGTGGCTGATTTTCAGAGTAATAAAGATGATTGATGATTTATTGGCTTTCCTAGAACATTTTCGGAGCTAATTTATTGGGGGAATAGATGTCATAAAAATACATTTGTCAATTGAATAGCTAGATGGTAGTTTCCAATTCAGGAATGTCATGACATCATTTCACTACCGTTTTCTTCTTTCCTGTTTCAGTGTGTGGACAAGGAGAGCTCTTTAGGGAGCGAAAGTGAGGAAGAGGAAGAATTTTACGATGCAGATGAAGAGACTCAGATGATCAAGTGAAGAGCCCTAGATTCCCGCTAAGAAGCAAAGGATTGTCTTTTATGCCTCTGGCTAAGGCAGGTTCTCATGAATCTTAAGAGAGCTGTAAAAAGAGAGGCTTGGCTTGAACGTACATAGATGGTACCCAGCGTGGACTGGTGTTTTTAGGCCCAGAAGTTGGAGAAGAGATCTCTTGAGAGACAACATCACTGCATTGAGAGAAGAGTTGTTGATTTGTTTAAAATTTAAGTTCTGCTCAGAATCGTAACATCTGACAAAACAGCCCAAACCCACATTCCAGAGTGGTAGGCTCATTTGTTTCTAGAGGTTTCATCATGTTGCTTTTCCTTCATCATGATCTAAATAAAGGCAGATATGTAAAATTTCTCACTATTTTGGTGGAATAAGATAAGGTATCCTTAAGATTTAATCTTTATACTATGATGTTGGACATTTGCCCCTATCAGTTGCTCCTCGGGAATATTCCGGTACAGGTTGACATCAGCATTTTAATTTTGTGCCCAGGGAAAAGCACCCAGAGGTCATCTGTGTATCCCGAGACCCTCCAGCTTTTTCTCAGCTGATGAAATGTGAGTCCTCAGCTTGGTACCCAGCCTGCTGGTTGACTGGGGCTCCTCATGCCTTGAGTCCCACAGATGATTCATTAGGAAAATCCAGATGTACCAAAGCAGTTTACTCAGAGTCAGTGGTGTAGCTCTGGCTGCCTGTCAGCTCCCTTGGATACTATATTTTGTGATTTCTTCCTTTCCCACTAATATGCACATCCAGAAAAATTTGCATCTGAGATTCTAGTACTACAAAATCATGCCTAATAAATGAGAAAGCTTTAAGGAAGGGCAGTTAAACAGTGACATGTTGAGTACCTGGAGGGGAAAAAAAAAGGTACGGTTTTTAATAAGGGAGAAAATAAAATTATCTTTGATAAATTTTTATTTGTTTTGCTTTCAGTATTGTGCCATGAGGGATTTGAACAATATTTAAGAATGTCCTTTGGGTCTCATCAGACAAAATAAAAAATAGCCAGGTGTGGTGGCTCACGCCTGTAATCCCAGCACTTTGGGAGGCTGAGGCAGGTAGGTCACAAGGTCAGGGGATCGAGACCACCCTGGCCAACATGGTGAAACTGTGTCTTTAAAACAAAACAAAAAAAATAGGCCGAGCATGGTGGCTCACACCTGTAATCCTAGCACTTTGGGAGGCCGAGGTGGGTGGATCACCTGAGGTCAGGAGTTCAAGACCAGCCTGGCCAACATGGTGAAACCCCATCTTTATTTATAAAAATAAAAATAAAATAAATAAATAAATAAAATAAAATAAAAATTAAAATTAAAAAATAGAAAAATTTTAAAAAAGAATATCTTCTTGTCCTAGATCAGCCCCCATCTGTTTAATTAGAATGGAAGGTTCAGCAATTTCATAGGAAATGTTGGTTTTTCATTAAGTGCTACCAACTTTCAAGTGAATCAAAATTATATTTGATTTCCTAAAATCATGTCCTGAAAATATGTTTTCCCATGAAACTCAAATACTATCTCAAATAGGAATATAAACCTGGAGTCAACAAGCTTAAGCAGCATTCATTTAGGTCACTTTCCCAATGAGGAAATTTCTGTATTTTCAGAATTTCCATTTCTACTAACCTCTTGGAGAAAAAGAAATTGGATTAGAGGTAAATAGAAGATGTCACTGTGACTGCTTCTGAAAGTGCTGGAAGCATCACCCCAATTGGCTCCAAATACGTTTTGTTGCACATTGACTTCTGGTTTGCACTGTATCAGTATGTACCTTTGTAATTGTTATTTTTATGTCTTTTGTGCCCTTGATTATTAATTAGTCTCTTTATAAACAGAGGCCATCTCTACTACTGTTTATTTTTCCCTGCTATGCCCAGCACATTGACCTAGACCCAGTAAGGACCTAGTAGATACCACTGTTTCTAGCCATCAAGGAGATTGTGGAACTCCTCCCGGTATACTTTTTGCAAACTCCAGGCAAATCTGACCCAAACTCCCAAATTGTTGTATCCTGCTTAAGTTTCTCTGGAAAATAGACACCTTCTCACCATAAGAATAGGAAGAGAGGAAGAACTTACAAAGACATTTACAAGTTCTCTTAAATGGTGGTTGGGAATTTAAAATAAAGCAGTGAACTAACATATACATAATTTTTTATTAGTTGGAGCTTTCTTTGTATTATAAGAGTAATATATCCCATTACAGAAAATTTGGAAACTAGAAATTTGTCCAACATCGAGAGAAAACCAGTGTGATGGGTATATTCCATTTGAAGACCAGTTGGGAGTCCATCTCTTTAGTGGCACTGGATTCCACTGCCTCTGGCTAAACAGAGTTCAATAAATTCTATCCCTGAGTTTCTTACTGGTGGAGTAGAAGATAGGAGGGAGAGATCTGCGATTTGAATACGTGTTACTTAATAAGGTGAGACTGGCCGTCAGTTGCTTATGTCAGATGTGTCACTAAATTTTCTTTCTAGATACTCCTTGAGCAAAATTTAATAATTACTGTTTTTTATTTCTACTGCCTTTGTAAAATCAAAATTTTCTCCTTTTGATAATAGCTATTGAAGACTATTCATGTAGAGAATGTGTATGTGTGTATATGTGTATTGATTAAATTATTGAAAACTTTTCATTGATAGGTGATGTATTTTGGTTGTGCAGATGGTTTGTAAAAAGTATTTTTTTTTATACTATTCAAAATTAAATTTTTTTCTCCTAAAGTGAAGCAAGAAAAATAAATGTAAGATATATAAGAAACCCCAGGGTTTCAAGGGTGAAAGTTCTCCTTAGCAGCTTGTCCAAAATATTTACACCACACAAATATTTTGAAAGAAACCACGTTGAAATTTTCTGATTTTGTGAGTTACAGTCACAGCCCATTAAAGCCAATACTCGTTGTTTGGCTGCTTTCAAGCAATGCAGATATTTTTTAGTATTTTAAATACTGAAAATTTACTCATTTTTAAAATGAGTAAGTAAACAAAATGAGGCAAATAAATGAAGAAAATGAGTTTCTGAGACACTGCTTAAGTGACCGTAAATTAGACAGAATTTTTATGGTGGGCAAACTGATGAAGATACTTTTAGTAGATGATTTATATTTGAAAATATAAATATAAATTTATAGTACATATGGAAATAATTGTCACTACTATATCAGAATTAAAAAGCAGCCTCACATTAGGACTTCTCCATACAAATTATTTATTATTGGTTCTTAAATTGGAAAAGTATCTATAAATGATTATATTTTTTAACTAAAATGTAGAAATTTTGGCTACTTGTGAATTTAATGAAGAATCATACAACGTAGGCCTTTTCTTTGTTCTCCCAAAATGTCTCAAAATCTACCGTAGTAGCTTTGACAAGTTGGGCAAATGCAGAATCTGCTAGTAATGATAAGTAGTACGTGGGACAAGGGTTGTAGCAAAGTTGTGGACTCATGGACACAAAAGAAAACTATCAAAATACTTTTAGAGTGAGGAAAATGCAAAGACAATGCATTGTGGAAAATCCATCAATATAGTACATAAAAGGAGAAAGAGCTTATGATTACCTCAATAGAAAAATAAGCATTATTTGTCAAAATTCAACACCCATTCAAAATAAAAGCTATTAGTAGAGTAGGAGTAAAATGATGCTTCCTTAATAAAATATGAGATACTATAGGAGATATGGTAAATTGGCACACAGTATCTCTTCGCCTTCCTGGTACCTTAGTCTTCATTCTTTTTTTTTAAATCATAACCCACGGTAAGAAATGTGTTTTATATATTCATCCTCTCATGCTTCTCCGCTTGCAAATATATATGTACATTTAAAGTATCTATGAATCATAAAAATGTATATATTTATGCAATAATACTTAATCTTGCTAGGCATACTGATAAATTCTGTTCCATTTCACTTTTTAAAATGCCGTTTATGACCCAATAAATGGATAGCATAACCCGCTAATAGGTCACAACCCATAGTTTGAAATCCAGAGGTCTACACTTATCTTCTTGTACTGCAGAGGCTTTAAAGCCAAAATGTGCGTTTTCTGAATTTCTTGCAGGTAGGTTTTCCCCTTGCAGCCAGGTGCAGTTGGTTTCCTTCAATCAGGTACAAATGGAACTTGGAAGGTAGAAGCAAGGTGGAGGTCATACTTTGGAAGAGTCTGCTTTTTTCTGCTCAGATTCACAGTGGTGGAGCCATTTGGTTTCTCTGAGGCAGTATCAGCCAGAGATGTTGTCAGTCAGGCAGTATCGATTAAAATCTTAACAAGATTTTTAAATAAACCTGGAATAATACTTCTAGTATTCACATGGAAAAGCAAAGATCCAAAAATATTCAAGACAATTCTAATAAGAGCGAACAGGAGGGACTTGACTTTCTAGATATAAAAACTTCTGAAGCTGTATTATTGGTCCACAGAAGAAAATAATAGAACATAATAGAGATTTGTCAAAGATAGCATGACACGTCAGAGGAAAAAGTGAACAATTCAATTATTCATATAAGACTTCTCAACATAATAAAAATAAATTCCAGATAGAGTGAAGGCTTCAATGCAAAACTTTAAAACTATTTGAAAATTATAGAATATTCTTATGACCTTGGAGGATGGATAGATTTATCAGACAAGAACTGAAAATGATAAATTATTTTTTAGTCAATATATTTGACTTGATCTAAATTTAAGACTTGTTTCTGTATGACTGAACATGCTACAAAGTTAAAAGGAAAGCAGGCGGGGCGCAATGCCTCACGCCTGTAATCCAGCACTTTGGGAGGCCGAGGCCAGCAAATCATCTGAGGTCAGGAGTTCAAGACCAGCCTGGCCAATATGGTGAAACCCCGTGTCTACTAAAAATACAAAAAAAAAGTTAGCCAGGCATGGTGGCACGCACTGTAATCCTAGCTACTCAGGAGGCTGAGGCCAGAGAATCACTGCAACCCAGGAGACGGAGGTTGCAGTGAGGCAAGATCACGCCACTGCACTATAGCCTGGGCAACAAAGCAAGACTCCATCTCAAAAAAAGGAAAGCAATGATGAGGGAAAAATATTTGCAACATTTATAAGCAATAAGGATTACTATCCAGACTATATAAAGAATTACTGCAAATCAGAGATAAAAGTAATAAAGTTTACAAAACCTATGATTAGGCAACTCACAATTCACAGATGAAAAGATGGTCAACCTCACTACAGGATCAGGGAAATGCAAACTGAAATCACATGAAGATATCTTTTAAAATCCATTAGGTTGGGAAAATAAGAGTCAATATCAAATGTTAAAGCTATGAAGATTCAGAAAGTCTGCTTCTATGTATATATCATGGAAGAGTGTTTACAGAAATTTTTACTATAACCCACTGTAAAAAAAAAGTTTTGCATTGTGACACACAGTACACACGCCTACATACATACCAATGTATATGTTTGTGTGTGTATATATATATATATATATATACACACAGATATATAACTGACATGGTGTTATAAAACAATACCTACCCTTAATATCTGCACTGCATTATATTTTCTGTTTTATTATATTTCGTTTCATAAAAAAATACTAGTGAAGACACTAAAATGATTTCACAGTTTTGAATGGATCAAAACATGCAGTTGGAAAAAGTAAAACACTACCCTTAATATTTGCCTTGGTACTTGTCTGCACATGTGTACAAGAGATTTGTACAGAATGTTCATTGCAGCATTAGTTGTAATAAAACAATGGAGGTAAATAACCTTCAGTAGGGACATATATATATATATAATTTCATATGCATAGGATGGAATAAAAACACTTCTATGGTTGAGATGGCTGGATCTCAATAATGGTAAACAAACTGTTGGCAAATTTTCACTGGATCAAAGACCTTCTGTGTTTAAATTCCCAATGAGTGATTGGAGTACTTGCTAATTAAAGTGATTCAAATGCTTCTCACATCATACTTTAAAGTCAAGACTGTTGATATTCTGTTGCAAAAATATACAAATCTCACTCTTATTCCCACCCAGATGAAGAATTACCCTCTTCCCTATGGAGAAAGTCTATAAATGTGCCACCTGCAAGTTTCAATTTCTCTGGAAAAAGAGCTTTGCATTTGTGGAAACATTTAGACAAGTTTTCAGCCAAGACTCTAGAGCTGTCTTATAAAGCTTAAAAAAGATTACATATTTATTGAAAAATGTGAAGGGCAGATATAGCTAAATTAGTATTAAAAGAACTTCAGTCTACACCCCGCAGAACAATTGATTTTGAATAGAATTGATTGATAGAGTTGCTTTGCTTCAAATACATAACTTTAAGAAATTGAATGAAATGATTGTGTATGAATGTAAAAACACACAGTCAACTTAGAGGAGTGTAATTAATGAGCGATTTACCTGTATGTGTGCAGAGCTTCTAGAAACCATGGAAGATAAAAATTATTCAAAAGGAAGCCATTAATAGAGTGTACAGTTCAGCCTTGTGGAGAATGGCACCGCAGGAGGAGTGGATCCAGAGAGGCAGAGGCAAACAGAGGATATTCACTCACCACTGGGGAACCCTTAAAAATCGGTGAATATCTGTCACAGATGATTACGGCTTTAGAAGTGTTCAAGCTGAGCAGTTCTTGGTGGTGATAATACAACAGATTAATTTGCTTCCCAGAGTCACTTTTATTCTTATAGATGCATTTCACCATATCCATGTAAAAGAAGAAGGACTACAACATGCCTTACACTGTCTACAATCAGGGTGTAATTGGCCAAACAACTCCCTTTGCCCTCTAATGCTTTCAGTGGGTACTGAATGACCTGAGGACTACATCAGATTCTACATCTCACCACACTGGTGATTCTTTTTGAGGAAAACAAGATCAACGATGATCAGCAAATGCCTTAAGGCCTCACACTCACACCCGCTCCCATTTCCTTGATAATATAAAATAGCAAAACAGTGACCTGGAATGAATTGTAATATCTATAATATGCTTGTCTCTGATGCAGCATAGTTAGATTGGAAAACTTAATTCCGAAGTTGACAGAGAAGAAAATCGGCAAAGAGCAGCAGCTGACTTTCAAATATTATTCTTTCCAAATTATTTGTTGTAATTAATTTTTCCACAATAGTTTCCTCTGAGTGGGTACTATAACCAAGGAAGAGCAAGAAGATAAGAGTATTTTGCTTTTACAGGAAGAATGGCAGCAAAAAAGGACGAGTGGTTAGGAAATGCCAATCAAACCAACTTTTCTATAAAGAACACTCCCAAAGGCCTACTTAGTTTTCGTAAGTAATGGGGTCTTGTATTGGTTTTCTATTACTGCTATAACAAATTACCACAAACTTAGTGGCTTTCGACAAGATGAATTTATTTTATGACAGCTCTGAAAGTCAGACTACAAAATGAATCCTAAGGGGCTTGAATGAAGATGTCAGCAGGGCTGGTTTCTGGATTCTTTTTTTTTTTTTTTTTTCAATAAAAGGCAACATTCACAGGTTCTGGGGATTGAAATATGGATAGCTTGGAGGGGGACCATTATTCAGCCTGTCACAGGTGTCTTAAAGTGTGTGTCATTAAAGGATCCTAGGTTGACAAGACCTGGTGGAGTCATCAGTGTATATTATTAATTTAATGAATAATTCAGTCATCACCTGGAGAAGCCAGAGATCATGGGTAACAGTCCCAAATCTGCATTTATTGTTGATCTTTTTTAACTATTTAACTAATCCTGAGGTCTCCCACTGACACATTTTGTCACTTGTTTGAAAGAATACACTGCTTACAAAATAAACCTCGTCTTTGTTTCTGAGTTTCATTTGTTGCTGTATCTTAACAGTTTTTTTTAGCAATTATCAAAATCAGTTTGTTATACTTTTGTTATGTTCTCTATAATCAATCTATACTTTTCTATTAAACTCTTTGTTTTGTTTTGAGACAGGGTCTCGCTCCGTTGCCCAGGCTGGAGTACAGTAGCGCAATCTTAGCTCACTGCAGCCTCCGCTTCCCAGGCTCAGGTGATCCTCCTGCCTCAACCTCCCAAGCAGCTGGGACTATAGGCATGCACCACCACGCCTGGCTAATTTTTTTGTAGAGATGAGGTTTTGCCGTGTTGCCCAGGCTGGTCTCAAACTCCTGAGCTTAAGCAATCTGCCAACCTTAGCCTTCCAAAGTGCTGAGATTACAGGTGTGAGCCACCACCCCTGGCCTTCCATAAGTCTTATTGTGTCATTTAATAAATGATGATGTCTTCTGCTAGGCCATAAGCTCTATAAAAACAGGGTACATGTCTTTCTTTTTTCCAACCCATAGCACTGGGCCCAGTGTGTCATAGGCATTCAGATATTTAACACTCTTTTATATGAGCTCTATTGTTAAATTGAACTGAAAGGGAAGCAAGGACCATATCTTATTCATCTTAGTAACCCTAAAACCTAGCATGGTATCTGGGACACAGTAGTCACTTAATACATTTCTAAATGAATGGATGTCCAGACACAAGGCAGTCAAGATTAGTCTAACTAGTCTATTCAGTAATGTACTCAAAAGGGATACTCTTCCCCAAAATCAATTTGAGAAAAGGACTTTTGATTATTTAGCTCTGAGAAAGCTGCTTATAGATACCAGAAAAACCTTCATTTCACCTTAACCTTTTATTACCTAATCTCACCATTTTGTGTAAAGCTATATTTAGGGTGAGACTACATTCAAGTGAGAAGTGATCCCTTTTTTTACAAAGTTTAAGATGTCTACCTTGAGAAAGGAGGCAAAGAAAGATTAATTATTAAATAATAATCCTATAAATAATAATTATTAATAATTATTATATAATAATTAAATAATAATTATTAAATAATAATAATAATTAAATAATAATAGACTGATTACCATAGTGCCATTTAGCCTACTGATTTGTAGAATGAATGAATTTGGTGATTTTTAAGAATTGAGACATCTCCCTGTTTCAGTAGAGAGGCAGTCTATCCTATGATGGTATTCTTCGGACGAGTTTTTGACATAGTCATCAATGTTGTAATATTCAGATCTCTTAAAATAATTCATCTAATGAAAATACCATATAAAAGATTGAGAAATAATGTCTGTTTGGTTCCAGGCATTTGAAGATTATCAAACACATTAAGAAAAAAAATTATTGGGCTGGGTGTGGTGGTTCACGCCTGGAATCCCAGTACTTTGGGAGGCCGAGGTGGGCGGATCACCTGAGGTCAGAAGTTCGAGACCAGCTTGACAGACATGGAGAAACCCCATCTCTACTAAAAAAAAAAAGAAAGAAAAAAAACTGACAAAATTAGCCAGGCGTGGTGGTGGGTGCCTGTAATCCCAGCTGCTTGGGAGGTTGAGACAGGAGAATCGCTTGAACCCGGGAGGCGGAGGTTTCAGTGAGCCAAGATCTCGCCATTGCACTCCAGCCTGGGTGACAGTGAAACTCCGTCTAAAAAAAAAATTTATTAGGTGTTTCATCAACTTAGGTTTTTCTGTTTGCTAGATAACTCAGAAAGTGGCTCTCTTATGTTGACTAAATATAGGTTACCTTTGATTTGTCAGAGGAATGCTTTGCTAGAGGAATGAATAAATAGCTGAAAATGATGGAGAGTAAGGCCTAAGGGGAAAGTTTGACAGGTTGGTTGTGTTTATGTATTCATCCTGCCACATCCTGGAAAAAGATATTTATTGTTAAGTAGGTTCTAAACATCTTCAAGACTATAAAATGCCTTCGGATGCCACTGGACTGTTGAATTCTTTAGTTATGATTCACTAATGTCGTGATAGAGAAATAGTATAGCAGACACACTGTCACCATGAAAGAATTTATGATATCTTCCCAATCCAGTGGACCAGGAGACAGAAGGGCTTGATAAGGATTTAGCTGATAAGGAGGAGAAGAATTGCGAGATTGAAGACTCAGCGCAGCAGCAAAGAATTTTGGAAAAGAAATTTTACCAAAGAGTAAAGTTAGTGTTATTTTGGTTATGTGGAATATTAAAGTGAATTAAGTGGAGGAATAAAATCACAAATAAATTTGGTTAGCAAAGGCATCATAAAATCACACCAATGAGAAATAGAGTGCCAACCTAGCCTTTGTAGGTGTTCCATTTTCTTTCAAGCACTTTTTTTATTTTTAAGACAGGGTTTCACCATGTTGGTCAGGCTGGTCTTGAACTCCCGACCTCAGATGATTCGCCCGCCTTGGTGTCCAAAGTGCTTGTATTACAGGCGTGAGCCACCACACCCGGCCTCTTTTAAGCACTTCAAACCTCCCTAAATAGCATCAAATTTATCCTTAGGTAGATGTGCACAAAAGATTTCTTCAACTACTTTCTAGTATTCAAGAGATTATTTCATAGAAAAATCACTTTTATTTATTCATCACATATTTTGGTAAGTATTCTAGGTGCTGGATAAAAGAGATAAATTACTCACACCTGTAATCCTAACACTTTAGGGGGCCAAGGTGGGCAGATCACTTTAGATCAGAAGTTCGAGAGCAGCCTGGCCAATATGGTGAAACCCCGTCTCTACTAAAAAATACAAAAATTAGCCGGAAATCACTTGAATCTGGGAGGCGGAGGTTTCAGTGAGCCAATATTGTGCCACTGCACTCCAGCCTCGGTGACAGAGTGAGACTTGGTTTCAAAAATAATAATAAAAATAAATAAATAAAACAGATAATATGTCTTAACTTTTCCTCAGGCTCTGTTTAACAGTGGTGATGATGGCATGATGGTCATCATTACCATGCATTGAGTGCATGCACCATGTCACCATGTTAAATGCATTCCAGGGTTAGTACCTCATGTCATTCTCAAAACTCTATTAGGTAGTTTTATAACCCCTACTTTATTGATGAAAACAATGAAGCTAAGAGACATTAAATAACTTTCTCAAGGTCACAGTAAGTGGCGGTGCTAGGTCCAGATCCTATTTCTCATGTATCGAAGCCTAGCACTTAACTGCCCCTCTGCCCTGCTTCCTATGAAAGAGTTAATTCAACAGAAAACGTGTCACTTCTTTTTCATAGATAATTAGAAATCGTTCTAACCCCTCCCTGGTTTTCAGGACAAGAATGCAAGTTGAGAACAGACACTGGTGGAATCTCTATGAAGCCAAGGCTCAGACTTTTTATTTTTCACCCTATTACTCATGTATTCAAATGTTATTAAGTGGGTGGATGCAGGGAAGGTAATTTTTTTAAAAAGTTATGAAGCGTACACTAGGTACTAGACCCTAAAAATAAAACCTGGTACCATCCTCAAGGAGGACATAGTTCAGTAAAGGAAAAAGTCACAGATCATTACAAATCATTTGAATGAAATTTTTAGTAGAGTTAAAGAAAAGAAAAACAATGTTTTTTCATGATCACTATGTTCATCATACAGATAAGTTTTAGAACAGAGTCTGCTTGAAAGGGAAATACAAACATTTATACTACTCATAAATATAGCTAACATTTACTTAGTGCTGTCTATGCGTCAGACACAATTGTATGAGGTGTTATTCTTTTTTTTATGTTTTGTCTCTTTATTTCAAAGAATTTTTTTATATCTGTCATAATTTTATATTTACTTAAAAGTTACCCACGAGCAAGTTAATTTCTATGTAACTGTGTGGGTTTTGGAAGATCTTCTTGGTATTGATTTCTGTTTTTATTCCACTGTGGTCTGAGAGTATGGTTGGTATGATTCATTTTTTGTTTTGTTTTGTTTTGACACACAGTCTCTCTCTGTACCCAGTCTGGAGTGCAGTGGCATGATCTCAGCTCACTGCAACCTCCGTCTCCTGGTTCAAGCGATTCTCCTGCCTTAGCCTCCTGAGTAGCGGGGATTACAGGCATGTGCACTGTGGATGACTAATTTTTTTGTACTTTTAGTAGAGATGGGGTTTCACCATGTTGGCCAGTCTGGTCTTGAACTCCTGACCTTCAAGTGATCCACCCACCTTGGCCTCCCAAATGAATCCATTTTTTAAATTTATTGAGATGTGTTTTTTTGGCCAAGCATGTGGTCAATCTTGGAGTATGTTCTGTGTGCTGTTGAGAAGAATATATATTCTGTGGTTGATCAGTGGAGTGTTCTGTAGATGTCTATTAGGTCCGATTGGTCAAATGTTGAATTTATATCCAGTACAGCAACCTCTCATGTTGCTATACTTTTTCTAAAAAATGAAATGTTTCAAGAAAACATTTTCACTTGGTCCACTTCATTCACCAACTAATAATGTAACTGAAGAAATGTGACTTTGGTAAGATTATTTCCTTCTTTATTGCCCTTGACGATCTTTCTTTTCTTTTTTTGGTTTTGGTTTGTTTGGTTTTTTTTGAGACCGAGTTTCACTCTTGTTGCCCAGGCTGGAGAGCAATGGCACGATCTCAGCTCACTGAAACCTCCACCTCCCAGATAGATTCAAGCGATTCTCCTGCCTCAGCCTCCCAAGTAGCTGGGATTACAGGCATGCACCATCACACCCTGCTAACTTTGCATTTTTAGTAGAGACGAGGTTTTTCCATGTTGGTCAGGCTGGTCTCGAACTCCGACTTCAGGTAATCTGCCTGCCTCAGCCCCCCAAAGTGCTGGGATTACAGGCATGAGCCACTGCACCCCACCTGTCCTTGAAGAGCTTTTGATCTTTTGTTTCCTCATAGAGGAATGTCTGTAATCTGCCTTCTCCTCCCACTTTTCTGAAGAATCCCTGGAGGAAGACGGGAGGAGTTGGAGGGACTACGTGAAAAAAATGACTCTCTGACCCTAGACAAAAGACCTTCTCTCTTCCATTTTTGGAAGTGTGTTGGAGGGGTGAGTGTGGGAGAAAGGTAACCGGGGACTCGTGTGTGTGTGTGTGTGTGTGTGTGTGTGTGTGTGTGTGTGTGTGTCTGCATGTATATTCCATCTAGAGCTCTACAAGGGAACCTAGGAGACAAACCAGGAGGGAGGAGCGCTGCCAGCACAATTCTCTAGGGCTAGAGAAGGATCCTGAGGATTCTGGCTACTGGTGTGCTCAGGGGAAGAGTGTGATCTGCCCAGAGTGACGTCTGTGTTTAAATTATGGAAATCCAAGGGAGAGGTAGGTGAATGAACAGAAAGCAAATTGATTTGCACATTATATACGCCACTCTTAAGGTGGATGGAAAAGTCTCATTGTTTTAAGGACAAATAAATATTACCAGACTCAGTTCTACCTTGTCGTTCACATAAAAGTTCTATCCATTGCCCTCTTTCCTTTCCACTTTATGTATTCTCTCTAAGTAACTTTGATGTCACCTGCTTTGAATATTGAGTTTAGCGTTTGTATATTATTTATTTTTTATTATAAAAAGAATACTGCATCAATTGTAAAAAACAAAAACAAAAAAGGACAATGCAAGTAAGACTAACAGGGAAAAGAAAACTGAAGTGCAATTCTGCCACCCCGAGATAACCACGCCTAACCTTCTCACCATCTGTGGATAATGTTATGTGACCTGCTTTTTTCCCATTTGTTGATATGTCACAAACATTTTCCTGGTGTTACTATTTTCCAATATTATTTTAAAGGCTGCAAAGCCTTGTATTATATGGCTATATTATAATGTATTTAGCCAATGTTTACTTATTAGGTATTTAGTTTATGCCCAATGATCCCTCTCGTAAATGAGGCATACAGGGAGGCTGTGTACTTCCCATGTTTCCTTCAGTGAAATCTTAAGATACAGATTCATGAGGTCAGTGGGCATAATTTTGAAAATTTTAATGAAAATCTTCATATCAGTTTAGACTGTCATTGTTAATATACAGGACCAGATTCCCTACAGTGTCCTTTCCTTTATCTTTGCCAGATCATCAAACTATGGAGGGTCAGAAGGTTGAACTCGGGGGATATCTCGATTGTTAGGACTAAATGTGCATGTTTTTGGTAACTAGAGATGTAATAGTTTTCTGCTTGTTAACCATTTGTATTTCCTCTTTTGTGAATTGCCTTTTCAGATTCTCTGCTCATTCTGTCATAAAATTATGTTTTCTTTTTTCTTTTTTTTTTTTTTTAAAGATGGGATTTCACCATGATGGCCAGGCTGGTCTTGAACTCCTGACCTCAGGTGATCCACCCACCTCGGCCTCCCAAAGTGCTAGGATTACAGGCGTGAACCACTGCGCCCGGCAAAAATTATGTTTTCTAATCTTGAAGTTTGAAGTTTTTACTTAGCTAACATTTTCAGCACCTTCAGCATACGTTCCTCATGCACACAAATGGAGATAAACGTTCACCTCCTTCTTCTTCTGATTTCTTTTATGATTTGTTTTTATCTTTAACTTCTTAATTTCCTTGGAATTTATTTTGGTGTATGGCATGACACAGGGGCCTGGCTTTACCTTTTTCTGACCAGCAGAGTATTTTCCTTTCCACCATTTGCTTCATCATTTATCTTGCTCCCCCGGCCCCAATTAAAAATGCCATTTTTATCTCAAGACCTTAAGGATCCAGGGATAGTCATGATTGTTTAGGCAGGAGAAGGGGGTGGTCGGAAGAAAATGAGGCAGTAAGGAGACTTCAACTTTATGAGTAGTATTTTGTATGTTTTACTTTAAAAAAAAATCAACAGGAAAAATGACAAATGTTTTATGTTTTCATTTGTGAAGTCTGGCCATATAAGCCCAGCAGTATTTTCCTTTCTTTCTTTTACTTTTTTTTTTTTTTTTTTTCTGAGATGGGGTTTCACTTGGTTGCCCAGGCTGGAGTGCAGTGGTACAATGATAGCTCACTGTAGCCTCAAACTCCCTGGGGTCAAGTGATCCTTCTACCTCAGCCTCCCAAGCAGCTAGGTATACAGGCGCACACCACCGCACCCTAGCTGCTTGGGAGGCTGTGTTTCTCTGTGCTCTATAAAACTATATATACATATATGGGAACTGTGTAAAAGAATCACCAGTAAACTGAGCCCAGAATCTTCTAAAGAGGCAATACTTTAACAATTTTATAATTTCTTCTATAGCAGTTTCCCTTAAATTATTTTTATTTCCTTTGAGTCAGTTTTCCTAATTAATTTTCTTCTGGGATATCATTCACTTTATTCTGATTTTAAATAGATTGACATAACGTTTAGCAGAGTAATACCTCTCTGTGACTATATTTTTTTGATTCCTATTTTGTATATTGTTATTTTCTTCTTTTTACCTGATTAGATCAGCTGAAATGTTTTTGAGTATCTATGTTGTTGTTTTTCAATTAACTTTAAAATTTTTCAAAGAGTTGGAATTATTTTGTATATAATCAACATTTTTAAAAACTGTTTTGCTCTATGGCCAAAGGATGTGGCAAGTAGTTTTTTAAAAAGAATATTAAAGATTCTCTTTGCTGAGGCTTTTCCACATTATTTATGAGCACTTGATACGATTGTCCATGTCTCCATTTTAAGCGCTTTTTGCCTCATTGATCTGTCAAGGACTGAAAGGGGTGTATTAAAACCTCCTCTGACCATCGTATTCTTGCCAACTTCTTTTAGTACTTCTAGTAATTTATGTTTAATATGATTATTCTTAATGTTAATAATGGTACATAAAAATTATTGCTTGACTAATATACCTCATACTTTTTATTATTGATAGCAAAAAATTATAATAATCTTGTTCCATCATAAAGTCTATAGGAGAGTTTAACCCATTGGACTTTATTGATTGATATTTTGGGCTTCTGTCTTGCCCAGATGTTTTCTGGCTTGATTGTTTCCTTGCCATATTATATTCTTTCTTTTTCTGTATGGATTGTGGGATTTTTTTTTTTTTTTTTTTTGAGACAGAGCTCTGTCGCCAGGTGCCAGGCTGGAGTGCAGTGGTGTGATCTCGGCTCACTGCACCCTCTGCCTCCCGAGTTCAAGCAATTCTCCTGCCTCAGCCTGCCAAGTAGCTGGGACTACAGGTGCGGGCCACCATACCCAGCTAATTTTTGTATTTTTTTAGTAGAGACGGGGTTTCACCATGTTGGCCAGGATGGTCTCGATCTCTTGACCTTGTGATCCACACACCTTGGCCTCCCAAAGTGCTGGGATTACAGGCTTAAGCCACCAAGCCCGGCCGATTATGGGATTTTTTTATTGTGATAAAATAGTTTCTTATGTTTTCTGGCTTGCATGTTTTCTTGTCATCGTCTTTCTTTTTCTGTATGGATTGTGGGATTTTTTTATTGTGATAAAATATGCATAACAATATTGATCATTTTAACCATTTTCAAGTGTACAATTCTGTGGCATTAAATACATTCACACTGTTGTGCAACCACCACCACCATCCATCTTCGGCACTTTTTTCATCCTCCCAAACTGAAATTCTATGCCTATTTAACACTAAATCCCCACTCTCCCTCCCCACAGCTCTGGGGAACCACTTTTCTATGTTCTGACTCTGAATTTGACTACTCTAACTACCTAATATAAATGAAATCATACAATATATTTCCTTTCATGACTGGCTGATTTTACTTCTATAATATCTGTCAATTTTCACTCTTATTATGGCATGTGTTAGAATTGCCTTCCTTTTTAAGGCTACAAAATGTTTCATTGTATGTACATATCACAATTTGTTTATTCACTCATCTTCAGCAGACATAGTTGCTCCCACCTTTTGGATATTGTGAATAATGCTGCTATAAACTTGGGTGTACAGATATCTAAGTGGAATTGCTGGATCATATGATAATTATGTTTAAATATTTTTGAAGAATTGCCATACCAGTTTCTACAGTGACTCGACCTTTTTACATTCCTCCTTGCAGTCCACAAGTGTTCAAATTTCCCCACATCTTCCCCAACACCTGTTAGTTTCCAATTTTTTCATTATAGCCATCCTAACAGGTATGAAGTGGTATCTCATTGTGATTTTGATTTCCATTTTCCTAATGATTTAGTGAGGTTGAGCATCTTTTCATGTGCTTATTGGCTGTTCGTAGATCTTGTTTGGAGAAATGTCTATTCAAGTCCTTTCCCCATTATTTAATTGGTGAGTTGTAGAGTTCTTTATATAGTCTGGATTTTAATGCCCTATCAGTTATATGATTTGCAAATGTTTTCTCCCATTCTGTAGATGGTCTTTTTGCTTTCTTGATAACATCCTCTAATGCACACATTTTAAATTTTGGTGTAGTGCAGTTTATCTATTTTGACTTTTGTTGCCTGTGCTTTTGATGTTATATCCAAGAAATCATTGCCAAACCCAGTGTCATGAAGCTTTGCTCCTATGTTTTCTGCTAAGAGTTCTGTGGTGTTAGTACATATGTTTAAGTCATTCTTTCATTTTGAGTTAATTTTTGTAGATGGTGTAGGTGTCCAACTTCATTCTTCTACATGTGGAAATCCAATTGTCCCATCGTGAATTTGAGTAAAATTTGGAGGATGGGTATGTAGTTGTATGCTTTCTTAATTCTTACACCTGAGAATATTTTTGCTGTCTTCACAAATGCAAAAGACCATTTTTTTCCTAAAATTTTGTCAACTTGCTTAATTGTAGGCTTTCACTTATTGCCATAGAGAAGACTGAGGCCAGCCCAATTTTTGTTCCTTTTTAGGTTATTATCTCTGTCCTGCATATTTGCAAAATTCTTTGTTTATCATTTGAATGTTAAAGAATTGCTTGGACATGTCTAACTAATATTGTCTCTTCATTTATGTTGTATAGAACATGTAAGTCATCATTCAGTGGATTCAGGTCTTTTTTCACTAGAGAAAGCCTTCTTATATTACTTATTTAAATAATTATTGATTCTGCTCTGTTTCTTGCAACAATTTTCTCTGCTAGGTCTCCATTTCATGTTCTTCATATTCATCATCTCACAACTGTAAGATTTTTGTTCTTTTGCATTAGAGGAGGTTTTTCAAGTTTGTCTTCCACATGATTTTAGTAATACAGATTCTTCTCTTTCTGTTTTTAATTCTGCTTTACATTCATTTTTGATTATTTTTACCTTCCTTATACTCCGTTAACTCAGTTCAGCCCAATTTCTCTTTGTTGCCTTAGAACATTATCATTCACCTTTTATTTAGTCAGTTTCATGTTTTCTTGACTTTTATATACACCCTGAAGTGGAAGCTGCCTAAATCTTTCTTAGAGTAAATTTTTCATAAGTATCCTCATGCTCTACCTTTGAATGAGGTTTTTTCCTCCATGTTTTCAGGGTATATAATATTTTCACAATTTCATGTAAATTGTTAACTGATTTATGAACCAAAATGACAAATCCAACCCTAATGCTTGCAAGAAAATGTGTTGAATTCTTGTTGAAATCCCTCATCTGTAATATTAGAATCTTACTCCCTGGATTTTAACTTTGGTAGATTGTCGATAAAAGTTTACCTGACTAATTCAACGTCCCAGGACTTGAAGGGAGTGAGTGCAGAGCTGGAGCTGCAGGCTGTGTCAGCAGGGAAACTTCATCTCCTCCAGGCTTGGAGAAGCCTCTGAACCAGGGTCTGGTTTGCATAACATAATTTTCTATTTGGCCTGCCTGCCATACTAATAATTGATGTGGCTACATATAGGTTCTTACTAATTTATTCTCCCCAGTTCTAGAAGTATCACTGTCTGTCTGGGCTTTCATATAGGAATTTCCAGTGCAACAACTTCTAAGGCTGGTGCTCAGCAACTATGAACTGTGAATTGCGAGAGGTGAAATGCCTCTCCTCTGGCTGGATTCTACCCTCTCTTCCCAAATTAAGAAATATTAATGAGTTTTGGCTGAACCCATATCTACCTACTGTAAAACATATCCCATCTTCACTTTATCATTACAGATAATTGGCTCTCAGTCTTCCAATTTATATTCACTTGCCGTTTGTGACACATGGATAGTATCACACCTTTGGTCCAATGTGAATAGAAAACGAAAACATCTGCTGAGAGGATCATTTGCGTTTTTGTACTCCGTCATCTAGGCTGGGATGCAGCGATACGATCATAGCTCACTGCAACCTCGAATTCCTGGGCTCAAATGATCTCTCTGCCTCAGCCTCCTGAGCAGCTGAGACTACAAGCATGCACCACCATACCCAACTATTTTTTAAAAACATTTTTGTAGACCTGGGGTCTTGGTTGTGCAGTCCTGTCTTGAACTCCTGGCCTCAGGCAATCCTACCACCTTGGCCCCTCCCAAAGTGCTGGGATTACAGGCATGAGCCATTGCACCTGGCTGGTTTTGTTCTTTTCTTAATTTTTCTTTTTAGTCCAATTTTTGAGGTACAAGTGGTTTTTGGTTACATGGATGAATTATATAGTGGTGAATTCTGAAATTTTAGTACACCTCTCACCAGAGTAGTGTATATTGTATCCTAGTATATAGTTTTTAAATCCCATACCCCTCTCCCACTGTCCCCCTTCTGGGTCTCCAAAGTCCATTATTTCATGCTGTATGTCTTTGTGTACTCATAGCTTAGCTCCTGCTTGTAAGTGAGAACATACGGTATTTGGTTTTCCATTCCTGAGTTATCTCACTTAGAATAATAGCCTCCAGCTCCATCCAAATTGCTGCAAAAGACATTATTTGGTCCTTTTTATGGCAGAGTAGTATTCTGCATGAATATACTACATTTTCTTTCCTTTTTTTTTTTTTTTGAGACAGAATCTTGCTCTGTCACCCAGGCTGTAGTGCAGGGGTGTGATCTCGGCTCACTACAACCTCCACCTCCTGTGTTCAAGTGATTCTCCTGCCTCAGCCTCCTTAGTAGCTGGGACTACAGGCACGTGCCATTGCACCAGGCTAATTTTTTGTATTTTTAGTAGAGATGGGGTTTCACTGTGTTAGCCAGGATAGTCTTGATCTCCTGACCTCGTGATGCACCCACTTTGGCCTCCCAAAGTTCTGGGATTACAGGCATGAGTCACCACACCTAGCCTATACATTTTCTTTATCCCGTCATTGGTCTTTGGGCACTTAAGTTGGTTCCCTATCTTTGCAATTGTGAATTGTGCTGCAGTAAACATACATGTTCGTGTGTCATTTTCATACAATGACTTCTTTTCCTCTGAGTGGATCTAGTGCAATTGCTGGATTGAATGGTAGATATACTTTTAGTTCTTTATGGACTCTTCATACTGTTTTTCATAGAGGTTATACTAATTTACATTCCCACCTGCAGCATATAAGCATTCTCCTTTCATCACATCCACACCAACATCTATTGTTTTTTGACTTTTTAATAATGGCTATTCTTGCAGGAGTAAGGTGGTATCTTGTTGAGGTTTTCATTTGCATTTCTCTGGTGATTAGTGATGTTGAGCATTTTTCATATTTTTATTCCCCATTTGTGTATCTTCTTTTGGGAAAGGTCTATTCATATCATTTGCACACTTTTTGATGGGGTTATTCATTTTTTTCTTGCTGATTTGAGGTTTTTTAATAGATTCTGCATAATTGGCCTTTGTTGGATGTATAGTTTGTAAATATTTTCTCCCAATTTGTGGGTTCTCTGTTTACTCCAGTGATTATTTCTTTTGCTATGCAGAAGCTTTTTAGCTTAATCAGGTACCATTTATTTATTTATTTTTGTTTTTGTTCCATTTTCTTTTTTGGTAGGGGGGGCTGTGGTCACACCAACCAGAGCCAGGAGACCGCAGCCTTGTTCCATTTTCTTTTGGGGTGCTAGTCCTGAATTTTTGCCTATACCAATGGCCAGAAGAGTTTTTCCAAGGTTATCTTCTAGACTTTTTACGGTTTCAGGTCTCAAAGTTTTTGATCCCTCTGAAGTTGATTTTTGTATAGGGTGAGAAACAGAAATCCGTCTAGTGCTTGCCAGTGGAGTATTGAAGTCCCCCACTATTATTTTGTTGCTATTTAACTCATTTCTTAAGTCTACTGGTAATTGGTTTATAAATATGGGAGCTCAGGAGTTAGGTGCATATATATTTAGGATTGTACTATCTTCTTGTTGGATTGATCCTTTTATCATTACATAATAACCTTCCTTTCTTTTCTTTTTTATGGTTGTTGCTTTAAAGTCTGTTTTATTTGATATAAGAATAGCTACTCTTCCTCAGTTTTAGTTTTGATTTTCATGGGATATCATTTTCCACACCTTTACTTTGAGTTTATAGGAATCTTTATGTGTTAAATGAGTCTCTTGAAGACAGCAGATATTTGGTTTATGATTCTTTATCCATTATGTCAATCTGTATCTTTTAAGTGAAGCATTTAGGCCATTTATGTTAATATTAATATTGAGAAGTAAGGTACTATTCAACTCATTGTGTTCATCTTCACCTTTTTTTTTATTATATTGTTTTATAGGCCCTGTAAATTTTGTGCTTTCAAGAGGTTCTATTTTTGTGCATATCAGACTTTTGCTCCAAGATTTAGAACTCCTTTTATCATTTCTTTATAGGTCTGGTCTGGTAGTAACAAATTTCCTCAGCATTTGTTTATCTGAAAAGGACTTTATTTCTCCTTCATTTATGAAACTTAGTTTTGCTGGATACAAAATTCTTGGCTGAGTTATTTGGTTTAAGGAGGCCAAAGATAGGACCTCAATCTCTTCTGTCTTGAAAGGTTTCTATTAGAAGTCTGTAGTTAGTCTGATCTTAGTATTCTTTCCATCATGTTGAGTTTAGATAGCCTGATGACTATATGTCTTGGTGATGACCTTTTACAGTGAATCTCCTGGAAGTTCTTTGAGCTCCTTTTATTTTGTTATCTAAATCTCTAGCAAGGCCAGGAAAGTTTTCCTTGGTCACTCCCTCAAATAAGTTTTCCAAAGTTTTTGCTTACTTTTCTCCCTCAGGAACACCAATTATTCTTAGTTTTAACTGTTTTACATAAATCCCATATTTTTTGGAGACTGTTCATTTATTTTGATTCTTTTTTTTGCATGTGTGTCTAATTGGGTTAATTTGAAAGCCTTATCTTCAAGCTCTGAAATTCTTTCTTCTACTTGTTCTAATCTATTGCTGAAATGTTCCACTGCATTTTGTAATTTCCTAAGTATGTCTTTCATTTCCAGAAGTGTTGACTGTTTTTTTAAGATATCTATCTCTTTAGAAATTTTTCATTCATATCCTGGATTGTTTTTTAAATTTCTTTACATTGGTTTTCACATTTTTCTGATATCTCCTTGAGTAGCTTAATAATCAATCTTTAGAATTTTTTATCTGGTATTTCAAAGATTTAATCTTGGTTTGGATCCATTTCTGGGGGGCTAGTGTGATCTTTTGGGGGTACTATAGAACTATGTTATGTCATATTACTAGAATTATTTTTCTGGTTCCTTCTCATTTAGGTAGTCTATTTCTAATAATTATTCTTGAGTTCATTTTTGATTTGATTGTTTTTTATTTCTTTTTTCCCCTTAAGGATGTGACTTTAATGTTTATAGTTTATTGCAGCCTAATTCAGCTCTTGGTGCTTTCAAAAAAATTTCAGAGGTCAAGACTTTGTATGAATACCTTGGTTATACAGAGTCTCTGTTCCTTGGTTATAGAGAGTCTTCCTCAGATGCTGATTGTAGTAGCTATGTGATTAGTGTGGTGTGAGCAAGTTCACTACCTCCTATAACACTGGAATGGCAGAGGTCACTTGAAGCTTAGCTCATTCCCCTGTGGTATGCACTTTTTAATTTATCCCCCAGTGTGTTATTTACTGGGTTGAACAGTTCAGGCTTTATGCCAATAGGGGAGAGTGTCCATGGATAAAAACTAGCTGTAGCTAAAGCAGGTGGGTAAACTCAATGGTAGGCAGAGGTCCCAGCCTTGACAGAGATGGCTGGGGAAGCTCTCAGTGAAACAAACTGAAGTCTTACCATAAGGAAGGACTAGATCTACCTCAGCTCCCCTGCTAGGCCAGCAGGAAAGCCATCCCACACCCAGACACACTCCTGACCCAGTGTTTTAACTATTCAGATCAGACAGACACCTCTTTTCATCTGTAGGAATGTTGATGTTTCAAGTAGAGAAGAATTGTGATTCTACCTCTCATGTAAACCTGCACTTGGAGGATGCTCCTCCTGTGGGGATGCAGTCACTCTGAAGTATTCCGGAAAGGCTGCCTCTAGGTGCACACACAAAGCTCCTCTAGGAAAAGCCCCAGCTGTGTCTGCAGTGGTGGGTAAGGGGGGAAAGAAGTTTCTTTCTCCAAGACCGTAAATGAGCACCAGGGCTACCTGAGGGTTGGGGTAGACTTTCAGACTTTCCTTGTTAAACCCAGCACTGCAACTGTGCTTCTGCTGAAAGAAACTTCCCAGAAGCAGAAAGATCTGGGACTGAAGGCCTGCCATCCATGTAATTTTGTCCCATGGGATATTTCCTCAATGTGGTGCTCTTTCCCTTCTCCTAGGTATAGGAGCCCCTGAGAGCCAGACTGCTACTGTGAATGTTGTTGCTCCTCTAGGTCTAACGATCCAGTGGGGTTGCCGCTTTCCAGGCTGGTGCTGGAGAATGTCTGCAAGGGATCCAGAGATGTGATTTGTCCTCAAGTCTCCCAGCAACAGATATGTGGGGGTGGCAGGGGAGTGAGATAGACTCTACCGCAATTCTTGGTTATAGATAGCCTTGATGTGTTGGCTTTCTCGAATGCCAGTTGTAGATGTGTTGAACAGACTCAGGACCCCTGGTTAGCCAGGGTCGTGCAGGCAATGGTGATAGCTGAGGTCACACACAAGTTTTCTCCCTCCTGGATGCTGTGTTGTTATACCTGGAGATGCTATAATGGATTGTGCTGGTTGGCTTCCAGCCAGGCGGTGGCGATTGCAAAACAGCATGAGCGGTGGTAGTAGTGGTGGGATTTGTGCTTTCCTTATGTTACCCAGGGAAGGTACTCTGGTTTCTCAGGCAATGGGTGGGATGATAAAGCTCCCAAAAGTTTCTTTTCTTTGTGTTAAGCTACCAGAGTGGGTGGAGGGGCAAAGTCAGGTGGGGGCTGGGTCGGGCAGGTTCATGCTCAGAGACAAACAGTGGTTCTTGTTGGAGTTGGGGGGCAGGTCTCTGACCACTGGGGTAAAGTTCCAAAGAAGAGCCTAGCTGCTTCTGCTGCACAGAAGAGTTTGCACAGGGAGCTGGGAGCGGCCGGTGTTTGTAATCCCCGCCATGCTCCCTCACACTTGGCAAGACAGATCTCACACCTGCAGTTTTCCACTAGTTAGCAGTGAGCTAAGTTCCAGGTTGCATATGCTCAGAACTCACAAATGCCCCAGGCCATAAACTTTCCCCCACAGAGATAGCAACCAAGGCTTTCAGGCCACACCCTTCCCAGACACTCAGCTCCTGCACTTGTGGCTGCAGCACACTTCCCACTTACTCCCTGGCTTTGGCCAAGGAAGTTCTTCTCCACTCAAGGTTATGTGGTGAAATTCAGTTGGGAGCTTCTTTTAAACTGCATCCACTGCCTGAGTTAGTTGAAAGACTTCTGTGAAGTCCTCTGTGAGGCAGAATAAGGAATAGCTTCTCTTGGTTAGTGCTGGAGACTGGGAATGCGTGCAAGGTACTTCCCACTGCCACTTCTGCTTTTATATTCCTTGCCACTCACTTAACCAGTTCCAGCACTGGGCAGGGTTAAGGCTTTCTCCTGTGGGCTGGATTTCCAGGCTCCCCTGTGGGGCTGTGTATCACCCTCTCACACTCTGGAGACTTAACAGTTTTTTGCTTGGCTTACAATGTCAGCTGCAACCTGCTCCTTTCAAAGGGTCTGTGGACTTCAGTTTTCCTGTTAAGTGCCTGTGTTACTTCCAGGAAAAAAAGTTCACAATGTAAATTTCTACACACGATTTTGTCTTTCCAAGTGAGGGAAGCATGCGCACATAGCCTCCAATCCTCCATCTTAGAAAAACAGCAACAACAACAAAATGGTTTTGTTCTTTATTTTATTCTTCTACTATTCTTTTTTAGTCATTTGGTAGAATGCTCTGTGAAGCCGTCTGATCCTGAACTTTTCTTTCCAGGAAGTTTTTTGATTGCTAATTCACTCTCTTTAATTGTTACAGGTCTATTCTGTTATAGGTCTATTCTTCTTGAGCCAATTTTGACAGGTTTTATCTTTCTAGAAATTGGTCCATTTAAATTAGGTTACCTAATTTGTTGACATACAATTATTCATAGTATTCCCTTATAATGCTTTGCATTTCTGTAATATCAATAGTGATGCCCTTTCATTTTTCATTTTCACATCTTGAGTTTTCTCCCTTTTCTTCTTGGTTATTCTACCTAAAGGTTTGTTGATTTTATTGATCTTTTTAAAACAATCAACTTTGAGTTTAATTGTTTTTCTTTACATTTTTAAAATTCTCTTTTATTTATTTTAATTCTCATTTATTACTTCCTTCAGCTTTCTTTGAATTTGGTTTACTATTATTTTTATAGTTTTTTTTTTTTTTTTTGCAGGTAGAAAAAAACTATTGATTCAAGATTTTTCTTTATTTTTATTTTATTTTATTTTGTCTTAAGGTTATACCCAAATTTTCTTTATTTTTAACATAGTCATTTATAGCTATAAATTTCCCTCTAAACACTGTTTTAGCTGCATCTTAGGGGTAATTGTATGTTGTATTTTCATTTTCATTCATTTCAAGGTATTTTCTAATTTCCCTTTTGATTTTATCTTTGGCTTATTTATTATTTGGGATTGTATTACTTAATTTTTACATATTTATAATGTCCCAAATTTCTTTGTTTCAGGTTTCTAATTTCATTCTATTAAAAGTAGAACATAATTTGTATGATTTCTACCCTTTTAAATTTAAATGTTGTTTTATGGTCAAGCATATGGTCCCTCCTGGAGAATGATCAATATGCACTCTGGAGGAAAGTCTATAATGCTGTGGTTAGGTGAACGTAATATAGATGTTTCTTAGTCTAGTCAATTTATAGTGTTATTCAGGTCTTCAGTTTCCTTCTTGATCTTCTACCTAGTGGTTCTATCCATTATTGAAAGTGAAATATTAAATTATTATTGAATTTTCTGTTTCTTCCTTTAGTTCTGTCACTTCATGGATATAGGATCTTTGCTATTAGCTGTGTATGTATGTTTATAATTGTTATACCTTTTTTTTTGAGACACAGCCTTGCTCTGTCACCCTGGCTGGAGTGCAATGGTGTGATCTCAGCTAACTGCAGCCTCCATCTCCCGGGTATAAGTGATTCTCTCTCCTCAGCCTCCCAAGTAGTTGGAACTACAGGCTCATGCCACCACTCCCAGCTAATTTTTATATTTTTAGTAAAGATGGGTTTTCACCATGTTGACCAGGCTGGTCTCGAACTGGCTTCAAGTGATCTGCCTGCCTTGGCCTCCCAAAGTGCTGGGATTATAGGCATGAGCCACCACACCTGGCCTTATAATTGTTATGTCTTCTTGATAAATCAACACTTTTATAATTTTAAAATATCCTTTTTTGTTTCAGTAAAAATGTTTATCTTAAAGTATACTTTGCCTGATATTAGTATATCCACTCTAGCTCTCTTTTGCTTACTGGTTTTTTGTTTGTTTTTGTTTTTGTTTTTGAGACAGTGTCTTGCTTTGCTTTGTTGCCCAGGCTAGAGTGCAGTGGCATGATCTTGGCTCACAGCAAACTCCAGGTTCAAGCAATTCTCTTGCCTCAGCCTCCCAAGTAGCTGGGATTACAGGCACCCACCATCGCACCCAGCTAATTTTTATATATTTAGTAGAGACAGGGTTTCACCATCTTGGCCAGGCTGGTCTTGAACTCCTGACCTCGTGATCCACCCCCCCCTTGGTCTCCCAAAGTACTATTTGTTTTTTAATCTTTTTACTTTCAACCTATTTATTTGTTTCTGACTCTAAAGTGCCTGCCTCTTGTGAATAGCATATAGTTGCTTTATGGTTTTAAAAATCTATTCTGTCAATCTCTGCCTTTTAATTAGCATGCTTAAAACACTTACATTTAATGTAATTGCTGATAATGTATAATTTACATTGGTCATTTTGCTATTTGTTTTCCATATGTCTTATTTTCTTTTTGTTCCCATATTCTGCCATTAACTGACTTCTTTTGTATTAGTTACTTTCTATTATACCATTTAAAAGTTCTTGTCATTTATTTTTCTGTATAATTTTTACTTATTTTGTTTACATGGGAATTACAGTTAACATTCCTAACTCATAACAATCTAATTCAGAATGATGCCAACTTACATTGAATTGGATATAAAAACTTTTCTCCTAGTTCTGTTTCCTAATCCTGCTTTTATGCAGTTATTGTCATACAGATTACATTTACACTTTATTTGCTCATAAACCAAGATTTATTATAATTGCTTTTTACAGTTGTTTTCCAAATCAGATAAAAAGAAAACAATTATAAACAAAAATACACATTTGTACTCTGTCCTTATATACCTTTACTGATGCTTTTGATTTTTTTAAATGTGGATTTATGCTACTGTCTAGTATTCTTTGATTTTAGCTTGAAGGACTCATTTTAGCATTACTAGTAGGGCCAGTCTGCTAGTGATAACTTCTCTGTTTTTTAATATCTATGAATGTCTTAATTTCTTCAATTTGAAAGAAAGGACTGCTTAGTGTAGTATTCTTGGTTGACGTTCACAACCAATAATATATCTTTATAATTGTTAAATATGTTAAATTCTTATATGTATTATTGTTAAATTGTTTTACATATGTTAAATTGTTACTATATTAATAATTCTTGATTTGAATGCCAACCAGGAAAACTATATTACATTTTTAGGTAATGGTTTTTATGTTTTTTCTCTTTTGTTTCAGCACTTTGTGTATGTCATTCCACTGCCTCTTGTTTCCATGCCTTCTAAAGAGAAATCAGCTCTTAACCTTACTGAGAATCCCTTCCTTGTATGTGACTCATTATCTCTCTCTTGAGGCTTTCAAGACTCTCTCTTTGTATTTCAGCATTTTGATTATGATGTGTCTAGGTGTGAATCTCATTGAGATTTTTTTACTTGGAGTTTATTAAGCTTCTTGGATGTGTAGATCATGTTTTTCATCAAATCTAGGAACTCTTCAAACATTTCTTTGCCCTTTTTTTCCTCTCTCTTCTTCTTCTGGGACTCTGATTATGCATTTGTTAGCATGCTTGGCTGTGTTCTGCAGATCACTGAGGCTCTGTTAATTTGTATTTTATCCTTGTTATCATTCCATTCATCAGACTGGATAATCTCAGTTGACCTATGTAAAGTCTTCCGATTCTTTCTTCTTCCTTCTCAGATCTGATGTCAATCTTCTCTGTGATTTTAAAATTTTAGTTATTGTACATTTCAACTCCAGAATTTCTGTTTGGTTCTTTTTAATAAATTCTACCTCTTTATTGATAATCTCTATTTGGTGAGACATTGTTCTCATATTTTCTTTTTAGCTTTTTAGACATGATTTCCTTTCATTCCTTGAACATATTTAAGACAGGTGATTTAAAGTTTTGGTCAATAAATTTGATTTCTGGGCTTTCTTGGGGCAATTTCTATTGATTGCTTTCTTTTTCCTGTGTATGAGTCAACCTTTCTGGTTTCTTGATATGTCTCTTAAATTTTTTTTGTTGAAAACTTGATATTTTAAATAATATAATGTGGTAACTCTGGAAATCAGATCTGTCTCTCCCCAGTGTTTGCAATTATTACTATTTGTTATAATTATTAGTGTTAATTTGTTTAGTGACTTGTCTGAACTAATGTGGCCACTGGTCTTTGCTCATTAAGCTTAGTGGTCAACTAATGATTAGACAGATATTTTCTTAACCACCTGGAACCAAAAGGTTTTCCAGCCTTTGCCAATGGTCTCTGTTGTGCATTGGAGTATGCCTGCAACGAACAACCAGACAATTCTACTTCAATCTTCACTTCCTGCTTATGCAGAGCCTCAGGTTATCAGAGGTAAGAGCCTAGGGCCTCCTCAGGTCTTTTCTGAGCATATGTGTATAGCCCTGGGCATTTGTACAACCATATGTATAGGGTATGGTCTTCTAAATTCCCAGAAATATGTAAATTTTTAAAGCCCCTATGGACATCTTATTCCCTAGCTCTTCTTAAAAAGCTCTTTGGTTAGAGTATTGTTTGTCCTATCTATTATCCACCTCTTCAGGCAGCCATGAAGTTAAACAATTGCCCACAGTTGTTTAGACAAATGCTTTCAGGGAGAAAGGCTGTCTGCACTTGGGGAGCAGTGAATTGGGTGAAATAGACAGCAAATGAAGTCTCCCAGAGAACCAGTAGCCAGGTCAAATAATGATAACTCTCTGCAATGAGATTTCAAAGGAACTGTAGCCCTGTTCTTTGTCTTCTGGTGACTGCCAAGTGCTAGTTTTCAGCATGAGTGTGGGCTGTTAATTTTCAAGGCTACTGTGGAGCTGAAGAGTAAATTATGGTACAAGTTAAAACACCACAAAGCTCACTCTTCTTACCAAGGTTCAGCTGGTTTTTTTTGTTGTTGTTTTTTGTTTTTTAATAAATGCTCCCAGATTGCTGTCTTTTGTTAATATCCTGATTTCTGAGAAAGTTGATTCTGCCAATCCAATTATTGCCAGTTTTCACATTATTTTTATGAATTAGAGAATTATTGGAGGTTCTTACTCTGCCATTTTCACTGACATTACTGTCCCCTTGCTATTTTCTTTTTTTAAAGACAAGGTCTCACTCTGACACCCAGTCTGGAGTACAGTGGTGAAATCACAGCTCACTGCAGCTTCAATTTCCCAGGCTCTGATGATTCTCCTATCTCAGCCTCCTGAATAGCTGGGACTACAGGCACACACCACCAGAGCCCAGCTAATTTTTTTATTTTTTGTGGAGACAGAGTTTTCCTATGTCGCCCAGGCTGGTCTCAGACCCCTCAGCTCAAGCATTCCACCTGTCTTGGCCTCCCAAAGTGCTAGGATTACAAGTGTGAGCCATTGCATGCAGCCCACTTTGTGCCTTTGAACTTATTTTCTCTTCCTAGATCACCCTTCCCTTCCTGAACTCTTGCATGAATTCTTTCCATATTTCAATTATTTGTCTGTGTCTCTCTTAACATTAAAATGGACCCTTTCTATTTTATGAGTTTGTAACTCTTCAGTGTGGTGCCAAGTTTAATGTAAAGAAAGGTGTTATCAGTGTTCTATAGCTTAAATTAAATGCACACAGCTATCTTGGGAGACTTTACTTAAGGCTTTAAGGGAGAAAATGCACACTCCACTTACCAAAGGAATAAAACTAAATTATTGATAAACCTCTACATAATAAACCTCTCCATGATAGACAGATATACCAATTATATATTCTTCTGCCTACCATCCTAAGAGTCTTCTTGGGAGTAAAAAGTTGGGCCTTAGACAATTCAGGGTTACAAACTGTATGAAGAATAATCCCTGTATGCCCAGCTTGAGGAGAAAAACTATTATAAATTATAAATCTCTAGTAATTTCAGCGATGGTTGTGTCATCTCAATCTGAAATATTTATAGAAGATATTTGATTGCGAAAACTTCTCAAAGTGGCTTATCAAAAGGAGTTATGGTGAGCTGTACTGGGCAACCAAGCTAAGGTACAAAGAATTGTAGATGTGGTTGACCTATATGCCATGTCTTTCATTTCCTTTCTGATAGAGCCTTTAAATGACTTCTTTTCTGCACAGTGCTATTCAGTGATATGTTTTATCTTCGATCATTTTAATCTCACTGAATGAGTGAGGCAAAGTTAAACAGCTGGGAAGCTGAGGGTGTGTATAATCTTGTTCTTACTTGATTGTTACAGCAGAAACCAGAATCTGAGCATTCCTTGGTATCAAAAGCCTAGAAGCCTCCTGTGCTAATGACTGGCTACTCAATGTCATAATATGGTAAGAATTCACCAAGTGACAAGATCATTATTTGAAATAAAGCCACGTGAACTAGGGATAAATGTCTACTCTTTACTCCTGGTTGTTAGTATCCTGGCTGCTTATGATTGATAGGGTTTCTTATGGTGATAAGGGAGAATGAATTGGGAGGTGCCTGTGATGGGCATTGCATTACGGAATAAAGGAATTTAACCTACATACTATCTAATAGAACTTGGATAATAGCCTTTCTTTGAATAGGGCTTGAAATGTCAAGTTGTCTCTTCTGATACTAGAGTACAAAAATGAAGACAGTAAAAGAATCCTGTAGTTCTGCAAATCAAAGTTATCTCCGTTTTTATGCCATATTCTGATGACCCCAAGGAGGCTTGGGTACTATGGCAGAAACTTGGTAGTGAGAAACATTGTAATGTTTTTATGATACATTTAGAAACGAAAGCCAAATGTAAAACAGCCATTTCAATTGGTGCCAGTCATTTGGCCCTTTGTTTCATGACTTATTTTTATGAAATGTTTAACAATACAGACTAATCGATGTTTAAGTATCAAACGTCATTCATTTGTATTCTTTCCGATCATGGTTATTGTCGTGTCTGGGTAGGCTGAACTTGACCACTTTTATTGATGGAGCTCCTGCCCAAAAGGCCAAATTTTATTTTCTCAACATTGATTGTAGATGATAAACTCCGGTAAACTTATGGTAAAAAGCCATGTTCTCTGGGTATTTGGTTTCCTCAGTCATGTTTCAAGAACAAATATTGTGGTTTCTGAATAGTGAAACCAAAATGTGGGATCTGAGTGTTCCTTTTGGTGATAGTGACTCTAACATTCAGTTTGAGAGGTTTTATTACTCTTTCTCAGAGGAAGGACAGGGTATTATCCCCAGGTAAACGTTATGAGCTTTCTTAGCTTCCCGAGGTCCTGAGGGAAAGCCCAGAAGAAATCTTTTAATTCCTAATTCGAATGCCTGAATCAGGAACTCTATGTTATCATGACTGATCACCAGGAGACTGATTTGAAGATTACCTGCCAAGCTTCCTAAAGAAAAATAATAAAGGAGGAATTGAGGTGGTGGTGGTAATAGTTAGCTTTCTATGATACTAGGATTGCAACTCCTTAGTAAAGAGGGAAGAGAAATCTGTCCCCAACTTCTGGTGGAGGTGGGAAGAGTAGCAGAAACATGTCCCCAAAAAGCAAAAAACTCACCTTTCAGAAAATACCAGCTGATAGGTTGTTGTCCCTACCTGAGGAAATTGATTGGCAGGTAGTGGGGAGTGCAACAAACGGTGGTGCCACTAAGATGTCTTTGCCTAGCTCTGCGAAACCCAAGTGAGTCCTTCAACAGAGGTATATTAATCTGCTTGGGCTTCCATAATAAAATACCATAGCCTGACCTGAATGACTTAAACAACAGAAGTTCATTTTCTCACAGCTCTGGAGGCTAGAAGTCCCAGATCAAAGTAATTTCAGACTTGGTTTTTCCTGAGACCTCTTTTTTTGGCTTTCAGATGGCCACCTTCTTGCTGTGTCTTCATGTGGCCTTTCCTCTGTGCACGTGTGTGCCTGTCTTCCTCTTCTTATAAGGATGCCAGTTTTATTGGGTTAGGACTCTTATGACCTCATGAAACCTTAATTGCCTGTTTAAAGGCTCTGTCACCAAATACAGTCCCTTTCTGAGGTACTAGAGGTGAGGACTTCAACATATGAATTTGTGGGGACATAGTTCAGTTCATAACAAGAGGAGACACTAAACGTCACCGTTGAGAGAAGGCAGGGAGCGCACGACAAAGAAGCTGTGATTGACGTGGGAGCTAATGGTCACCAAAGTATAGTCACAAGACCTCAAGTGTAGGCAAAAGAACTGAAACCGGGCGGGGCTTGCTCCTAATGCAGCAGGAGAAGGGGATGACAGCAATGAGAGCATGGTATAAGGAGAAAAGCTAACGGAAACTGGAGAACCCATTAACGCGTCCAATCTGCCAGAGATCTGTGGAGCACTCAAGAGAGTACTGAGCGGTGTAAGACGCAGACCCAGACATCAGCGCGCACACAGGACCGCATGAGACCATGTGAAAAGTCATTAAATGCAGAGAAATGATCCAAATAGCTACCAATGTTTTGTCGAGCCCTCTTTGTGCTCAGCAGTGAGCCAGGCATGGAAATTCACTTGTGAGCCCACCGGACCTGGCCCCTGGCCGCTGTGGCCTCCACACTATGGGTGGAGGCAGATCTTGGTCTAATGGCCACACAGATTATTTCAAACAGTGACAAGTGCTCTGAACGCAAAGGACAGTGTAACAGGATTGAGTGCGGCGGAGAGAATACATTCTGATCCTCTCAAAGGAATTCTGAAGGACTGACATGTAGGTTGAGGCCTCACGGGTCAGGCAAGAATCAAAGGCACTCTGTTCCAGCACACAGGGTCACATGTGCCAAAGCCTTAAGTGAAAACTAGCTTTTAAAGGAAAGATAATGAGAAAGTGTTTCTGTTTACATAAATGAGACATACTTATAGAAAATGTTTTCTACCCAAGAGAGTATTTTTGAATTACCTGAAATTTTACATTCTTGAGATAATATTTGTTCCTATTTTATTGGTCATTTTGAGGTGTGTGTGTGTGTGTGTGTGTGTGTGTGTGTGTATGTATTTGTGTGTGTGAGAGAGAGAGAGACAGAGTGAGAGAGAGAGATTCTCCTTTTACGATCTTTTGCCTGTATTTTCTATGGGATATTTATCTTTTTTTCTCATTTGTGAGAACTCTTTATTGGAACATATAGTAACCCTTTTTCTTTATTTACCTTACAAGTATTTTATCACAAAATATTATTTATCTTTTCACCTACATAGTATCTCTTGTTGACAGAGTAGTTATAATGTTTATCTTTTCAAATATATCTATCTTTTCATGCATAGCTTCTATATTTCTTGATTAAAAAGTTCATCCTAATCCCTAGATTATACATAAATCTTCTAAAATTTATTTCAAGATTTAAAATTCTCCAATGCATTTTACATTAAAACTATAGTGTGAGGTAGATTTTACCTAACTTTGCTTCAAGATAGAGAGCCAATTTTTATAGCACTATACTTTCTAGCTTGATGCTTTTGGAGATATAATTTTTTTTTAAAAAAAAAAGGTCATTAGGGCTAAAACTTTAGGGATGTGGGGAAGATAATAGTGGGAGATGAGAGTTGAAAAGCCGGCAGAAATCAAGTGATGCAGGGTCACGGGAGCATAGAAAAAGACTTCGGAAACTTAACGATGTAATTCCATTGAAGAGGCTTTCAGCAGGAGAACAGCGTGATTCAATAGAAATTTTAAGGCCACTCTGGTTCCAGTGTGAAAATGCTGCAGAGACAGAAATGAAGACGTGGAGGGACACATAGAAGGCATTGCAATAGTCCGGAAAAGATATGATGATGACGTTGCTTAGAGACACAATGGCAGTGGTGGTCAGGAGGAATGGATAGGAGTTGTTTTAGAGACGGACAGGATTGAATGGAAGATTGAATGTGGGAGGTGAGGCCTGAGAAGGACTCAAAGGTAACTTTAATTTGGGGATGACGGTGGTTTCTTGATCTTCATAAAACTGGAAGAAAAGCAAACTTAGGGGAAAGATCAAGAGTTTCGTATAAAAGAGATGAAAAGAATCATAAAGGAGCATTGTGTAAAAAGTCTATGGCAGTACATTTGAAAGTTTAGAGGAAATGGATTATTTCTGAGTTGAATATAAACTAACGGCATTGATCCTAGAAGAGATAGAAAATTTAAACATTTCATTAGCCATGGAGCTGTTCAAAAATAGCTGAGAGTTTTGATTTTTTAAGAAAGCCAGGCTAAAGTGCTTTTGCAGCTGAGTTGTACCTAACCTGTAGAGAAAAGACATTTCTTACATTATTTAAGCTATTCTGGATGATTGAAAAGAATAGAGTAATGACAGCATTGTTTGTTTTCAGGCAGAAACTCAGAGGCAAAGAGCATGCTGATCAGAAGCAGAGTTAAGTTATGGCACATTCATACTGTCGACTATTATATACCTATTTACAGAATGAATTCTATCTATAGCTGTAGACATGGCGGGCTGAAGGGGTGGGAATTTTCCACACTATATGTTAAGGACATGAGAACAGAGAGAGTATGTATCTATAATATTATCCTATTTTTGTCTTTTTTTAAACACACAAATGATATGGAAAATATTATCCTATTTTTGTAAAACGAAACAACCAAAACAAAACCTAAATGGAATGTGGTAGTGCTGAATTTTGAATTTTCAACTTATCTTTTTATATCTTTGAATGTGTGTGTGTGTGTGTGTGTGTGTTTTGTTTGTTGGTTGGTTTGTTTGAGACAGAGTCTCACTCTGTTGCCCAGGCCAGAGTGCAGTGGTGCAATCTCGGCTCACTGCAACCTCCATCTCCCAGGTTCAAGTGATTCTCCTGCCTCAGCCTCACAAGTAGCTGGGATCACAGGTGCCCGCCACCACGCCTGGCTAATTTTTGTATTTTAGTAGAGATGGGGTTTCGCCATGTTAGCCAAGCTGATCTTGAACTCCTGACCTCAGGTGATCTGTCCACCTGTGCCTCCCAAACTTCTGGGATTACAGGCATGAGCCTGACCACTTTGAGTGGTTTTACTTGTTACTATGAGAGGTTTTTTATGATAAGCATAAAAACCAATCAGTGAGGCTTTATCTATGTTGATTTTGAGAAATCTTCAAGATATTTAAATAGAAATGCCGGGTGGTGAAGCTGCTATAAGGTCTGATATTTGGGATAAAGGTGTGCACTAGGGTCATCCAAAGGAGTCATACCACCCAGGCGTTTGAAGTCATGAGAGTGGATGGGACCACGAGGTGGGATGTGCAGGTGAATGAAGTTAAACTGAGGACCAAACCGGGAAAGAGATGTTCAGTGGAGAAGGAAGAGCCAACAGAAGACACAGAGATGCAGCAACCAGATATGTCATGGGGAAATCAGTGTTTCTGGGACAGCAGACGTCAAGTGGTCCAGGGCTAAAATGAACTTCACCTTGCTAGAAGTAGTCTTCATGGATGTCTCAGAAGGCTGTAAGAGAAATAAACACCGGCTGCCTTCACTTTCTTTCCACCACCAAAGAAAATTGGCACTTTTCATAGCTTCTTTCTAAGAGAGCATGAGGGCAGTTGCTTATAAGTACTATTAGCTCTCAGGCTTAAACATCATCAACTGGGAGTGGAAGAAACTGGAGCCAATCTATGAAGCCAATGCCTATGGACAAGACTTTGAGAAGGGAATTTTTCTAGTAGAAACATCACTGAGGAGCTGAATGAAGCAATTTGTTAGAGAGGTCTGCGTTGATTGCAGACAATCCCCAGCATCCTTTACAGCAATGATTCCTGTTAAAATGCAAGAAGAATGTACACGTCTCTTAGACACTTGCCTTATTTTCTTCCCTTGTTTCCCACTGCCGTTACCCTAGTTCAGTGCCTAATCTGCTCACCGCTGAACCAGTCCCCACCCTGTGGTTCCTTAGGGTTTCGACCTAATGTTACGCAGGTTGCATACTGCACAAGATGTCTGAATGAAGGGCAAGCGGGGCTGAAATGTAACGTGCTCTGCCTACTGATCCATGGATGCTTGTGTAGACCCGCTGCTTCCTGGAGAATTTTTCTCACAGAGGAGTGGCAAGCTCATGGAGCCTTGACCCTGCAGGGCTAGGTTCACCCAGAGGGTTGCTTTCACTATTAGCACAGTGGTGTTGAAGTGGCTAGTAGCAGCCCTGAGTCCCATGGCAACAATGAGCCAGACACAATCTCTGCCCTTAAGATTGACAGGTTAGTAGAAATGGATAATTCCATAGACAACTAGCTACAAAGCAAACACTTTAAAGAACGATTGCTATCATATCAATCTTCTTTCAAAATCCTTCAAAGGCTCTCTATCGCCTTCCTTAGCCTTGAATTCGGAGCGTTGTGTAATCTCTCTAAGCTAATCTGGCATCCGCTAGCTGAACTACTTTGACTCCTGTCCCTGAGCAAGTCTATGCCTGTGCCTAGCTGTTATTTCTGGCTTAGGACACCCCTCCCACCCACCTCTCTGGGCAGTCACCTCTTCAGCGTGCACTCAGCCTTCCCTCCCATGCCTCCCTCAAGTAATTATGACTGGGGCCAGCTGGGACTCGACCCATCATTACAAGGCTGAAGACACCCAATCTTTATGCTTCGGCCCTGACACTCTAATTTTACCTAAAGTAGGAATCTATGGAACCAACAGGCTCATTGGATTTTCGGCACCCAGCCTGTGCTTGCCCTGTACTTGTACCAAGCAGGAGTGCAATGAGTTTGGTTGTCTAGTCTGAAGATTCTATTAACATTTTCCAATGTACTTTCAAATATTTCTGTTAAATGCTTGCCCTTGAAATTGTGTAGCTACCTTGAAAAGATAGATGAGTAATGCGAAATGATTTATGAGTGTTCTATTACTGCCTCTGACCTACATATGTTTTTGTTTCTTTTTTATTTATATCTTTTCTTCCGTAGCATGAGATACCTTAATAAAGAAAGCCAACACAGAAATACATACTTTACAGTCATACTAATAATACTTTCCTGCTTTCAGACACTTATTCATTGAGAGTGGGTCTGTTTTCCAATTATGCAGATGAATGTTGACAAAACTGAAAAGCAAGTAAAAAAGAAGTGTTAAGAAACGAGTTCACTTTATTTGATTTTTGAATAGCAGTTGTAGCATTTATACCTTTTTCTGGTTATAAATAGCATATGCTCATTGTAGAACATGGATTAAAATAAATTCACACACACACACATACACACACACACAGCCATAATTATTCCACCATCTAAAGATAACATTTCTTTGTGCTCCTCTCTGTATAAGAGCTTTTCCTCTAAAATTTTCTATAGCCGTATGTTGTTCATTTTGATGTATTACCCATTTTGAGTTAATCTTATTAACTTCATGTAATTCTGAGGTGTGAACTCTATATTAAGGTTTATTTCTTTCCCTGTGGAGGCCCAGTTGTTCCGACACCACCAGCTGGAAGGGATAAGTTTCCTCCACTAAATTGTGTTTACACGGTGTCAAAGATCAAATGGCTATATTTGTATGAGTCTATTATTGGACTTTCTGTTTTGTTCCATTGATCTCTGGGTCTATATCTTCGCTCTGGGTCTTTGTAAATTAAAACACACACATATTTGTCGTGTGTCATGAGCAATAGAGGCCAGAGGGAAGAAACAGTTCCATATGTGCCCAAGAACTGGCAACAATTACTTCCTCCAACCAGCTATTCCTGTCACCTCCTAACTCAGCACAGGAACTGAGTTGAACAGCTCAATAAAGTTACAACTTAGATTCATGGCATAACAAATTAATAAAACCAAATGTCTGCTTTTTTTTTTTTCTGGAGAGGGAATCTCGCTCTGTGGCTCAGGCTGGAATGTAGTGGCACCATCTTGGCTCACTGCAACTTCCGCCTCCCAGGTTCAAGCGTTTCTCCCTGCCTCAGTCTCTTGAGTAGCTGGGATTACAGGTACCCACCAGCACACCCAGCTAATTTTTGTATTTTTAGTAGAAATGGGGTTTCACCATATTGGCCAGGCTGGTCTTGAACTCCTGACCTCAGGTGATCCGCCCACCTCCCCCTCCCAATGCTCTGGGATTTTACAGGTGTGAGCCACCGTGCCTGGCCTTGTCGCTTTCTTCAATGCCTTTCTCACTGTCAGTATTTTTCTGGTGGTGTCAACTGAAAAATATGCCAGCCTCACACGGCTCGGGGCAGAGGGAAAGGAGTTGCATACAGACTTAAGGAAAAATTTCAGATAAAAATACAACTTTTTTTTTAAACCAGGAAGGAAGATGTGAAAATGGAAACACCTTTCACTATTTGATCTGAAAATACAGTGTCATCCAAACCATAGCAGAAGCTTCATTATATTGACAACTGGTCTCTGTTAAAAATAAGTTTCTGGGTTGCCCTCCAGCTTGCACCATTTGAACGAAGAAGATCCAGAACGACATTCTAGTGCGTAAAAGTATAGATGGGTGGACACGAGGAGAGATGGAAACAGGTAAAGATAGTCTCCCTTCCCCCAGCCCAAACCGGGATCTTTTATGATGTACGATTTTGTAGCTAGAACAGGTCATCTTTGCTGCATAGAGAGCTGGAGTTGGTATTGCTGGTTGTTTCTCATTCTTTCCTGTTGACCACAGGCTCCACAGTGGTAGAACTGTTGGTGTTAAATAAATTTTTATTTTCTATCTTCAGTCTAATGTCTTTCTGTATGTATTGTGATAATAATTGCAGTGAAGAAATAATGTACTTTTAATTGAAATGGCCAGATGAAGCCATGACTTTTACAAAGACATGAAGTTTTGGTTTCTACGATCTATAAGGCATGTTCTAATTATTGGCCAGTTTTTCAGCATTCCTGACACCTTTTGGCTTCCTTCAGGTACAAAACATCTTATCCTGTTGTTTTGTATTTTCTGAGTTGAAATCAGCCTTCCAAGGAAAGTTTTCTTATTTCTTTTCTCCTTTTGTTGTGTTCCCAAATGAAGTAATGGGAGCTTACTCATTATTTAACTTTACTTCTCTTACTTTATATATGCCCGCAGATGGGAGATAGAATAGGATTAGATTGTAGAATAAGAAAAGGGGCCACCGTCATTTAGTCATTAATTCATGCATGCATTCATTCATTTATTAAGCAGCTGCTATATGTCAGATACTGTTTCCAACAAGGTACATCTTTTCTTTCAAGGAGCTTTTGGTACCACAAGGGCTAGATATAAGCAAAGCAGCAAAATGCAGTATGATAAGAGCTGAAGTAGGAGTTTAGCACTGGGTGGCTTAAGAGCATTGTATAGAGTCCCCTACTCAACCTTAAGAATCAGAGAAGGCCCTGGAACAGGTAGCAGCTAAGACAAATCCTGGAGAACAAATAGAAGCCCAGTGAAGGGGTGGAAAGTAAGGGGAGAATCCAAGCAGTGAGCATTGTCAGTGCAAGGGTCCAGAGAAGATGGTGAGGGAGGGGTCTTTCAGGGAACTGTAACTAGTTTAGTATTGCAGGAGTGCAGAGTGCAGGGGTGAATCTTGTGCATAATACAGTGCTGCTTAAAAAAAGATAAACAGGCCATACATGACGGCTAACACCTGTAATCCCAGCACTTTGGAAGGGTGAGGTGGGCAGATCACAAGATCAGAAGTTCAAGACCAGCCTGACCAGCATGGTGAAACCCCGTCTCTACTAAAAATATAAAAATGAGCCAGGCATGGTGGCGCATGCCTGTAATCCCAGCGACTCAGGAGGCTGAGGCAGGAGAATTGCTTGAACCCAGGAGGTGGAGGTGGCAGTGAGCCGAGATTGTACCACTGCACTCCAGCCTGGGCAACAGAGCGAGACTCCTTCTCAAAAGAAAAAGAAAGAAAAAAGATAAACAAACAAATAACCCCAACAAATTAGAATATCTCAGGTAGGATATATACTCTGCATCTGCCACAGACCCCCACCCCTTTCCATTGTTCTACTCTATTCTGATTTATTTTGTTACCCACCTGGCCTACAATTTGCATTTTGGATTCCCTACCTTTGAACCCAGACCAAAGATCAAGTTCAAACTATCTCGATTACCATGTCAAGTGTGAAAGGAAAGAAGACCCAGTTTTTGATGGAACTGTGAAGACCGACCCAGTGAACAACCCCACCCACCAGGTCAGACCAGGAGAATTACTGACATACATTAAAAGAAGGATCTTTCATATGGAACCAACCTAAGTGTCCATGGACCAATGAGTGGATAAAGAAAATGTGGTACATGTACACCATGGAATACTACTCAGCCATCAAAAACAATAAAATTATGTCTTTTGCAGCAATTTGGATGGAGCTGGAGGCCACTGTTAAGTGAAGTTACTCAGGAATGGAAAATCCAGATACCTTATCTCCTTATTTGTAAGTGGGAGCTAAGCTATGGGTATGCCAAGATATGCAAAGTGGTATAACAGATTTTGGATACTCAGAAGGGGGAGGGCGGGAGGGAACTAAGGAATAAAAAACTACACATTGGGTGCAGTGTACAGTACTTGGGTGATGAGTGCACCAAAATCTCAGACTTTACCACTATACAATTCATCCATGTAACCAGAAACCGCTTGTATGCCAAAAACTATTGAAATAAAAATGAAAAAACAAAACAAAACAAAACCTAAACATCCCTACACAGAAGGATCTTTTTCCTCAGGGAGTGAAATGGAGTATAAAGACAAATATTTACTGAGGTCTTATCATGTGCCAAGTACTATGCTAAGTTTTTTTTATATCAGGCCTTTCTGTAAAAGAAGATCATAGTCACAGCTGCATGTATATAATTACATTTATAATTTGTAAGGTGATTTTACACATCTTAAAATATTATATTTTATTCATTAAACTACTGACAGTCTAATAAATCATGTTATTTTGCATAATGTTTAACTCAATCAAATAAGCATTCAGTAACACTTAATGAGGGCCAGTTGTGTGTTAAGTACTGAGGCTTCTCTGGATATATAGAATAGACAAGACCCTGCCTCAAGTTGTCCACTACTGTGGACATCATCACATCACAAGTGCTTATCTCTGTCTGGCCTTCTGCATTGTCACATTTAATCTGAGTCATCTGGGATTACTGGAAATCTTTTAAAAAGTCAGAGTTTGGGCCGGGCGTGGTGGCTCACACCTGTAATCCTAGCACTTTGGGAGGCCAAGGTGGGTGGATCGCCTGAGGTCAGGAGTTCAAGACCAGCCTGGCCATCATGGTGAAACCCCATCTTTAAAAAAAAAAAAAAAGAAAAGAAAAAAGAAAAAAAAAGTCAGAGTTTGTAACCCTGGCAAACTTTAACAAATTTGCATATTTCAGGTTGATTTGGATCAAGCTAACCTTCCTCCTTCTTGGAATTAAAATCTCAGACACTACGTAAATCAGTAACAAACACTTCTGCTGGTAAACCAGGGCTGGCATTATCTCCCTGAGACTTCTCACATCGACAGCTTAGGGTTTTGAATACCTTGTTAACCCGACTTTTAAAAATAAGTTCTTACTCTTCGCAATAGAAACTGAGCCAAAGCAGGTTTACATTTCCATGCTTGTATTTGGTGTAAGTCACGAGAAATGAGGATATTTATTCTCCAAGGAAGGAAGAGAACCTGAGCTAACTTTGAATTTCCTCAGTGGCCTGGCTGACAAGTGCCTTAGGCTTACTATAATTCAATCCCTTTTTGCGGATGCTATACCCAATTACCCAGATATCTACATCTAAAAAGAAAGCTTGTCTTCATCAATCTGTCAGACAGGAGCTGTCAGAGAGTCTGTATTTGTGGGACTGCTCTGTATTTCAGAGCATTTGCCCATAAGGAACTGTATCATGGAGTAGGGAACCAGGCTGTGTTCCCACAACACAGCTATTCCCCGGATATGGCATCCTGGTAAAATCAGACTGTGGTAGCTTCCCTGAGCACATGATTATTCCTTCATTTCCCAGCCGCTCAGTTGCCCTGTTAGTTGCTCACATCTGGCAATTGTCGCTGGCAAGAGAAGATTCCAGTTATAACATTTTGATCAGCTGAAGTACTACAGGGCAGTCACAGGTGCAAAAATGATGACAGGTGTCTGGGGTAACCCTTGAACATTAGGAAATACCCCACCAGAGGAAACTGACTCACAAGTTAATGATTACACTGGAAAAAGAAGTCGCGACAAAAAGGAGCACTTGGGAGAAACAGTGGGACTTTGGTGATGTTGAAAATGAGGCAGAGAGAGAATACTAAATTGCCAGTTCAGAGAAAGAGGCTCTTGCTCAGTCCGTAACAAACAAATAGTTTGAGACTACTATGATAAGAGAAGCCCAGGGAATAAGATTTTGAAAAACTCGGGAGTACTTGATATAAAAAGAAGGAGATTTAGAATTACATATAGAAGCAAATGGAAAATCAAGGCTGTTTTGAGAGGTGCTATCAGAGGGTCATTGGAGAGGATGTAGTTTACAGTATTTGTATCAGGCTCTGCACTGGCAGGAGTTTCTGTAGAAGCTGGACTGAAAGCTGGGACTCATAATGTGGGTGGGGCACAGAGCGGCTAGGGAACTGTGATTTGGCTTTTGCTTGGGGCAGAGTATGGGAAGATATGCAAATGCTGGGGCCC
Source organism: Cacajao melanocephalus (assembly GCA_963573385.1). Lineage (NCBI taxonomy): Eukaryota > Metazoa > Chordata > Mammalia > Primates > Pitheciidae > Cacajao > Cacajao melanocephalus. The sequence goes on along the minus strand of CAUYLG010065469.1, from coordinate 214,112 downwards.
CAGATAGTGGAGTGGCTTTGCAGGCAGCACTTCCAGGTGGGCTTGGAAGCACCTGCCTTTGCAACATTGCTCAAAAGTGAGCAGTGCTCCTAGGAGGGCTGTCATTTCTTTAGATTATCTGATAGCAGACTCCCGTGATGTTTACCAGCTTCAAGGAGATCAGACCATTGTGAAATTTTTTTTTTCTTCTGTAGTAAAACTAGCCCCAGCCAGCCCAGCTGGGAATTTACTGCCTGAGCTGTTTTCCAACGTAAGTTTTGCTGGCAAAACCAGACGTGAGTGTTCCCTTGACTCTCAAGGGATCTGTTTACACTGATTTATTTTTACTGCCAGCTTTCAAGTTGGAAGAGGGAAATTACGTTTAAAGGTCAGCAGGTGAGCAGAAGGATTCCTGACCGGCCATTCCTGTGTGTGTGTGTGCGCGCCTGTGTGCCCTCTGTGTATGTGTGTGCCTGTGTGTACGTGTGTGCCTGTGTGTACGTGTGTGCATGATTTTCCAAATGCCAACCGTTGTGCTCTGCTGTGGTTGACAATACCTGATCACTTGTTCGTGGGCATAATGATAGGTCCCAGGCTGGTTGTTCGGCAGTTTTTTATTTGTTTATTGTAAAGAAAGTAAATCAATCTGTGGGATTTTCTGGATTGGAGAGCAAGGGGTATTTACTGTCAACAAGATAAGGACGAGGAGATATAAGATGGGTTCCACTGAGTTCCACGGTGCATCTAGTGTCGGGACAGGAGCATAAAAGGTGGGGAGAAGCCAGTTACAGGGTGTTTCTAACTTGGATGGAACTTTTAAGTACTTGGGTGGGAAATACAATTTGAAAAATTGCTCTCTGGTCAAAGAACCAGTCAACATAGCTAAACAAGGTATAATTAGGTTGGACTCAAATTCAATTTTATCAACTCTTCTTTTTAAATTCTTTTTTTTAAATTTCCCAGAAGATGACAGATGGATTTTCACAGTTTGGAAATAAAAACTTGAGTGAAAGGTTTGGAAGGAAAGTCTCTGGTCCATTACACATTTCCGGAAAAATTCAGTACCCAGAGACTCACATTACTGGGAGTGCTATCTACTCGTAAGTGTTGTACTCCATTGAGAAAAAAAAACAGGAAGTTGCTGCTCTACTCAGGATTGACCAAGAAGCCATGAAATCCCTGACTGTGGGAGACTTAGAAGATTGCCTACTGAATAAGGTAAGGACAGACCCGGTCTCTCCCATGCACCCCCTCCCCATTCACACTGCTCCCAACCAAACCTTGATCCAGAAAGGATCTCAAGCTGTTTCTAAAGATACATAAAATGCTCCTCAGAAAACAGACTGTCACCTATAACAATGTCTGGGGACTTCACATATTTCACTCTTCTCTTTGAGGGTTCAGTTCCCAGAGACATGCTCGGTACAGAATATAGAAGGGAGAGTTGGAATCTGGGGGATGGGGGGAACTCCAGGTCTGCCACTGACACTCGTGTGGTCATGAGTCACTTAATCTGCCTGAGCCTTGGCTTTCTTCTTTGTAAAATGGGAATAATAATAGGGGTCTTGGAAAAAGAGCAAATGAAATTAAAACAAAGCTTCTTAAAAACTGTGAAAACTACTAGGTCTTTAAATATTCTCGTACTTTTGGTACACATCAGTTAAGAATTTAATTTCTTCAAGATGGTCATAGGCTGTCAAAAAATGTTAGAACTTGAAGATACCTTAAATATTACCCAGTTTAAGCCTTTTCATTTACGCATGAAGCTACTAAGGCATGATGTTAATGTTAAAACCAAAATAGTTAAATTGACTAAGAAGTAGGAACTAGCCCGCAGTTTTCATGCCTTTACAAGTACACAAAGCAAAGATCGTTATTGTAGTGATAAGAAAAGTGTATTTCTTAGGCAGAATCATTAAGAGAGATAAATAAGGAAAACCTGGGATGATAAAAACTGTAGTAAACAAAGTGATTTCCTATTATTCCTCCCTTTGAGAACTCTAAATGATAGAGATACCGGCTGGTATTTTTTTCCATGGGTCCTGTATTTTTTTCCATGGGTCCTCTATTTTTTGTAAGAAAAAACTTCAAAATCTTTAGCATAGCGTTCAAGTCACTTCTACTGCCCTGTGTTTCTACCCTCCACTCTCCCTGCATTTCTAATAGCAGAAATCCTAAACAGTGCTCCACATGTTGAATCCAGCTCATGACCATGTGTTGTTTGGCCTGTAGATTATTTCTAATGTTTTCCACAAACATTTCGAAATGGTGAGGTTTTGCATAGAAATGCAGATTGCTGTCTTTCCAGGGGGGAAAAAGTCAGAATATTTGGCAACCACAGGTCCCAATTTCTTGCCTGGAAACCGTGTGCCGGGGCTGAATGTTTGTTAGCCAGAGCATGCGCTGGCCACTTCTCAGGAGGCTGAACACTCCCGTATCTGACACTTGCTCCTGGTCCCCACTGCCTCTCTCACATGCGTCTCCTACTCCATTCCTGTAGGTGATTGACTCTCCCACTTCTGCCCAACAAGAACTGGGCTCTGAGCAGGCCAAGGGCCCCAGCTCCTCCTTGCCATTTTTCCGGCTCACATTCATCCTTCAAACTCAGAGTTCACCTTCTCGAGACAGAGTCCTTGATACCCAGCACAAAATGTTTTCGCCCACATATTCACTCCCGTTATAATTAGTATTACTGGCACCATTTATCTGACCATGAGTTGTGTATCGACTCCTGACACTTTCCTATTATCATCTTGATTGGCAACTTACATGTCAAATCATTTCATTCTTTATAAGTTTCTGGAGGGAATAACAGTGTCTTGCATGTCTTCTCTTTGACATTCACAGAGTATCTTGCATATATATGATCAGAAATCTCTTCAGAGTTCATTAAAGATAAGGCAAGAGAGGTGCGGAAGCTGACAGGTCAAGGTGGATACAGGATCTCATCCAATCTAATCAACAACCATGTGATATACAAATTGCCCCTGTTTTTACAGAGGAGGAAACAGAGGCTTGTGGAGATTAAATAACTTGTCCATCCAAAGTTACACAGCTAAATTGTGAGGGTGCTGAAGTTTTAGCCTCATCTTTTTTAGTCCAAAGGCCATATGTCCTCTGCTAAACTCCTGTATGTCTCTGCAAACACATACTAAGCACCTGCTTTGTTCAAAATACTGTACTAATACTTTGTGCAAAATACTGTGCTAATACTTTGTGCAAAATACTGTGCTAATGGGCCAGGTGCGGTGGCTCACGCCTATAATCCCAGTATTTTGGGAGGCCGAGGCGGGTAGATCACGAGGTGAAGAGATCGAGACCATCCTGGTCAACATGGTGAAACCCCGTCTCTACTAAAAATACAAAAATTAGCTGGGCGTGGTGGCACAGCCTGTAGTCTCAACTACTCGGGAGGCTGAGGCAGGAGAATTGCTTGAATCCAGGAGGTGGAGGTTGTAGTGAGCCGAGATCGCACCATTGCACTCCAGCCTGGGTAACAAGAGCGAAACTCCGTCTCAAACAAAAAAAATACTGTGTTAACGCTTTGTGCAAAATACTGTGTTTGAGGGAGACCAAGGCCTGAGAGGTGGCCCGCTAAATGAGAGAGAAATTTTGGTTTTGGTATCTAGGATAGCCCTATCCACCTGCAGATTTTGCACATAACTCGAAAGGAAGAAGGAGGGAATTTCATGTGCAGTCAGGCAAATGCTTGATAAATGCATGGCGGACCGGAAGGGATGCAGTAGATTTCAACAGATTGCTGGAGGAGAACAGAGATGCATTAGGTCTGATAGGAAAGGGGTCTTACAGAAAGAAGAGTGAAGACAAAGCCTTGGACGAAGTGTAGGGTTTTAAGAAGTGGAGAAGTATAGGAAAGGTCTTCAGGACTAGGGGAACCCCATTGAAACAGTCAAGGTGTGTTTCGTTCCGGATCACCTTTTTCTTTTGGAGGGGGAGAACAGTGCAGTGGTTACAAATACAGGTTTTGGAAGGGTGCTACCTGTGTTCTGTGACTTACTAACTCTGGGAACCTGGGAAAATTACTTAAACGTTCTGAACTTTGGTTTCTCATCTATAAAATGGGGATAATCACAGCATCCACCTTAAAGAATTATGGGTAAGCATGAATGAGCCTACCCTTATAAAATGCCCTGCACACAGGAAAGACTCAATAATCTCAGTTCTACAGTGCTGCTGCTGCTATAGCTTCTGCTACGTTTAGGGGCTGCAAATATTCTGTGTGGCCCAAGCATTTGAATCATGGAAGAATTAGTCTAAAAAGGAAGGGATATGATGATGGAAAGCCTATTGTCTCGTGTGTATCTATCACTGGATTTAAGTTTCCATTTCTCTAAATCATTAGCCCCTGAAAGACAGAGATGATACCTGTTTTTGTTTGGTTGAAATTTTTTTAACTGATAATTGGATTTCATGCAATTCCAGAATTTAAAGGTCGGACTTCTTGTTTTCTGGAAGGAAGTTCTCAGTCTTTTCTTCCCAGTAACACTCATCGGGAATGACATACACATAGACTGCCTGCTCATGGGTATGACCTGTGTGCCATTCCTGGCATGCTACTTAGCGCTGCCACTCTGTCTCTCTCGCAAGGAAGCGTATCGGAATGCGAGTGAGTCAGAGTGATATTATTATAAGGAATAACCTTGAATTCCCATAATTCATATTTGAAACAGTAAATTATTCACAAACTTGGGCTAATAATAGCAGCAAGTGGCTTGTGGGGCAACAGTGAGCTTGATGCTGTGGTTAAGGAGGAGGGGAAAGGGGCCCAGGATGGGACATGGACCTACAGCAGCCTGGGGACACGCCTGGAAAGAGCGAGGCCCAAACAAAATTTGTTTCCATGTTTTGCCATGAACTAGGTTTGGTGACATGGCTGCCTGAAGGCTGCCAAGCCCCACTGCCTGCTTTTCCACACCCTGAAATGAACTTCTTGCCTAGGGTGTGGCCTAGGGTGTATCTGCCTAGGGTGTGGCCAGGAGAAGTGGAGAGAAACAGTCTGGGGATTCTGTGTTGTCACACCATGAGGGTGACAAGAGGTGTCTGGAACTAAGCCTGGAAACCCCCAGCACAAATCACTTCTGGGCCTACCAAATAGCGCAGTGATGCTGTGTGGGTGAGAACTTATTGCAGGAGGTGTAGCCAGAGACGTGACGAGGGACGGGGCTGCCCATCACCTAATGAGAAAGAGGCTTCCATTCAGGTCCCACAGCAGGGGCTTCACTGTCTGGCCCCTGCGGCATGATCCTTTGTGCTTGTGAGAAGCCAGAACAGTCGCTGATGCCCAAATACACAGAGACTTAGGACTCCTTATTTCATGAGTCTTGACTTTAAATTGAAGGCATTTTTAGGTTCAGGAAGAGGATAAAGGGTAGGCAGTACTTCTTGTACATCAGTACTTGAGGGTGTGGCAAAGTGTGATGGAAAGAAGAGTTGGAGAGCCTATTTCTGCATCTAACTGCTGGTGTGATGTTAGGAAAGCCGCCTTGTCACGCTGGTCCTCCGTAAAGTCACACCAGACAAGGCAATTTCTGAGGTCTCATCCATTTCTAAGATCCTGAGTCTAAATTGCAACAGAAGTGATGGAGGAAGAAAATTAAAACTGGAATTTGCGATTCTAGGTCTCAGAAAGCATTCTCTTATTCTGACTTTCACCTTTAGCAATCAAAACAGGTTGTAAGGGTGAGCTAATAACCTGTGTAACAAGTGAGAGATTATAGTTGTTTTCCAGGAGTGTGTGATCTTGTCCTGCCTGTTAAGAATTTCACCATCAAATGAGGGCACAATTTGGCTGGGTGTGGTGGCTATGCCTGTAACCTCAGCCCTTTGGGAGGTCAAGGCAAGCGGATCACTTGAGGTCAGGAGTTCGAGACCAGCCTGGCCAACATAATAAAACCCTGTCTCTACTAAAAATACAGAAAATTAGCCAGGCGTGATAGAAGGCACCTGTAATCCCAGTTACTTGGGAGGCTGAGGCGGGAGAATCAGTTGAACTTGGGAGGCGGAGGTTGCAGTGAGCAGAGATCGTGCCACTGTACTCCAGCCTGGGCAACAAGAGTGAAATTCCACTCAAAAAAAAAAAAATGGGGACGCACTTCATTTGTTGAAGAGATTTACAATGAAGTACTTTTTCCAATCGGCTATTCTTCACGTGTTATGTACATACATACACACACATGTACATGCATACACACATGCATACATACTCATACTTCTATTAGTTAAAGATGATTTGATGGTGACGAACCTTTCATTAGTTTATTAACTCAGGAAAAAATATGTTTACATGTGTATGTATATATATACACACACATATATATTCACTGCTAGGTCCCTAACATTCAGGTTCCATGGAATTACATCAGTGGGGCTGGCAGATTCAGGAGGCTGGTCTTGGTCTTCAACATATTCTGAGAACTTAACTTAGAGAATACTATTTCTCAACCACTCTGCCTGCAATGTTCTATCTAGTTAACTCTTATGCTACTTTTCCCCACTGTCCCTGATCAGACTTCAGGTCCCTGAACTTGCCTCATGTTCCCTATTCTACCACTAGCTTTATCTGCTCTTTATTCAGGCTGGAAAATGTAGCCCACTACTAAAACCCTCCCTTGCTTTTTTATCTGTCTCCGGCTCTTGTCCAGCAAGCTCCAATCTTAGCACCTCAGCTCTTACCTTTGGAGGGCTAAGAGGTGGTGACGATCTCACAACTGAGCTTACTGGTATCCCATAGCCTCATGGATCCAGCCTCAGCCGAGTCTTGATACTGTCTGGCTATCTTTACACATGTACCTAAACAGACATGTACCTAAACAGTCTCTCATTCCTTATAGCAGCTATTTCACCAGTCCCTCACCTGAAATCTCTTGCCTTCCACTTCACTCTCAGCTCATCAATATCTCCCACTCTAAAGAAAATAGACATCAGACTGGAAATTGCTCTGATTTTCAGCGCTCCCTACCCTTTTACCTGTATCTGCACCTTTTTTCCCTTCTTTCCTTCTGCCACACCAAGATGAATTCCTCACTCAGGTTTCTGGATGTGCATGACTCCTTTCGGGTGGGAAATCCTTACAAAATGGTTTTGCTCTCTCTTCTGTCACCACTGACTCTTTTCTGTCAGCATTTAAAAATGTTTAAGCCTGTGTATCATTTTGCAAATCAAACAAAACAAACAAGCAAAAACTGCTCACATCCCTGTTGTTTTGGTTTTTCCCCCAAGTAAAAGTCCTTGGAGGAGTTGCTTACCTCTGCCTTCACTTGGTTGCCTTCCATTCACCCTTAATCCACCACTTAATGCCCACTTCTCCCCCACCATTAATGCTAGTGCCCAGCATTCCCCCAACACAGCAGTGGTATTCTAGCTGTCAGACTCCATGGACATTTGGGGGCCTTGACTCATTCAGCCACTTACTGTTGATTTTGTTCTTGAAATTCTTCCTTTACTTTTGAGACCTCTCACTGTTTATTCTCCCACTTCACCACCTCCTCTAAGGTGATTATATTCTAAAAATATCACAGGAACAACTGCACAGGCATGAGGAACACAGATTCTCTCTTTGCGCTGCTCACGCCTATGCAATTGTTTCCTCTTTCTGGAGCAACTTTCATGCGTCTTTCTCCCTAGCTGACTCCTACTAAGCTTTCAAGATACAGTTCCAACACACTGTGCCTCCAAGAAGGCCTCCCAACCTCCAAACTGGGTGAGGTGTCCTTTTCTGTGTACCCATAGCATTTGTGCAAACCTCTACCTTGCACTGGAGTGCAGTGATGTTAATTTCCAGTTTATTTGTCTTGCTTTGTCAAGTTATCTAGAAACCTTGCAGCAACACGCATGCACAGAGCCCAGCACAAAATACGAAAATTACTCGAATCAGATTGAATCACAACACAGAGGGGAAGTCCTCAGCTGGAGAGGAACCTTCATTTTGCGCTTCTAAAAGCTTTATTTTAGTCATTTGTTATTTTTTCCATAATAGCATCCCCACACTTGTATTCTGTACCTATATTTGTCTTCCTCACTATTGTCAATGCATGGCTGCGTCTATTTTATGCACTGCTGTGTTCCAGCATTTAACGGTGCCCACCACAGAGCACGTGTTAAATAAATACTTACTTATGAACTGACTCTACAAGTGCTATAAAACATGTGTACAAATAGGTACACAGTCACATTCTTATTCTATGTACATGTGAAGTTAGCTTGCTGGTTGATGGGAAGTATGAGCGAGATCTCAGGTGACTGGCCTAGTTGATGACTTAATTTAGGAAAACAGGAATCTCTTTGACTTGGGCTTTTTATTCTGGCTGTTGTGATCAGTTTATGAGTGTCTCAAAATGACTCTAGAATATGTAGAAACAGCCATTATACCATAATTCAGAGATTCACGGGTGTGCGTTAGATTGAGATGTATCAGATATTGCTTAAAATTGGTTACCGGCTGAAGGAGCCCCTGAAGGAGAGTCTTGTCATGACAGCAGCTCGTAGGTGCCTCCTGAGCAAATGACAAAGAGCCCCCTCCATTTCAGAAAAAACTTGCAGACCCTTCTGTCTCTTATTTGGATTTTTCTGTGTTTCCCCTGGAGTTTACTAAAAGTTCCTCTGTGTTTCCCACAAACATCTATTTCCCTACACTTTAAGTATCTGATTAGTGTTCAATTTTCTATGAGAATTTTCCAGTTCTTGGTAACTCACTGTGGTAACTCTCTGTCAGCAGAAACATAAATGCATGCCTTTTCTTAAGGGTCTAGAAGCAAAAGGCAGGTGTGAGTACAGAGACAAAGAGAACCATTATTTACTGATGACATCGGTAGGAAGCAAGCTGCTGAGTGCTGATGCATGTTAAGAAGTTTAATATTCAGACTCAGGGCAGCAGGCATGACGGTACCACGGTAGAGTCTCAGCATGGTTTACAAAGCCCTGTGTGATAACCTGGACCCTGCCTTCCTCTCCAAACTCACCTCCTAGCACTTTCCATTTGCCGGATCTATCCACAGCGGCCTCGCTCCTAGCCTTAGAGCGTTGCCTGCTTCGGAGGAGGAGCATGGAATCTGCTCTCCTAAGCTGTCCTCATCCTCGCTCAAATGTCACCTCCTTAGAGAAGTCTTCTTTGTCCATTGTCCACCCTAACTAAAATAGCTGCCACTTTATTCTCTAGTCTCTTATCATATTTTATTTTTCTTCATGGGACTTATTATATCTGATATTATATTATACAAATACACAGATACACACCTACATACACGTATATATACAAATGTCTATATATACACAGAAATACATATATATACACACATATATGTGTGTCTGTGTATGTATAATGTAATATCACATATAATACTATATATTATGATATTGATTTTATATAATTATATATAATATATTATGATATTATATTTACATATATTCCTGTATTTTCTTTCTTTTGTTTTTTTTGGAGACAGAGTCTTGCTCTGTCACCAGGTTGGAGTGCAGTGGTGCGATCTCGGCTCACTTAAACCTCTGCCTCCCAGGTTCAAGCAATTCTCCTACCTCCGCCTCCCGCGTAGCTAGGACCACAGGCACGCACCATCACGCCCAGCTAATTTTTGTATTTTTAGTAGAGACGGGTTTCACTATGTTGGCCAGGATGGTCTCGATCTCTTGACCTTGTGATCCGCCCACCTCGGCCTCCCAAAGTGCTGGGATTACAGGCGTGAGCCACCGCGCCCGGTCATATTCCTGTATTTTCAACTAGAGGGCAAGTATCTACACTGTTCTGTTGTCTTAATCACTGTTGTGTCCCCAGCACCTGACCTGGCACCTGCTACATAGTAGGTCCTAGATAAATATCAAACGAATGCATCTGTTACAGAAAAGAACATTGAGGCCCCAGCAAGTGTCTTCTCAGTGGAGTCAGGCTGAAGTCGTCTCCCCTGCATCTTGGGAAGGCAGGATTTTTGAACTGAATTCCCCCGGTCACCCCTCGCTGTTCCCTTGTCTCCTCGGTTTCTTATGCCAGCGCCTTGGGGCCCACACAGGAAATAACCACCTTTGCTGGTCCCTCCTACACCCAGGTGGACTTGAGGCGCCAGCAGATTTCCCAGGCTGTGGAGGAGGTGCAGAAAGTCGTTCATCATTTGACCACAAATATCAGCTCCCAAGACATTAGATTTCAAGCTGTGCCTTACTCTGACACATACAATGAAAATATTAAGGTAAGTAAGTCTCACTGTCTCTAAGTGCCACCAGCAGAGCCAGGACACTCGGGCAGGGGGATCTCAGTATGTGACAGATGCTCGCCTCACTGAGAATACTTACAACAATTCTTTTTTTCACAGGTACTCTTAGTTTTTACTATTACAATCTCATTTTATACATGCCATTTCAGCCAGCGATGTGGCTTATGCCTTTAATCCCAGCACTTTGGGAGGCCGAGGTGGGAGGACTGCTTGAGGCCAAGAGTTTGAGACCAGCCTGGGAAATGTAATGAGATGGCGTCTCTACAGAAAATGAGAAAAATATAGATACTATTTCCTTTGAGCCCCCACATTCCTCGATGAGAAAAACTAGGCTTGGAAAAGTCAAATGACTTGATCAAGTCATGTCAGGCACTAAACCCAGAACTCATAATGGAGGCTTTTGATTCCAAACACATTCCACAGTCACAATCAAAGCTCAGTTAAACACACATTCATTTACTAACCATCTACTTAATAGATTGGGGGTAGGGTGGAGGGAACCAAAGGCATCCACAAAAAGACAGTTGAAAGTAATCGTCTATGGGTTGCAGATGGGGAAGGAAGAAAGTAGAAGAGGTGGCATGAAGAAGCTGCAGGAGCAGGCTGGCAACCCCTCTCACTGCTGAGGAGTCCTACCCAGTGTAAGCCAGTGGGTAACACCAGTATTCAGGCAACGCATTAGTGAGGGCAGAGCTGTATGCACAGAAACGACCTCACTCAAACCTGTAAACCACCTAGTGGAAAAGACAGTCTGGTTATCTCCATTTTAGAGTTGAGAGAAGTCAGGCTCTGAATCATTCTGAATCCCCATCATTCTTTATCTTGATTTTTCTTATGCCACATACCTCTTTCACTTTGTATTAAATTAGTATGTATTCATGGCCCATTTCTCACAGCAGACTGCAAATCCCTTGATTGTAAAGATCATGTTTACTCATCATTTTGTTCCTAGCACCCAGCAAGGTGGGTGGCCCATGGTAAACACTTATATTGAATGAATGAATAAATAAATGAGCAAAAGGTTAGTACCTGAGCAAAAGACCATTGCTGGCCCATTATGTCTCAAAGTTGGTGGACACAAGAACCACTCAAGAGATTTTGGGATTTGTGGATTTTGAAACAGAGTCAGATTGTTGAAAATTAATTCCAGGGTGAAAATTGTAAAACTAGATTGAATCCTGGAATGCTAGAGTATCATCTGCCCAACTCTACCACCCAGGCCAATCTAACTTGAACACATGTAAACCAGTGACTAGAAATAGAGATATTACATTACTTTTCTTAGCACTATACCCGAGGAAATTTCTTTCAGTGGTCCCACTTAGAATTCATAGCTTAAAACATATCTTGTGTTTACATATGTCATGTCTTACATATTAAGCTTTGAAAATAGTTACAGCATAGGATATAAAATTGCTTTTATCTTAGATCAAATTCAACATGTTTTTTTTGGTTTGGTTTGGTTTGGGTTGGGTTGGGTTGGGTTTTTTTTTTTAAAGATTGGGTCTTATTCTGTCACCCAGGCTGGAGTGCAATGGTGCAATCATGGCTCACTGCAGCCTCAACCTCCCAGGCTTAAGTGATTTTTCCACCTCAGCTACCTGAGCAGCTGGGACTACCGGTGTAAATGCCACCATGCCTGGTTAATTTTTGTAATTTTTTTTGTAGAGCTGGGGTTCATCATATTGCCCAGGCTGCTCAACAAATATTTACTAAGCACCACTTATATGATGAACAACATGATCGCTGCACTTTTGAATTCACATAAAAGTGGATTGAAATAATGTACAGATCTTAAATTCTACACTTTTTATGTTTTTTCCTCTTTTTAAATCCAGCCACCTTTTTATGGGTACCAGAAGTCAGGTGGATAGATCATCTAAAACATCAGTCTATTGTTTTCTCAGAGTTAGGCGGAACCAGCTGGAGCTGATTAGGGTGTTCACCCCTCAGTGGGTCAAAGACTGGTGCTGGGCAAGGGTTAACCAAATTCCACGGTCAGAGGTTTCCATGAAGAGGAGGCAGCTGACTCCCAGCCGAAGGTGTACATGAAGTGGGACATGGTCAGAGTTCAGGCTCCTTTGACTGCTCTGTTTACCTGCTTGCTCCATCCCTCGGCTGCTGGTCTGACTGCTTTCCCCCAGTCATTGCTTCACTGGTTCCTGGAGAAGGGGATTAGGTGGATTCTGATAGTTTGCTTTTTTTCTTTAAACTTAGAATCATCTCAACAGCTCACATTGTCTAAACAAACAAGCTTTCATTTTGCCTTTGATTTTGGAAGCGTTAGTCATGAACACTGACCATGGGTTATCAGTACAGTCCAAAACAAAAAAAAAAAGGGAGCCATTTTACAAAATCTTTTCACCTCCCCTCCTATTGCTTCTTACCTTTTATTTGTGTCAAAACGTTCACCATTCCATGTCATTCATTCTTGAGTGAGTGCCAGCTTAGCGTAGAGAAATAATAACTGAACAAGCTGTCAAATGACCTAAACTCAAATTCTGACTCCTCTATTTACTGGCTGTGTGTCCCTGGGGAGATCTCCAAGCCCCTCTGCACCTTGGATTCCTCATCTGGAAAATGGCAACAAAGCTTACGTTACTGTGTGATTGTGAAGTTGAAATGGTCAAATGCATTAGAATTGCAGTGCTGGAACTGCATGGAACTCAGTGCATATTCATTCTTCTTTCTCAAACTTCAGGTCTCCTGTGAAGTTCCTGGTCTAGTTCATTGTCTTTACTTGCAGATTCATGAAATCATAAACTCAGCGAGTTAATTTACCTACTCGAAGTATTTACAGTGGTCCAGTGGCAGAACAAAGATGTAATCCAGTTGTAACACCCAGGTCTAGGTCTCTGTGTATCTGGTCACACTGCTGAGGGTGAAGTGGTTAACAGAGCTGCCTGGCAAGGCAGGTTGGCTCCCAGGACATCGGTTACTTCCTGAATCTACTAATTAACTCATGCTTGTTTTCAATCCTCCCCTGACCCCAGGTTTTGGCCCCCAGTCAGTTCCTTGTCACAGTCCCAGTAAAAGGCCTGGCCGGGTACAGGGAAGCCAGGGAGCACCACTGGCGGTACTACACCCTGCAGGGCACCAGGCTGCCTTGCCCCTTGCGAGACCCCGAGGGTCTGCAGCAGTGGCTGGAGGTGGAACAATTTATGAAGAGCTTGTGGCAGTGGCATGAGACAGATGTGAACATTGATGGAGACATTGTACCTGCCAAGGTCCTCCTGGTGTTCCGGAAGCTGGTGGAAAACGCAATCAGAACCTGCCACCTCTCAGGTGAGCTGATCGGGAACAAGTACGAGGGAAAATTGCTGACATTCCCCTTTCACTCTATAAAACCTCTGCTTGGGTGTTGTCTGCAGCTCACACCCTAAATTTGAGAAAGTAATCATGTGCTCTTCACATTTATTTAATCCTCAAAATATGAATCAGCGTTTTTTTTCCTGCTGTTGATGCACAGACGATTGGAATTCATATTAACAAAGTAGTCTTGTGACTTTAAGAAAGTTACTGTGCTGGCATAGTTATAAAATGCTGTGGATTATTAAGCCTTAACCAGGCCTAAAAACTTAAGCATACTTTCTTTAAAAAAAGCAAATTATTCACAAACCCCAGGTCTTCGTGATTAGCGCATTTCTACTGCAGCACCTCCATCTGTCTGCAGTACCACAGTGTGCTGAGATTCCACATTTGGAAACCACCAACTTGTACCAAAACACAAAATCCAGGAGCCATAAAGAACTGATTAAGTTTGACAACTCCAAAGTCTTAAGCTACTGTACAATGCAGCATAAGTACACACACACGTTGAGGTGAAGACGGAAAGAATGGCATGGACCTTCCCTATGTTTGCATTACTCTGAAAACCAACATTTAGATGTTTGGGTGGAATGGAGAAGGATATAGAAAGTATAGATTCTTATTTATAATTTATTTATATTTAAATTTATTATTTACATTTTAATTTATTTAAATTTATTTATAAATTATTATTTATAATTTATATTTATAAATAAGAAGTTTATATCTTATTTATAATATACATTTTCTTAAAATTTATATTTTCTTGATTTATAAACCAATAAGAAGAAAGATAAGCTGACCAACAGAAATAATTACCAAAAAAAAAAAGGAAATACAGGAAAACAATACAAAAGGCTTGAAAAAAGTAAGAAAATGCATTCCATCTAATGTATATTTCAACATATATTAGAATATACTAATGTTGGGTGCATTAAAACACCTAACCAGTTAAAAGAAATGAAAAGTGTGATCATGCTTAGTGTCGAGTGGGCATGGTGAAATGGGTATTTTCACGTTGTTATTGGAAGTATAAATTGGTGTCTCCTTTTTAAAGGGCAATTTGTCTATTTTTTATTTTTATAATGTGCTTACTTGACAATTCAACAATTCTAGTTTTAGAAATATATTTCTACAAATACACAAAGAAATATGCACCAGGATATTCTCTGCCATAAGTTTTATAATAGTAAATAGCTGGAAGTAATATAAATGGCTAACAAAGGAAAATTGGCTAAATTGAATTGTGCTATCTCTGCCTCCTGGAGTACTGTGCAGCCTTTAAGAAGAGGCATATGCCCATGCGTATATGCAGAGATATGAAAAATGCATGTGCGGGATAATTAAGTGAAAAACCAAACTGCTAAACAACATGAGATTCCATCTGTGTGAAAATAAAAGGATGTATTTGTACGTACATTTGCTTGTCTAGACAGAATAGTTATGAAAATTTCCATAGTGGTAATAGTTCATGTTTAATATATTTTTTACTAAGTAGAGTAAATTTCATAGATTATTTGGTGTAATCCTTGTAACCACACAATAGAATAAGAATTCTTTTCCTGCCTGTTTTAGAGATGAGAAAATTGAGACTTAGCAAGATTAAGTCACTTCTGAAGGTCACACACCTTGTAAGCAGAGCCAGCTACAGAGCAGGGTGTGGGCTGATGGGCTGGCTCCAGCATCCGCTCACCTCTTAACGCTGTGTGACATTATTCATAGTGAAAGTGCAAAGCAGAATTCTGACTGGGCCAGGTTGACGAGGTGCTTTCAGTAAATAATGCTAAAGTGCTAGTCATCGTGTTCCTGTCTGGGCAGCTCTGATGAGATGCAGACAACAAGCCCTTTATCCCACCTGGCCAAGGAGAGGAACGTTTCCCTTTTGAACAGCCTAACACAATTAATGTGCTTCCATTTTCTTCTCTGTGCAAGGAAATGCAAAATAATAGATTGCTGTCTATTTCAAGAATTGGGATGAGCAGAGAAGGATAAATAGGTCCTTATCTATTCAAGGCTGCTTATCTTTATCTGTAATGAAGGCAAATAAACAGACAAAAACTGTATCCTTTGAAAGAAAGAGGAGCAAATCAGAAATGAGGAGATTCTAATACGTGAGCTGGAAAACTACCAGATGCATTGACTCTTCTTCTCTTCGCCTGGTTAGAAAACGAGGCAATGGAGGCTTCTTTCCAGTCACCTGATCCTTGAAACAGTGGCTGTCACGTGCTTTGACGCATTTTGTGGTTACAGGGGTTTCTGATGATAGGTACCTCTGAGGCTCGGCTAGCTGAGTGGATGGTAAAAACAAATACCATCTAAGAGACTGAGGCTCAGATAAAAGACATGTTAAGCCAGATTTCACCAAAGGCATATGAATATATAAGGAGGCTGATGCTGTCCCTGACCAGTGTCAGAACATTGAGGTGAAGAGGGAAAGAATGGCATGGACCTTCCCTATGTTTGCATTACTCTGAAAACCAACATTTAGATGTTTGGGTGGAATGGAGAAGGATATAGAAAAATAGTTAGGTTTCATTTTACAGTAGAAAATACAGACGGTCCCCAACTTGCCATGGCTCCATGTATGGTTTTTTTACTTTACAAGGGTGTGAAAGTGATACATACTTAGTAGAAACTGTACTTCAAGTATGCATACAACCATTTAATGAATTCTGTGAGATATTCAACACTTTATTACAAAATAGGCTTTGTGTTAGATAATTTTACCCAACTGTAAGTTAATGTAAGTGTTCTGAGCACATTTAAGGTAGGCTAGGCTAAGCTATGATGACACATTTTCAACTTGCAATATTTTCAGCTTCATCTGGATGTGACCCCATTGTAAGTCAAGGAGCATCTGTACTACACTTTTTCTTTGTATTCTATTGCTTTTACTTTCAGTTGAGTCTTCTGAAAATAATCTATTAATTTAAAAGGAAAGGTACCATAAAAGCCTCGGGACTGGGGGAGAAACAACCACCTGCCAGTAATAAGACTTCTTAGTCATGCCCCAGTGCTGGCTAGCTGACTGACCATCTGGTTTTGATGTCAAGGCTCGATCTTTGACATGCTACAGACACTGTGAAAGTTGCCACACCAGTTGCAAGGAGCCAGTCAGAGCAACTGCTCACACATGCCTCGTTTGAACGCTTGTACTGTGCAAGCCTTTCTCTTTTCATTATGCAGTTGGTCATTTCCCATCAGGTAAGGTCAGCATGCTAGGAAACCGCTCTGCAGTTTGGGTTGCCGTGGAAACATCCGCATATCCGGTGGAACTGGAGCTGGCCCCCGCAGTGGAGATCCCCACTACCTGGTCCGAGAAAGCCCGGTGGCCTCGATGTCTGCAGCGCTGGCCTTCCCAAGAGAGAGTGGAGTGCATCAAGGTATCAGTGGGCGGGACCCCCGCTTGCCAGAACAGTGATGCCAACAGCTTAACCAGTCACAGCATCACTGACTGCCAACAAGTTTCCGAAGGAAAACTGAGGTGTCACTAGATCAGCAGTTCTCAAAGTGTGGGCCCTGCACCAGCGTCACCTAGGAATTTGTTAGAAATGCAGCTTCCCGGGCCCGGCTCTGGACCTGCTGGATGAGACCCTGTGAACAAGGCCCAGCAATCTGTGTTTTAAGAAGCCCTCTGAGTGATGTGATTCTGATGCATGCTTAAGTTGGAGAACTGCTTCAGGAGAGGAAGTGGGTACCACCTTCTAACTGTCCACATCCAAGGTGGCTTGTGGTCTCCCTGACTCCCCCTTCTCATCCCCACGTAGGATGTGCTGTCTGCCTGGTGACAAGTTCCCCAGATCCGTGGACTGCTTCAGAAACGACTTTCTATACCAGTGACCGTTGTTCTTCTCATTTCCCGATACTTTTCTCTTTATTCCAGTCGTTTGGGTTTGACTTGTTGGCCTGTTCAAGTTATCACTGGCAGCTGAGCTTCCTCCGTGCTGAGCAGGTGTTGCTGGAACAGCTGGATGACGATGGGGGCTGCCGTAGGAAGTGTTTTCAAGTCATGAGGCAACTGAAGGAGGATGTCTGGTGCCCGGGGAACAGGCCGGTCATCACATCTCACCATCTGCAGGTGAGTGTGGGGCAGGTGAGAGAAGGCCCAGGGGCAGCTTTGGGTAGGTCATTCTCCCTGTGGCCTCCGTAGAGCCTGGCCAGAGCCACTCAGAAGGGGTGGCATGTGTGAAAAATTCAGGATAAGGCTCTAGTATCTATATTTGCCATCCAACAAATGATTACTTATTACGGAAATACGTAAACTAGTGCCACGTGGGAGTCACAACACCCCTGCCCAGGGTAAAACTTCCTCCCTCCCTTCCCTTTCCCAATTCTCTTCTCTCTCTCACTTTTCTTCTCCTCTCGCTTTTATTTTACCCACCAAACCAACCTGAGTGCCCACTAGGTGCCAGAAAGCTTGCTGAGGTTCAGAAATGAATTACAAAACGTGGTTTGTGCCTCACACTTTGATGGCTTCATGTTTGCTCCGGTCTTAGAACCAACTCCAGCCTAAGCACAACTCCTTATGCACACAGACCCACTAACATGGAGGGGAGCCAGGAAATGCAACACAGCAGTTACCACACAAGTAGTGCCACACACCTCTTTCCAGGATCCAACTCACCAGGCAAGGATTTTCCCTTGCTCTGCCAGCGCCTGCCTCCCCTTCCCCTAAAGCCAAGAGTACACATTCATTCATGCCTTCACTCATTCATTCAGCAAGTGTTTATTGAGATTACTCTGGGCCAGAGGCCTGCCCCACTACCTGCTGTGGGCTCAACCCCTGCAGGCACAAAGGTGAACAGACACAGAAGTGGTTCCTCACTCGTGGCACTCCTGATCTACCATGGGAGATAGACATGGGTCAGGCAAGCCCGTGGTGCGTGTAGAATCACACTGTGAGGAGGCGCAGGATAGCGGGGAGCATGGCTCTGTGAAGGCTCAGAGCAGCGGAGCCTGACCTGGACTGGGAAGTCCCTGGAGAGGTGGCCTTTGACCACCCTCCTGACCCCTCTTTCTCAAATTGTGTACCACACAGAGTCAAGTGGACTCTTATGTAGCAGCTGTGTGCAGCCTGCTGGGGTGGGGAGGTAGGAGACTCTTGCAGGACACCCCAGCCCAGCCTAGCTAGTGTGGGTCCAGGAGCTTTAGCCCTCCTACCTGCCTTTCTACTCAGGTGGTCCCTGGGGCAGTCACCTATCTGTGAGGTGCCTTCCTCACATACACTTGCCTGTTCCTCCTCTCATTCGATGGACAAAACCGTCTTCCAGCCTCATGTTACTGTGTCTGCTATAAAGTAACTTATTGAAGGACAGATACCACATTGGGCTCGTCCAGCTAGCATGCTGACCTTACTTGATGGTCTTGTTCATTGAAAGATGGATGAACGACACTCCCAGTATCTCCCCAATGCTTTGTAGATAGTAGCTCAGTAAATATTTGTTGAGCAGATGAATCAGTGGCTTCACATCTTACTCAGGTTTTCTTTTTTTTGTGCAAAAAGGTGAAGTCTTGGCTTCACATTCTTATCTTTCCTGATAATCTATCTTTTTTGGCCTCGGAAGAATCTGTTAACATCTCATTCACAATCACTGGGGCGTCAACATCTCAACATGTCCTCAAGCACACTCCCCTAAAAACACACAGGCTGTTCTGGATGGAGGGCATGTGCTTGCAGAAGATACGTTGGTTCGTTCTGTGGATTTAGCTTCTCTTGCTTTCCTTTATACAGGCCACACTAGGAAGAGGCAGAGCTGAGAAGCAAACTCAAGTCTATTTCATGTCAAAACCTCATATTCTTAACAACTGACCTCATTCCCTCTCAATTAAGCTGGATAGAAATACTTTCAGTGACATGACTCTTTCAGGCAGGATTGAATGGGGCCTCCGTGGGTCTTCCAGCCCATGGCTGCTTGCAATCTATACACCCCACAAGGGCTGACTTCTATTCTGACGGCTCCTAAGTCACTTAGTGGATTTTAAGACAACTTAAGGATTCTCTGTTTCAGTCCTCCCTGACCACCTGCATGGCACAATAGAGTTGTGCGTTCTCAAGGATGGGCATTTTTTTAAGGGGACTATTTCTGGAGTAAGATAAACAGAAACAGTGCTAACTGCCTTTTTCTCTGGTCTTCTATCCTTAGTCCGCAGGCAGAATTATCTCCCATTTGGGCGTTCCCGCCCTGGAAATGAATGTGGCTACTGACAAACGTAGTGTTAGACACTATCCCAGGCGATGACTTGAGTGTGCTGGATCCTTGCCAAATCTTCATTTTGGGAAAAGTAAAAGAGATTAGATTGCAAAACAGCATTAGGAAGCTGTGGCACTCAGACTCGCCTCACCTTAAGTCTGACACTCTCCTACGAGGCCCTCACCTATTCCCAAAAAGGCCCTGCTCCAAGACTGTTTCTTGTGAAGCCAAAGCTTATCTTTCATTGGCTTATTTATTCCTGAAACCCACTCAAAGTACACTCAAAGTACATTGGCTTGCTAATAATGAGCTTAACGGCCTCAGTTTGCTTAGGGAGATAAAACCTTCATTAACAAGAAGAATTAAAATTTTTTTCTGATATCTAGGTTATCTTCACTAGCATGAAATTATCTCTAACTCATTTATTCAAAATCATATAATCTAATTAAATAGTTGCTATGAACATACAACTGCTCTAAAAATAGACTGTATAAAAATACTCAATATCTAAACCATAACATGAATGGATAATTCATTAATTCACTTATTCAATAAATGTTTACTGACTGCCTCTCATGGGCTAGCCTCTGCTGGGTACTGGGTGGCTTAATAGTGAATAAAAATAGGTGTCACTCAGGGCTCTCATCAAGTTTTTAATCCCGAAGGGGAAATGATAAAATTAATCACATAAATATAAAAACTGACATCATCACTGCTTCTTATGAGAAGTACATGGCTAAGACAGTGTGCAATGAGTGTACTAGGGAAATTTGATCTGATGGACAAAGAAGGGAAAGAGCTGTGTCCTATGTAGCAGAAGCAGGATGTGCAAAGGCCCTGTGGTAGAAGGGAGCATAAAACGGTTGATGTGGGTACATGGAGACGGCAAGAGAGGACATGGGTCAAGATGAGTCTGGAAAGGAAGGCAGGGACCAAACCTTCTGAACCACACCATGTTGAGGATCACGTTTTTAGCTAACAAACAACGGGAAGACCTTGAAGTATTTTAGATGAGAAGGGAAGTCGATGTATGCTTCAGAATGACCCCAGTGGTAGAAGTGCGGACGGTGATAGTTGGGATGGTGGCAAGAACAGGGACAGGCTGATGAGATGGCTGCTGCAGAGGCCCAGTGAGATGTGGAGGCAGTGGAGGGGGATGGTAGCATAATACTAGAGGTGAAGATGAGTGGGTAGACTCGAGAAATACTTAAGCAAGAGGATTGCAGGACTTCACTGGGGGTGGTAAGAAAGAACGATGACTCTTACGTTTGCGTGTTGCACAACTAGCTAGTTAAGCGACTCTGGAGGCAGATCAGGTTTGTGCAGGAAGAGCAGGGGTTCCGTTTGAACACGTTGGGACTGAGATAACTTTCAGATACCCATGAGATGCACGGTAAGGAAGTCAGAGGAGAAGTCTGGGCTGCAGACACAAATTTGCAAGTCATTCATAGGTAGTGAGAATTAGAGCCACTGCTGTGGAGGGAACACAGAGCTGAGGCGTGGATGCAGAGTGAGAGGAGAAGACGGCCTCTCGAGCTGAGCCTCCAGAAACTCCACCTCTCACAGGCAGGCCCAGGAGCGTAAGCCTGCCAAGGAGGTGCTGCAGGGCCAGGACAAAACCCAGAGAGGAGATTGCTTGGAATCAAGTGAAGGATGGCTGAGGAGGGAGGGCGTGGGCGAGAGAACCAGGTCTGCTGAAAGGTCGGGTAAGGTGCAGGCTGACAAAGGCCTGTTGGATTTAGAAACATGGAAGTCATTGGGCCTTGATGAGAAGAGCCTTTGAGGATTCATGGGAGAAGAATCCATATCGTAGCGGATTGAGGCAAGAAATGGGAGGAGAGGAAATGATGACAAATAATAGCACCGACTCTTTGGAAAAGCCTGGATTTGCAGAGGGAAGAGAGGGTGGTAGGCAGCTGAGGAGTCGGGGTGGCAGGAGAGCTTTCAGCTGGTGAAAAGCCGTTGAGGAAGAGGGTAATCGGTCATATGCAGTTCCTGGAAGGTGGGATCCTGAGCCCTGTGGAGGGGTCAGCCCCACAGGCAGGAGAGGCACAGCAGGGAGGAAGAGAGGAGGATGCCGTGGGAGGCAAGATCTGTCTGGTTTGGGGGGATGAGGGGTTCCCTTTTCCCTGTGGAGTAGAAGGCAAAGGCATCGCCTGGAGTGGAGACCATGGGAGAGATTGGAGGAGGGTGAGGGAATAGATTCGGAAGAGGTGCGGGGTCGCTGGTAAATGGTGGCCCACCTGAAGTTGGGGATTGTGAATTCATGGCAGATTCAGTCTGCCCCAGGCAACTCTTTTCTCCCTCCTTCCAAGGGCACATAAGCTCATGAATTGTTTCCAAGATATCCTCCTCAATTTCCTGAAACCACGTCTGACAGCACTTCTTCCTTCCACAGACCGTGCTCTTTTGGACCTGCGAGAAACATCCCCACTTTAAAGACTGGCAGGTCTTCAGCAAAGCGTTCCTGCGCCTGGTGAGGAAACTGCACAAGTGCGTGAGCCAGCACTTCCTGAAACACTATTTCGTCCGAAATAGCAACCTCTTTCAGTGCACCAACCCCATCGAACTGGATGCTGTGGCCCAAAAGGTGGCCACCTTCCTGAAGAACCCCCAGATCAGCCCACCCTGATGGCTGCCCCGACCTGGGAGGCTCTTGGACATTTTATTCTGGCTTGTTCTCTGGATGGTTCCTCAGTCAGGTGCCAGGATCCTGCCTAGGAAAAAGGCCACAAACAGCAGTGGAAATGACATCAAACCAGTAACACTTTGCAGGTGAGGGAACTGTGCCCCAGGACGTCTGGCCCAGGCCTCCCTGGATCCCAGCAAGTATTTCTGCCCTAGCTACCTCTCCTGGGGACACCTCTCATCGGGCTTCCTCAGGCTCGGATTCGGAATTGGTGACAGTTTTGAACTTAGTTTCCTTTGTTCAGGCTCTGATCGTCTCACAGTGAAGATGGAGGCAGAACCCCTGGAAGGCCACACATGAGTCTGCTGGCCAGTTGTGTACCCAGCCCACCGATCATGGGCGCATTCTCCTGCCATGTGTACAGTGGGAATGTTAATGTACCTACCTCTGAGCAGGGCTGGGTGCCTACGACATTGTGCTGGCGCCTTTTCAAGGGGAAGGCATTGGATCAACACAAAGTGTTACCGGTTGGTTGAGCAGCTGGTGTTTGCATCCTAGATCGGTACCCACAGCACTGATGCAAAATTGCACACGATGAATTAGCAAGCCTGTGCTTCCTTGCTGCCCTCCAGCTTCCTTAGCATGTGGGTCCTGAGGTTCTGTTTGCTTCCCTGGTATTCTCTAAGCAGGGAGGGAGTGGTTTTGATGACAAGCGTAAGTCAAAGATAAAAAGTACAGCTCTTGGCCTGATGCCAACCACAGCCTTCTCTTTGCTTCCCATGCCATGAGTCATGAATGGAACTTCCTTATATGTATGTAAATAACCTAGTACTGTGGTCTGCGTGGAGTGACCTTGGTGTCTGTCACCGCTCAGTGTGTTCCTTTGCTCACCTCATTTACTCACTCACTCATTGACAAATAATGCTCATTCGGCCCTGGGAACACAGCAAAGAGCAAGGTGGATGAGGACCTCCCCCTGGGGATGCCGCGTAATGGTGGAGACAAGAAATGAACAACAGATAAACATGCACAGTTATTACGAATGGAAGCAAGTGCTCCGAAGGAAATAAACAGAAGGTCGAAGTAGAGTCCACAGAAAGGTCCTCGAAGGATGGAAATGCAAATAGCTGAAGAGGAAGGAAAAGTGACTAAAGGCAAGCCTGGCGGGGCTGGCATGAGTCAGAGCAGCTGGCCTTGTAAAGCCAGGAAGGAATCAGTATTTTATTCTAAGATCAAAGGTGTGACATTTGACCTCTCCAGAAGCATAGGAGTATCACGATCGGACTGCATTTTAAACAACTGTTCTGGTAACTGCAGGAAGCAGGTCTGGGGACTCACACAAGAGCCAGGACACTGAGCGCTCTTGAGCCACCCATTTGGAATTTCACAGAGGCCCACAAAGCAACATGTTCTGTGTGGCACAACTGATCAGGAATTCCAGTAGTTCTCAGTGAGATCAATGTTTTTTTTCTTCTTCTGGTGTTTACTTAATACTTCTCAACTCAAGGGGCTTCTTTATTACTTTTGAAGATCTTTGCCCAAATGTCTTTACCAAAGATACATTTCTAAAGCATGAACTACTGATTTTGTTTTGATGAAATTAACATTTGAAAATAAAAAGAATTATTTTTCAAACGTACTGTAACCAAATGGTGGGGTCCCAAGGCTATTGCATAACAAATAATGATTTTAAAATACTGAAGAAAAGGATTTCCAAACCTACAATGAGTTTACAATTTTTGAAAACATGAAGGCCTGGTGCAGTGGCTCACGCCTGTAATCCCAGCACTCTGGGAGGTTGAGACAGGAGGGTCACTTGAGACCAGAAGTTCAAGACCAGCCTGGGCAACATAGCCAGACACTTACATCCCGTCTCTGCAAAAAATTTAAAAATTAGCCAGGTGTGGTGTTCAGGAGGCTAAGGTGAGAGGATCCCTTGAGACCAGGAGCTTGAGGCTGCAGTGAGCTTTGATCACACCACTGCACTCCAAGCCTGGGTGACAGAAAGAATCACCTGGAGGGAGACCCTGTCTCTAAATAAAAATAATTTTTAAAAAAGAGTATATGAAATGAACAAACTAGCATTCTGATAAACCATCAACACTTGTATTCAAATTCTCATATTCTTGTATCTTAGGAAACTTCATATTTGAAAAGGTAGCAAATGTAACACAATTTTTTTTTCTTTTTTCTCACATAAGGTCAGTGGAGAGTAACATTTTTAAATTGAATCTTGGCCGGGCGGGGTGGCTGGCGCCTGTAATGCCAGCACTTTGGGAGGCCAGGGAGGGCGGACCATTGAGGTCAGGAGTTCCAGACCAGCCTGGCCAACATGGTGAAACCCTGTCTCTAATGAAAATGCAAAAATTAGCTGGGCATGGTGATGTGTGCCTTTAATCCCAGCTACTGGGGAGTCTGAGGCAGGAGAATCGCTTGAACCTGGGAGGCGGGGGTGCAGTGAGCCGAGATCGTGCCACTGCACTCCAACCTGGGTGACAGAGACTCCATCTCAAAACAAAAACAAAACAAAACAGAAAAAAACAAAAACAAAGTCATAAGCAACGTTTAAAACAGCTATACAGTCATAGAATTGTAAAAAGTGAAAACTGACTGGAACTTTGTTCAATATGCATATATATGTGTGGAGAGGAACTGACAAGCGTCACTCAGTGTGATTCCAGTGGGTTCTTCCCGTCTTTCCTAGCAGCTCTGTGGAATTTCGGAGGAAGTGGGGCTACCTGCAGCTTCCTGCGTATTCCCACTCCTGGCCAGCAGAGGGTAGCAAGGGACCACATATGAAAGAAGCCCGGTCCCACCCATTCTGCTCATCGGAGCCCAGCAGGTGTCACCCTTCTCAGTCCATAACTTAACACCTGGCCCCGCGAGAGCAAGGAGTGGATTCCAGCTCATGCTTAAGTTGTTGACCTTTCCTGCCATTTTAGCCTAGATTTACACGTTTCTCCTTAAACCCCAGATTTTAAAAGGGAGGCTGTAAGAGGACTGTCCATCCTGGCTCCTGGAGCATTCATTTCCATTCTGTTTGCTGGGACAGCTCAGAAAAGCCTGAGAATATTACTCCTTTATCCTGTTCTGTTTTTTAAAACATTCTCCAAAAGACCTTTCCATCCTTCATCACTCTTCCAGGCCCAGGACTAGACCTGTAGCGGAATGGTTGGTGTTCAGCCACTGCAGATGACCTGCTTGCGTCCACATCCCAGTTCTGATGCTGAGGAGCTGCATGACCTTGGCAAGCTGTTTGACCTTTCTGTGTCTACAGTTCCTTCTCTGAGAAATGGGCATTGTGATGGCCTGAACTGTGTCCCCAGCAATTCATAAGTTCCAGCCCCAACCCCCCAGCACCTCAGAATGTGACTGTATTTAAAGAAGTGATTAAGTGAAAATGAGGGCTTTAGCTGATTCAGTCTGACGGGTGTCCTTAAAGGAGAGGAGATTAAGCACATGGAGAGATGGCAGGGCTGTGCATGCACAGAGGGCAGCCATCCACAGGCCAAGGAGAAAGGTCTCAGGACAAACCAACCCACTCCACACTTTGCTCGTGGACCACCCGCCTCCAGAACAGGGAGAAAGTAAATTTCTGTTACCTAAGTCACCTCATCTGTGGTATTTTATTATTTTCCTATGGCCCTAGGAAAGTATTACAGGCATCATGAGAGAATATATACCTCGTAGTGCTAATGAGAGCAATAAATGGAATGATGGAAGTCAAAGGCCCTTAGTTAAGTACCCAGCATCGGATAACTGCTGAACAAACGTTTTCATTTGAGATGCCTAGCCCTCGTGCCATTTGCCCATCTCATTCCTGATAACTGTACCAGCCCATATATAAATTCTTTGTAAAGAAAATAGAAACCATCAAGGGGGAACATGAGAAAATTTCACTGTAGTTCTGTAAGCCCATTCTCCCCTTTGTCCCTCTTGCTAAAATAGAGGAGGTGTCTCCCTGAAAGGCCAATTTCTCCACACGTGTCAGCTCGGATACCTCCCACCTCTTCAGTCTTTCCGTTTATTTCCTGGAGTTTCCTCCACATCCTCCCACAACGGCCACCTCACTCTCTTCTCCCCTTTACTGTCCAGCTTCCTGAGTTACTACATGTGTGTCTCCACCTACTCGCCTCATTCACTCCTTTTTTTGAATTGTGAAAGACATAGATATTTATATATGTGAGAATCTAACCTTTTTAAAGAAGAATAATAAAACAACCGGGCATTGTGGCTCACACCTGTAGTCCCAGCACTTTGGGAGGCTGTAATCTCAGCATCCCAAAGTGCTGGGACTACAGGTGTGAGGTGGGAGGATCACGTGAGGCCAACAGTGTGAGATAAGCCTGTCCAACACGAAGGCCATCTCTACCAAAAATACAAAAAATTAGCCAGGCCATGGTGATGCATGCCTGTAGTCCCAGCTACTCAGGAGGCTGAGGTGGGAGAATAGCTTGAACCTGGGAGATGGAAGTTGCAGTGAGCCAAGATTGTGCCACTACACTCCAGCCTGGGCAACAGAGTGAGACCCTGCCTCAAAAAAAAAAAAAAAGAAAAAAGAAAAAGAAGGAGAAGGAGAGGAAGAGGAGGAGGAAGAAGAAGAAGAGGTGGAGGAGGAAGAAAACAAACACCAATATACTGCACCTAGGTGAAGAATAGCACATTGACAGTAAATAGAATTCTCCTTGCTTTCCCTTCCTTCTCGCAGCCTCCTTCCTCCCAGGCACAGGTAACCGTAGGTGTTGCAAATTTTATGTTAATCTTCTCATGCTTTTCTTTATAGTTCCACTTCCTACCATATTTCATTGAACTTAAGCTCCCAACATTGTAAGATTCATCATTATTTCAAGTCTAAGAAAACTACTTACAAAATGAATGGTTTGTTGACAAAATTTTGGTTACAAAATGAATCTCAATTTTAAAGTGATTGAAACGTCGGAAAAGGAGGCATGGCTTAGAATCAACAACATATGATCTGCATGCATCCCAAATTGTGTTTTTAGGTTTGACTGTTTCAGCTACCTAAAGGCTTTACAAACATGAAATCATGAAGTCTTCTGTGATTGTTTCTCATGGCCACAGAGAAACAGTCTTTTCAGATTGTTTTTATGCTTTTGAGACTCCCATGTGTCCTCATGTAGCAGCCGTTTATGCTTTTCACTGATGAATAATATTCCACTGTGGGAATCTGCTGCTACACTTTATATATTCTTGTTACTGTAATTGAACATTTGAGTTGTTTCTAGCTTTCATGATTTGAATGATGTTTTTATGCTCATTCTTATACATCTTCATATACACGCAAGTCTTTTAAGGGTATATACATAATAATAAAATTTAGCTTCACACAATACACTAATGTTTAAATTTACTAAATAATGTCAAAATATTTCCAAAGTGATTACACCAATCTAAAGTCTCCATTTCACTGTGAGTAGATTTTCAGCCACTTTCTCCATTACAATGGAGCACATTTTGCATCTTGTTTAAGGAATCCTTCCCCTTTTTCACGTCACGGGAGTGCTCCTACATTGTTCTCTAGAATTTTGTAGTTATGCCTTTTATGAGAAGTAACTGTTCCTTATTTTTCCTATTCTATTCCAATCATATTGGGATCATCTGTTTCCTTGAAAGTTTGATATAAATCACATAAAGAACTAGCCGGATCTTCAGTTTTCTTTGTCAGGAGATATTTTAACTATTAACTATTAATCTTTTTTTTTTTTTTTTGAGATGGAGTCTCGCTCTGTCACCCAGGCTGGAGTGCAGTGGCGTGCAGCCACCATGCCTAGCTAAGTTTTGTATTTTTAGTAGAGACAGGGTTTCGCCATGTTGGCCAGGCTGGTCTCAGACTCCTGGCCTCAAGTGATCCACCCGCCTCAGTCTCCCAAAGTGTTGTGAGCCACCACGCCCGGCCAATCATTTTCTTTTAAGGATAAAGGAAATCTAGGTTTTTCCATTTCTTCTTGAGTGTTGTTAACTGGCATTTTGCTAGGAATTTTTTCATTTAAATTTTCAAATTTAGTGATGTAAATTTGTTCACAATATCTTATTTATCTACATTTTGACACGTTTGTTCTCAATGTTTTTGATAACTCTATAGAAATTTATCAAAGAATAATTGGGTTTTAAATTTTTATATATTTTATTTTCTATTTCATTAATTTATACTCACGTCTTTGTTTTTTCCCCTCTAATTTCTTTAGGTTTATTCTGATATTCTTTTTAATAACTTCTTAAATTAGATGCTTAGCTTAGAAATTCTCAGGCTTGGCCAGGTGTAGTGGCTCACGCCTGGAATCCCAACTCTATGGGAGGCTGAGATGGGAGGAGCACTTGAGCTCAGGAGTTCGAGACCAGTTTGGGCAACATAGTGTGATCCCATGTCTATATTAATAAAATAAACAAATAAATACAACTTAAAAAGAGAAATTCCTACCCTTTCTTCTTTTCTAAGTATAGAAAATTTTAAATGCCTTTTTAGTGCAGTTTCACAGGTTTGTGTATAATGTACTTTTTATTGTATTTAAGTTCTATTTATTTTCTAGTGTCTACACTAATTTTTTAAAAAATTATATCCAAACCTGTTGGGTTTTCTAGTTACATTTTTGTTACTGATTTCTCACTAAATTGCACAGTAACAACAGAAAGTGATCTGAATGACCCCAATCCCTTGATATCGAGGCCAGCTGTTTAGCCTAGCACTTCTTCATTGTTCTATGTACATACAAAGAAGACATACGAGTTTACACATAATGTCTAATAAATGTCAGTTAGATCATACAGTGCTCAAATTTTCTATATTTTATAGATTTTTGTGAGGGCTGCATTTCCTAACATTTACTGAGAGAGTTGTTTTAAAATCTCTCATTAGGATTAATGGGCTTTTCAATTTCTGTTTATAGTTTTGTCAAACTTGTGTTTAATGTACATTGAGACTATATTATTAGGGATGTACTGGTTTAAAATTTTTATATCTTCCTAGTTAATTTTAGCTTTTTCACTACAAAGTGACCTTTTTAAACTCTCGTAAACATTTTCCCTAAATATTTATTTTTGTCAGCTATTAATACAATAGTATCACTTTATTTTGGCTAGTAGTTGCCTGGTATATATTTTTTCATACTTTAACTTTCAATCTATTTGTGTCTTTATGTTGTTGATAACTGAATTTTTTATAAGTGGCTGATTTTTTAAAAATTCCATCTGATGGTTGAGGTCTTTTGACTCTATGTTTAGTCTATTTATATTTATTCTAATTGACAATACATATGGATTCATTTCTATTCTCTTATTATTTACTTTCTATTTGACCTATTTGATAAATCTTCTGCCCCTCCTTTTTTGCCTTTTTTAAAAATTAAGAGATTTATTTCTTCTTTTTAAATTTCTTTTTCTTCTGATTGGCTTGGAAAGTCCATACCCTATCTCTGTCCTTTTAGTGGTTACCAAGACTATTTACATATATAGACTAAATTCTGTAGATTAAAGTCTAAAGCTAATCAATACCTTCATTCTCCTGTCTGATAAGGGCTCGAAGGCTTTGGCTGCTGTCACTCTCCCTACCACATTGTCTGCTGCTGTCATCCTGGGTTTTGGTTCTAGCCTGTTTGCCACTCCCCTACATACATGCACATTTTATGCACATACTAGCCACTATGTGTACTCACTACTCTTTCTTGCATCTTGGATTTTCTGTTGGGAATCATTTTCCTTCTGCCTGGAGTAGATGCTGTAGCATTTTCTATAATGAGAGTATACAAGAGTAAACAGTTTTTCTTTGTCTGAAACTGTTCTTACCTTTATTCTTGAAAGATAGTTTCAATTTTATGTTGAAAAACAATCTTTTCAGCATATTAAAATTTTTTTTCACTGTTTTCTGGCTTCTATTGTTGCTTTTTACAAGTAAGTCATTAGATTATGTGTTATTTCTTTGTAGAGTACCTGCCTTATTCTATCTGGGCTCTTATAATACTCTTTCTCTCTCTGTCTCTGTCTCTCTTTCTCTTTTTCTTGGATTAATTAGGCCTCCTGAATCTGGGGTACTATTTCCAGTAATTCTGGGGAATTATCAGCCCTTAACTTTAAATATTGTTTCTTCCCCATTCTCTCAGTATTCCATTGTAGAAGAAAACTCAATTTACATGTATAACACATTCTACCATTCTACCCTCTCTTTTACTTTCTCTTTTTAGAATTGGTATCTTTTTTTATCTCTCAGATTTGCATCCTCAATAATTTCTTTGGATATATCTTCCAATTGACTAATTCTCTCTTCAGTTGCATCTAATCTATTACTTAATCTGTCCACTGAATGTTAAATTTCTAATGTTTCAGTTCTTATTTTTAGGAAGTCTATTTGGTTATTTCTTAAACCTGCCTATTTGTTCTTTAACGTCTCTTGTTTCTGCTCATGTTTGTAAGCTTCTCTTGTTTAAACATAATAAACATAATTGTTTTACATTTCATATCTGAAAATTCTGTTTATTTCCCTTAAAACGTTATCAGTAGGAATTTGCTTGATGTTTGCTTGAAATTGAAGTATCTAAAAGGATTTGCTTTGAATTCTGCCAGTTACCCAAGAGCATGCCAACACGAGACCATTTAAATTAAACTTGATGTTCGTGGTTTTTCAGGGCAACAGGTAGATGAATCCAGATAGAAAACATTTGAGGCTATCTTACAGTCAAAAATCCTTAGGGGATTTTTTTCCCCTCCTTCCAGAGCTAAGATCAAAGTAAGCAAGATGCCTTCTTTATGACAGGTTTATTTCTCATTCACCCTTATTCTGAAAGCGTGGCCATTTGAGCCAAATTTAGGCAAGGGAATCTTAGTCAATTCCCTACACTTTGCAGGCCGTAGATATTCTCATCTGTTCCCTAGACTAGTACGGCTGCCCATGAAAAGGTCCAGATTTCTAGGATCAGCAAACCCATCAGAGCAAAACCTTGTTTTGCTCTCTGTTCATCTAGAGTTCTTAGCTTCATTTCATTTGTGTAGTCTGTGCATGTCTTACTTTCCTTCTACCTCAGAAATACATTTACAAAGGTTTTAGAGTTCATATCTTTAACAACATTTTAGCTCTTTCAGTTGAGAGGTCATCCAGAGTGCCTAATCTGCTACAGTGCTGGGTACACAGGACATTTCATTCAAACAAAACCTCAAGCCAGCCAGAAACTCCATTCAGACATAAAATCTTCCCACCCTATACGCAAAATCAAGTGTTACTTCTTGCTTCTCATTTTATACAACTTCTCAGAGCATTAGCAGTCAACCCCTCCTCCTTGCATCCCTGTTTTCTCAGTCCCTGTGACACCACTCCTTGCTTCTCCTTCAGCTCCTTCTGAGTCTCTTATGACTCCTTCTCTGCTCTCCTTAAATCTTATCATCCCCCCAAGGGCTTGGTCCTGGGCCCTCTTCTTTTCAGACTCTACACACACAGCCTAGCAATTTTAGCCACTGCTGCGGTTTCCAGTACTATCTCACTCCACGGATGCTCACGTACAGAGCTCCAGTCCGGCCCTCCTGTGCACTGCAGGTGGTTCCTATGAAAAGCTGCAGCCTGATGCTTCACAAGCAGTTCCAACAAAACGAGAGCAACCTGACTCCCAAGGGTGAGCACCCCTCACTTTGCTCCGGCAAAGTCATGTAGT
The DNA here is from genome assembly GCA_963573385.1 of Cacajao melanocephalus. NCBI lineage: Eukaryota > Metazoa > Chordata > Mammalia > Primates > Pitheciidae > Cacajao > Cacajao melanocephalus. Next base: position 182,113 of record CAUYLG010065469.1, on the reverse strand, counting down.
TAAGAAAATTCCTCAAGCTGATACTCTCCAGGCCATCAGTAGCTTTAAAGGCAGCGTTTCTCTCTTTTCCCCCTAACTGTACAAAGGAGGCTCTTTTATTAGAATACCTGAGTACAACCTTCTCCACTCTCCGACATCTCCAAAGAGTGAAGACAGAAAGGAAAGAAATAGACTGGCCAAATGTGGGGTAGGAATAAAATGAAAGGGAGACTACAAGCCATGTCTTAATGTCTTTTTTACATAAAATCTAAACTATGAAGGTAAACATAGCCTAAAGAAAATTTGTTTTCACCCACTGCTGCGTCCTTAAAGAAATTTTTTTTTTTTTTTTTTTTTTTGAGATAGAGTCTTTCTCTGTTGCCAGGAGCCAGGCTGGAGTGCAGTGGTGCAATCTCAGCTCACTGCAATCTTCGCCTCCTGGCTTCAAGCAATTCTCCTGCCTCAGCCTCCCTAGTAGCTGGGACTACAGGCGTGTGCCACCATGCCCAGCTGACTTTCATATTTTTTAGTAAAGACGGGGTTTCACCATGTTGGCCAGGATGGTCTCAATCTCTTGACCTCGTGATCTGCCCGCCTTGGCCTCCCAAATTGCTGGGATTACAGGCGTGAGCCACCATGCCTGTCCAAGAAAAAAATTTTAAAAGGTCAAATATAATAAGTGGGTCTATGGTATTTTTGTAACCTGAAAAAGGCCAGGGACGTCACTGAGAGTCACTGTGAGGATGTGAAGAGAATGTGTGTAGACTCTGTGATGTGCTGCTCAGGTCCCTCTGGATGGCATGATGGGCTTATTTCCCAGTGTGATCCCACCGTCATTCTTCTTGGAGGATGACCTCACTGAAGAAAACTGCCTCACCCAAAATCACTCCCCTTCTAGGGGCAGCCAGACCCAAAGATTGATTAACGTGGGTGTATAAGGGCCCAGGCCCCTCACCCCAACTCAGGACAACTCTGAAGTCCTGTTCTCAGCTGTAGAGCTTCCTAAGGATTGGCTGAGGCCTGTGTTGGGCTTGCGTCACAGCTCAGCTGTCTCCTCAGCTCCACCCTGCTTCCTTCCCCTGCCTTCACAGGTGTTGCTGTTCAGGGCACTTCCTACTGAACATTCTGCTACAAATCTTTATCACCAAGCTGCCTTCCAGGGGTTTCAACTTATGGCACCGTGGACAGACAGTCTACAGGCATCCCTTTAAAATCCAGCTCTGCCCTTTAAAGTGTGGCAGTCTTGGGCAAGTGTCTTCATTTCTCAAAATGCTTTTCCTCATCTGGATAGCCTGCAGGATTGCAAATGTTGGTAGCCCCGTCTAGAGTCAGACTACCCTGGGTTGGGATTCTAACTCTGCCACTTGCTAACCAATAACTCACTAAATTTGGCAAGACCTCAATGTCCTTGTCTGTAGAACAGGTAGAGATTATGTCTTTTATCTCACTGAATTCCCAGTGTGTAGCACACAACAGGCAACCAACAAGCCTTCAATAAATAAACACATGAAACTTCCAGCCAGCTGCACACCAAGAGCCAACAATTTTGTTTAAGCATTTGCTGAAACAAATTTCCCCAATTGCTTTAGAGCTTCACGTATCTTGACATGGTGTCTGATATCCCCGGGATTATTTTGCCCCCATATATTATTTGGAATTTGGATTTTCCTTCAGTTTTTCAACTCGTTACTCATCTGCTTGCAATCCTCCAATCACTTCCCGCCTCATTCATATTGTAGTCCCAAAGCCCTGGATGACCTGGGGCCCTGACCTCTCCAGACCCATCTTCTCCTTTCCCTGTTTCTCACACACATCCCTAGTCACACTGGCTTTCTCACTCTTCTCAGAATACCCTAAACATGGCCCCACCTCAAGACTTGCGTGCTTACCGCTCCCTCCCTCTGAATACCTTCCCTTAGTTCCCCATGTCAAATAGTATCCCTGGCCCCATCGCCCACCACCTCGGTCTTGATAAGCTCTACCCCATCCTCTACTTTATTCTTCTCCATAGCAGTTAGAACCACCTGGACTTCAGCTGTCCAGCTTTTGCACCCACATATCATTTGGAATTTGAGTCTTCCTTTAGTTTTTCAGATCATATTACTCATCTGCTTGCAATCCTCCAATCGCTTCCTGCCTCATTCATGCTACAGTCCCAAAAAAGACCATCTGTCTCCCACGACGGTGAAAGCTCCACAAGAAGGGGCTTTATCTGCATTTTCAGGGTGGTATCTTTAGAGCCTAGGACAGAGACTGGCACATTAGTAAGTATGCAATTAATATGTGTTGAATAAAAATGTTTGCAAGACTTCTTCAAAAGCTATCATTTGAGATCTCCAGTTTCTTAGACTTTTCACTATTAGTTTTTTCTTTCTTTAAGCAATAGAATCACAGAATTCTCTATCTTAAAGATACAGTAGATGTGTTAAAAAAATTTTTTTTTAAATGTAAAGTGGATTTGATGAGGTCTCTACGGGTTGAGTGAGGGTCTTGGCCTTCACAGTTCGTGATGGCTCCCAGGCCAGTCCTCTTTCCACTAAACCACAAACCGAGGCACTTTGTAATTGAAAGTCTAAAATAGTTTTCCTTTCAGAAGCCCTTGAATCTTCTAAAATGCAAACCTAGGAAATGTCAGAAATGAAGTTTAACTCAGACTGTGGCCAGTGACACATGTAGGATCGTCCTTCCCCGCCTGTGTCCCCTGCCCTGGCTGGCTTGCCTCGCCCTCCTCCCATGCCCTCTCCCTCATGGTTATCAGGACATCACCCTCCATGGCACCCCTCACTGGACATGTGGGCTTATTTTTTTTTTGTCTCTTCTCCTCACCCCCAAAGAGAATTAAGAGTCCCATCATTTCTATTCTCTGAATTCAGAACATATTGGGAGATTTGAGAGAACACAGAAAAATTAGAAAAAAAAATAGCTGTAGTCACCACAGAAGAGGTGCTGGTTATCAACTGGGCCAACCGCTTTATTTTACAGACGCGAACGCAGAGGTCCAAAGAGAGGAGGAAAATGATTTGCTCAAAGCAAATGCATTATGTCCAGGCTAAACTCTTGACTTTCCCTCTCAAAGCTCCCATTGCCTCAGCGGACAGTGTCGCTTCAGCCACATGCTTCCTCCAGAGGCCCAAGAGTTAGCCTTGAGCCCACCACTCACCACGTCCAACCCACCAGCACATCCCTTGGCTCTCCTTTCTCAATGTAGTCCAGGTAGGCATCCTCATATCCTGCTGGCCAGCCCACCCCAGGCCAGGCCGCGCCTCTCCCTTCCAGACTGCTGCAGACCTACTCTTGCCACCACACCCCACCCCAGTCCTCCCCACATGAGAGCAAGGGTGTCCCCTTCAACCTACAAACCCAATCATGCTTATTTTCCCTGCTCTCATTCTCCCAATAGCTTCTCATCACTCTTAGAAAAAAAAAGGGTGAAACTCCCTACCAAGGCCCACCTATGTGATCTGACTTGGTCCATTTTCTCTTCCTTTGCCAACTACCCTGCTCTTTCACCCTGCTCCAGCCACACCACAGTGGCTTCCTTGCTTCCAAACAGCCAAGCCTCCATCCTGCCCAAGGCCCCTCTACCTGTTTGCCCCTTTGCTCAGAAATCCCATGCCCCATATGCTGACATGTCCCAACCCTCCCCAACAGCCTAACACAGCTAGCCCCCCAGCACTGTGCCCTGCACCACACCTCACTCTCCCCATAGTGGTTCCCCTGTTCCCCTATTAGAATATAAACTCTATGCAGGGAGAGAGCTTGTCTTGTTCACTGTTGTATTTTATCTCTTGTAACTGGAGTAGCTAGGAGCTCAATGAATAGTTGTTAAATAGATAATCGCATGAAGGAGTGGATGAATAAATGAATTTGCTCCATAACATGTATCTGCTTTGTGGCACGGCTTAGATTTGAACCCAGGTCTTCTAATTCTCAGGCCAGGCTCTTTCCTCTACAAAGTAACATTTTGAGAGTTTGAAGAATCCCACATCTTTAGTTTTAGAGAAGGAAAAATCGCCTCTGGCTCCAGAAGCCTGTTTTCCCAGAAGCGCCTGGCTCTCCTCCCTGTGTGGAACACAGCGTGATGCAGCAGAGCTTGAGAATGCACACTCATGCTGCAGAGGGACCAGCCTGGCAGGCCATCACGGCCGCCGCTGACAACTGTGGGCACTGGTGCATACTTTGTAGCAGGTGTTTGCTGGACAAGTCTAGCTGAACTGGGCTCCAACGTGCAACGTGTAGACTGTGTGAGCAACACACACACACACACACACACACACTGCATTTAAACAAAGCACATCAGAAGAGAGTTCAGGCTTTCACCCTCCCTTCCTGTCAAGCGCGGAGACAAACAGTAGTGGTCTTGGTTCTCTTTGTCTCTGAGTCTAGACCATTCATTTCCTCTCATTCAACCTGCTTTATTTTTGGCGGTGTGACTTTCTTTGGGAAGCTTATATCTTACGTTCTCAGGCTTTGTAACCTATGAATCTCCTGTCAGGACCCACCCACGAATGCTCGAATACAAAGGCTGGAGTGAGCCACGCTCCCTGTGAGAGAATGTTACTGCAAATGAAAAAGCCACCTTCACCGCCTAAGCAGAACTCCTGCTTCTAATGAAAAATGTAGCCTCTCTCATTAGCTTGAGCACTCAACACCCTGGGGTGCTTACTACAGAGTACCCCAAAGTATGGTTTAGGGCTGAGGGACCGGGTGAGTAAGGAAGGCTGCACCGGTGCAGGGACAGGCACAGTCTGGGTCCTTTGGTGGCCGAGGGTACAAAAGGGGCAGAGCGTGAGCTCCGTCTTCTCCTGCGGTCACAAGACCCTCCATCGGGGCCCCGGCCCCTCTCTCCTCCTTTCTCCTGCCTCTTTCCGGGATGTTCTCCTTTGCCCCAGTGAGATGTGAGGGGCGTCCAGAAAGCTCCCTGTCCTTGAGCCTCTCTGTCCGGGGGCCGCCATGTGTGACCTGTGCTGTCTGTGACCAGGACGCAGGCTCTCGAAGGAGCAGGCAGGAGCCGGAGGGCCGGGAGCGGGCGCTGCCGCTGGTGCAGGGCTGAGGCTGGAGGGGCAGACGCACTGGGTCTGCGGGGCGGCAGGGGGCGCCCGCGGCTGCTCGAGGCGCCGAGCCGGGGATGGCTGGGGAAATTCCGCCCGCTGGAGGCAGAGCCCGCACCGGAGAGCAGGCCGGGACACTGCGGACCCCGAGCGCCGCAGTCCCGCCGCCTCCGCCCGCGCCGGCCCTGGGAGGCGGAGGACGCGCTGACGGCGGCCCCCACCCGCGCTCTGCAGCCCGGGTGTGACCCTCAGCCCACCCCGTGCCCAGCGAGGGGCCTCCGATCTGCAGGCTCCACCCAGCTCCAGGTCCTCTTTGCAGTGCGGCGTCTTTATTGCCTAGGACTGGGGTGGGGGCAGGGGTGGACAGCTACCCCCGTATAGATATTGGCTCATCTGCGCATAGCTGAGCTGCTGCAGGGCGCTCAGCCTCCTTCGCCGCAAGGTTAGCCGGGCTGGGGGAGACTGAAGAAAGATGCTGTGCTCTTATGGACTCCTTTTCCTTAGACTAACGCCTACGAGGAAAGGAAAGGAGAGGAAAGGGAAGGGAAGGGAAGAAGTTAAGCGCTGGATCACCCCCAGAACAGGCGTCGTGGTAGGAAGGTCATAAAGAGGGTGGGTGGGTCAGAATGCTCCAGGAAAGGAAAGGACAGGACGCCAAGATTTGCAGATACTGCCTATGTGCCCGACACATATTTTAGGGGTTTTGTGCTTTATCTCATTTAATCCCCTCAGCACTCCTTTGAAGGAGGTGGGCATCATAAACCTGTTTTGCCAATGAGCACTCGGAGGCTCACAGAGAAAAAAGAACTTGCCCAAGGTCGTGGGCTGGAGTGGACAGAGCCATATTCCTTGTGCATTTGTCATAATGAATTCCTTACAGTGCAGGTGACAGGAGAGACATGAAGACAGAGGACCAGGGGGTCCAGGAGGAAGACTCAGTCCTTCTGCTGGGCCCTGCAGCCCAATGAACCCGGCAGGAGCCGAGAGAGGGAGTTTAGCAGAGAGGGACCCAGAGGCACCCTCTGTGGGAGCTGTGTACTGCCCTTGACATAGAGGACATCCCCAACATGAACATGAGTCAAGGTCCTTCCCTGAAGGTGGAATGGGTGGAGCTCGCAGTGTGATGGATGGGAGAGAAAGGCTTAGCATTGCCCTAGGCTAACATTTTCCGGTTGTACCTTCGAACACTCTAAAAAACCCTCAAAAATCACTTTTGCAAAAGTTAATCATTCACTCCGCAGGCCAGATGACCTTTGCTGTGTAGTTGGGGTTTTGTTTGCGTTTCTTAAAAGTCCTGTAGTTTGTAATTGGACACATGTCCTTTAGGTGAAGAAGAAAATAATTTAGGGTCCAGTAAAAGGCTTGGTTTTCTTTCTGCCCTCCATCTCCCAGGAGTTCAGAAACATTTTTTCAGTGAGAGGTTATGCATTGAAGACTGAAAACAAATTAATCTTCCATAGCTGTGGCCTTCATGGAGTGCTACATACAGAAGACCCCAGGAGACAAAAACATATCAAAACCAAAACACAAATAAAATCCAAGCCCTCACCCACCCTTCACCTGATTCCTTAGGCCACTGCTCTCATCTGAGCGGCAGCTACGTTTACCGACAGGATTCCGAAAATTTCATTGGCACCGTACTCTAGTCAGCCTTGCCCTTTGAGAGATGCAAGTGAGGAGCTTTTCTATTTTAATATTTCAATCACCTAAAAGTTAATTGACCTCCTATAATAATTTGGGAGGTCAAATCGGCTATGTGAACTGGACAAGCCGCCTAACTTCTTTAGGCCTCAAATTCCCCTTCTGGGCAGAGGCTGGAGAGCGAGCCTCAGGTCCTCTTCAAAGGCTAATGCTCTGCAGCTCATAATCCTGCAGGTTGCCTTAAAAGGCTCCCCAGCTCTGCTCCATTAACTATTTTTGGCTCGGTGATTAGAAGGCCTTGTCGGGCCACACCCATACCTCTGACATTCTGAGAAGTGGCTGGACATTTTCACTAGGCATCCCACTGGACACTCACTCGAGATGCACAAACCAAACACATCACCTCCCTTTTCCTCTCCTCTCAGCCTAACTCCTCTGACTTCCCTTTCTCTCTTCCAGATATTGAGCTGGGAACATCAATATCGTCTTTAATGTCTCGCTATCCAACAGCTTCCACCTTCAGCGAATTCCTGAGACCTGAATATCTGCGAAGAGCCCTCCTCTTCATAGTCCTACAATTTCTGCCCATTACACACGGGCTCTTGCCACCACCCCCAGCATGCCCACCAACCTCCTCTCCTTTCTCCCCTAACCCTGACACGTACAAAGTATCACTACCAGATCATTGCACTCAACCACAGCTCGGGCCCGCCTCTCCTCTGCTACAGAAACTTGGTTTTCTTCTGCCAGCTGAGCAAGCCATTGCCATTGTCTCCACGATACAGCCCCAACGTAACTTCCCTCCCGCACCCATTCCCTATACTTCAGCCGAACTTGGTGAACTTCACACACAGGCCAGCTTTTCTCGTCTGTCTCCATATTCTTCACATTCTGTCTGGAACACGCACAGCTCCCATACCTGCCTATAAAAACTCTACCTCTTCGTCAAGGCCCAGTTCAAATGGTACTTTCACCTTGAAACTTCCCAGGAGAACATTGCAAAGTTGACAAACTTTGACAACGAAGGACCAATTTCTCATTTATGTATTCAGCCAACAAATATTTATTGAGCACCAACTATGTGCCAGTTTCTGTTCCAGGCCCTAGGAATTCAATAGCGAATAGGAGGGATGCGTTTCTACTCACAGGGAGCTTGCTGTTGGTGGGTGGGAGAGCAAAAGTAAACAAACAAATAAAGGGTAGATCCTACTAAAGGCAACGGAGGTGCTCTTGGTCGGCCTTTGTTACAGTCTACTTGTAACACGCCTTTTTGCAATCAAATACTACCTTGCATACCCTCTGAGGGAAGAATCTGAATCTCATTTATCTTTGTGACTTCCACAGTGCCTGATATCGCCTCGTCCGGGTAATACCCCTTCAGACTGCATTTGTGGAAAAAAGGGAGGTAGAAAGGAAAGAAGAGATGGAGAGAGGGAAGAAAGAGAAGGATTTGAAAAACATTTAAACAAATACTCCAGGTCAGCAGTGAAGCACCTATTAATGTTTTATTAAATTAAGAAACAAAAGGAAATTCTCATTTTGCATTTGTCAAAGTTTGTCAACTTTGCAATCTCTAGAGGTGGCTTTCAGTGTAAGAAACTTGCTCGAGGTAAGAGAGGCAACATGAGGCAGCGGAAGGGCACTGCACAGATCTGGGATTTAGTCCCTGCCCTGCCACATAAGGATTGAGAGGTTTTGACAAGTTCCTGAATTTCTCTGAATTTTAACGTCCTCATCTGTAAAATGGGGGTTATAAAACCTGTTTCACAGATTTGGAAAACTAAATGAGACAGTATGTGACAAGTTCAGCACCCCAAAATCATAAAATTGATTCAGGAGTATCCTAGGTACTTGTACTGGCTTTGTTTGGAGGACACAAAAGTAAGCTATCTGCCTCCAAAAGCAGAAATCCTTTGGATGTAGGAATATTTTAAAGTTTTATTTTCAAATCTCTTTTTATTGATTCTTAAGGAATCTTGGGCTCTCAAGATCACCCCAGGCTGCCTGAGAAGCGACTGGGTTCTTTCTTAGGCTCCCCTAAAAAATGTCCTCCCAGAGTTGCGCTCCTTCCAACCATTAGAATTTGTTGCTTCAAGCACAGGAGCCATACAATTGCCTTCCCTAAAAAGCATGCACTGTTGCCTCCTGCTCCCAGAAAATATAGCATAAGATGAAGTCATGTCTTGCCCTTGGCTATGATTTGCTAGTGCCAGTGTGTGAAATGTGGCTTACCCATACCTTCTACTCACCAAACACACATTTCAAAGACCCTGCAAAGATCTCTCTCAGCCCGCTGCCCTATTCCAATACTGTCTCAGACTCAGCTTTACATCTGTGCCTTCTACAATTCACTCATCCCTGTACTCCCAGTGTGAGACAGATTCCCATAAGATTAGAATGGTAGCAAATGACTTAGCCTCCAGATGTTTCATCCTGAATAAGCCTCTAGAAACACATTTTCACCCCAGCATCATGTGTTTTCAATAGGGTAAGGACTATTCTGGTGACCACTAGGAAACAAATTTGCCCTTCGCTTGTCCAAAGTGTCCGGATAGGCTCCAGAGTTTTGGCAAACGTTCCTTACAGCACCTTGAACTGTTGTTCCATTTTACAATGAAGACCACTGAAAATGGCTCTTGGCCATCGAAATCTGCTTCTCTGACAAAGACAGCATATATGCAGTTTCTTGGACAGATAACCCTTTGGATATTTGATGAGTGCCCACTGAATTAAAGAAGGGGGAGTTAGTCAAATATAAGCAGTCTTTCATCAGCACGTTCCTCACTCAAGTGTTCCTGGCATATCACCCCTCACCCCTCACCCCTCGCTCCTCCTGACCACCTCAATTAACCAGAATCCCAGTGGGTATGTTTCCCAGTTTCTTGGTCTCCCTTCCTTAACACACACGTTTTTTTTTTAATGGATACGATTGAGAGGAGTAGTCGGTCTCTGAGATCAATGTGTTTTTTTTTTTAACGTTTCCTGTGGTGCTGATATCAGACAAATGTTTTCATGAAGTTGCAGGGATTTGGAGAGAATAGAATGGAATACTCTGGCAACGTTCATTCTTGCCTGAGAGTCCCCTTGCCCCTCCCCTCCTACCTCCCACCACTTCAAACGTGGTGGACTAGCTCACACTCGTAGTAAGAGAGATAATCATAAAAGGAAAAGAAGCATCTGGAGAGGAGGTATCGAAGAAGTGGCGAAGACTTCTCTTGTGTGGGTGAGCTGAACTCTCGATTTTATGAAGGTTAACTGGAGCTGGAGCTGCAGAGCTGTGAGTTCCTGCTCCCACTGGAAACCTTCTCCAGTGAGGCCTGGAGCTGCTGTCCTCGGGTGAAATTGCTCCTGGGCTCACTTTCTATTCAGGGAACACAGAATTTCACTCAGTCACCATCTAGGGGTTTAAGAGCAGAGTCTGGGAGAGTCAGTGGGAACCTCTGCGGGCAGGGGCCTTCCACTGAAGGCCTGGTCCTGTGGCAGGGCTCTGCTCATTAGTACATATGAAGCCATCTCACTTCTCTAAGGCAGTTTTCCCATCTGTAAAAATGGAACTAATGATACACACCTCATATGGTTGTGTTTGAGTGAATTATGTGAAATGTATTTGAAAGCACATTGTATTCAAAGTGTAGTACAAATGCTGGTTACTGTCATCACAGAGATAACACATACAAAAGCATATACTTTTTTCAACTTTATATTAAAAATTAACATATAGTAAAACTGATTGGTTTGTACGTGAACAGTTTTATGAAATGGAATACATGTATAGATTTGCATAATCATCACCACAATAAAAACAAACAAGAGTTCTGTTGCCCATTCATTGAAGAACATTTATTCATGACGTATTATTATTTTATATATTATAATTGTATATATTTGCTATTGCTTGATTCAGTTTGCTGTGTGTCTGTGTGTGTGTGTGTGTGTGTGTGTTACTATGTGGTCTACCCTCTTAACAAATTTTAAGCATATAATATGATATTGTTAACTACAGACACGATGTTGTATACTAGAGCTCTAGAATTTATTCATCCTGTATAACTAAAACTTTATACTCATTGAATAGCATCTTCCTAGTTCCCTTGAGGGATATTGTTTTAAACTTTTCTTTTTTTATACTGTTTTTCTCTAGTATCAGGATAATGCTGGTTTCATAAAATGGTTGACAAATATTCCTTCCTTTTTTCTGGGAAGATAGCTGTTATTTCATATTGAAACCTTTTCCAGGATTCATCAGTGAGACCACCTGAACCTAGAGATTTCTTTTTCAAAGGATTTTTAATTATGAATTCAATGTTTTTAATAATTATAATACTATTTATATTATCTATTTCATGATGGCTAGATTCTAGTAGATTTAAATTTTCAAGAACTTGGTGCATTTTTATCTAACTTGTAGGATTTGTGTGTGTAGAATTTTTTGTAATACTCTGTTACTTCTTTTTTTTAAACTCTCTGTAGGGTCTGTAGTAATACCCCTACTTTCATTTCTGATACTGGTAATTCGTATCTTCTTTTTAACTAGATGTTTACCAATTTTATTAATCTTTTCAAAGAACAATTTTTTGGTTTTATTGATTTTCTCCATTGTTTTTCTATTTTTAATTTCATTGATATATACACTTATTTTGTTATTTCTTTCCTTTTGCTTTCCTTGAGTTAAATTTGCTCTACTTGATCTAGTCTTATGAGATGGAAGCTAAAATGATTGATTAAACATCTTTCTTTTTTTCCTAAAATAAGCATCTATTTCTCTAAATATCCCTCTAAGAACTGCTTAAGGTACATCCCATACATTTTAATATCTTATATGTTCATTTACATTCAGTTCAAAATATTTTCTAGTTTCCCTCGAGACTTTTTCTCTGATCAAAAAGTTATTTAATAATAGTGTTTTGACTCAGTGTTTTATGATTTCCCCACATGCGCTTTTAAAACCGTTAAACCTAGGAAAGTTGCAGAAATCTAATTAAGCCATTATCTTACAAACTAAATAATTTATCAAGCACCTTCTGTGTGAAAACCCCTAGGCTAAGTGCTGTTTAGGGTATAAGACTGCATGAGTTTTAGTTCCAGCCTTTGAGGAGCTGGCAGTCCAGGAAGGGAACCAAGATATCCATAAAAACAAGTGGGGTGTATACTGGTGGGTGACACATGCTGCTGTGTGGGTCATGGTGCAGAGCAGCTCTGTAAGAGGGGTCTCTTCCAGCAGAGATATTCAAGGTCAAGGGTGTGAGGTAGGACTTTTAAATAGGTAGTATTTCCATAATGAAAGTTTTAGGGAAGGGCCGTTTCTAGTTAGTGGGAGCTTTGTCTGAAAGTGGCAGTAGCTCCTGCCCTTTGGGCACGTTTCCCTCCCAGTGCTCAGGCAAGCCTGCTGCGCTTGGCACACTTGGCCTTCTCAATTACACACATCTTGGGAGTGAATTAATCAGACTCACAAGACTGAGCTTTCTCAAAAGTGAAAGCCGCTCTTAAAGCCTTTAGAGAAACAGACATTCTTCATTGCTTTCTGGACCAGCAGAGGTGACGTTGGGAAAGGGGACAAAAATAAAGCTAATATTGAAGGAGCATTCTACTTCCCACACATCCTGCAGTTTCAGAGATAGAGTTTGTCCTTCTGTCTTGTCAGGAATAGAGCTAAGAATCCGCAACTCAAGGATGCGAGACAATAAAGCAACTCGTTGGCAGAACCTGGAGCATGCTGCCACTTTGTGAAAGTAAATAATATTAGCTTTAGAATTTTGGCCTTTCTGGCCTTCAGAAGCAAGAGGAATTTTGGGGTCACCGAGGCCAAAAAGAGTGGAGTGGCGAGAAGAGGAAGAGGAGGTATTTGCTTCATCTCTGAAGGCACTGGCACATTGCATAAGGGAACAGAGTGGGAAATAAGAGGTAAAAATAGCTCCCATCCCTTTGAGACACATGACATCCACCAACAAGAAAGAATTCCGGGGAAAGTAAAAATTGACAAGCCAGAAGTCCTTGTAACCAAGTCTTTTTCATCCTTCCCAATATTTTTGGTCATATTTTACCTTCTTCCCCATTTTTCTTCAAAAACTTACTTACAAGATTTGCTTTCAGCACCTGGGAAGAACTGACTAAAAGCAATGCTTCCAAAATTTTTGGAGCTTACGCTTTTTTGTCATTTTTCTTGCACTTGAATAATTTGGTTTTTAGTGAAGAATGATTCGTGTGTATGTTGGTGACTTAACAAGAAAGAAATACGTTTTAAGTCTTTTAGGAAAGATTTAATTTATAGAACACTAGAGCTAGATTTAACTTTATAGGGGAAAAAAAGATGTTTTTAATGGTTACTTTCTCATTGCATTTTCTTGGACAAGTTACTTGAACTCTCAAAGTCTCAGTTTTTTTTTTTTAATCTGGAAAACAGAAATAATAATACGTACCTCATGCGGTTGCCATGACATGGGAAAGGTAGCAATTTAAGTGTTTCAGCTGCAACTGGGCAAATGTAGAGCCCTTGGTATAGATATGGTCTGCATGAATAAATCAACAACAGAATAAATCAACCCACTGCTTTGTGAAATCTTACCATGGAACTTCCCAACAATGCTATGAAATCAGAACTAATCTTGGTACCTTAGTGACTGGCCCCAAATTGAAAGGTCGATATGACCTGTTTTCTCCTGCAAGTAACTAATATGTTCTATAGAGAAATAATTCTAAAGCAGACGGAAGTTTTGTGACGAAACAGATTCTGATTTATGTAAAAACAAGACTTCCTAAGGGATTTTATATTTTTATGGTGCTTTACAGCTTATAAGAGACTTTAACCTGCCTCATCTCTTTTGGATTATCAAAATCATCCCCAGAAAAAATGCTGGAAAGGGATCAATCACCTTACTTTTACAAATGAGGAAATAGAGGCTTCAAAAGTGCAAAGAACTCATCCACAGGCCAGTTGCGGTAGCTCACACTGGTAATCCCAGCACTTTAGGAGGCTGAGGTGTGTGGGTTGCTTGAGTTCAGGAGTTTGGGACCAACCTGAGCAACATGATGAAACTCTGTCCCTACCAAAAAATACAAAAAATTAGCCAGGCATATGGGCGTTTACCTATGGTCCCAACTACTCAGGAGGCTGAGGTGGGAGGATTGCTTGAGCCTGGGAGGCAAAGGTTGCAGTGAACCAAGATCATGCCAATGCACTCCAACCTCCAGCTAATAAAGGCTAGGAGTAGCCTCACACTCAGTCGTCTATGTCCAGTTCTAACTAAGGTCGGTTTGGCTTAGGAACTAAAGTTAAAGCTATTCCAAAGTAAGATTGAACCCTTTTCTACTTATGGGTATATTTTTTCTGTTTTACTACATATAAAGTGGCTGCAAGCCCTTGAGTAAGGGTTTAGAAGAACATTTGATTAGTTTTTATGATGAGAGTATATAAAGTTTCACCAACGTTCTTGAAGTACTGACGTGTGAATCAACTCCCGATGTATAGCGGGTTTGGACTGAAAGAGAAAGAGATGGTCAAGTGGCCTCTTCTGCAGAGCTGCTCTGACTTATTGCATAGAATGCTGCTGTGATCTGAATGTTGGTGTCTCCCTCCAAATTAATATGTTGGGACTGAACACCCAATGCAATAGTATCCAGAGGTGGGGAGTGATGATGTCATGGGGGCTCCCACCCTTATAAATGGGATTGTGTCCTTAACAAAGAAGTGAAGCTGTTGTGCCCCTTCTACTGCGTGAGGCCACAGTAACCAGGCACCATTTCTGAGGACCCTCACCACACACTGAATCTGCTCGTGTCTTGATCTTGGACTTCCCAGCCTCCAGAACTGTCAGCAACACATTTCTACTGTTTATGAACTACCCAGTCTGTATTATTTTGTTATAGTGAGCCAAATGAACTAAGGCAATGCTAACCAAGCCTTTCCATTGCACCATTCCTGCTGTTTGGTCGTGCATTTTCAGTGAAGCCTGCCAACATGCAGCTTTGTGCCTTTCAAAATTCAGCAAGGGACAGGACTTTCAGAGGGCTCTGGCCTACCCAAGAATGATTTTGATCCATTTTAAGGGATCAAAATTGTTGAGTTGTGAACTTTTTCTGTAAGGACCAGAGAATATTTTAGACTTTGCAGACCTCATGCAAACTCTTCTTCTCCTTCTCCTCCTCCTACTCTTTCCAACCCTTTAAAAATGGTTTTTTTTTTCTTTTTTTAAAAAAGCAACAGAAAAAAAAACAGTCTTTGCTTGAGTTCCAAGCCCTCAGGTGATCTTCCAGTTCCTCCCGTTCTGGCAACCCTACTGAGAACTCAGAAGACACAATAAGCTACAGCAGGTCTTGAGGCACTATACTTTTCTGCCAATCCTCAGCAGCACTGGTGGGCAGATCCAGGGACATGGAGGCCTCTATGTGTTGGGCACCATGCCAGGGACTCAGGCAAGAACCTAAGGGGGTCCTTGCCTTGAAAGTCCAGGGATGCATTCTCATTTCTTTTTATCCTTACTGCCTAAACAATTGGATCTATGAAGGAACTGGTTCTCTGATGTCTTTTCTTTCAGTGACTTCCCAAAGCAGTTTTATTGCTACCAGAAAGTAGCGAAAGGAAAGCAGCAAACAGCCAGCCCATGCTCCTCCGTGAGTTCCTGTGGCAGTTTTGGGGGACCGCGCTGCACACTGCTACCTGTGCTCCCTTGGGGCACAACATCCCTGGTTCCTGGGCACTAAGTGTTGCCAGTCTCCACCTCAGCCATAGTGACGACCAAAAACATACGCCTATCTGCATACCCCTCATTTTGAGAATCACTGAATTAGTTAGACTAGGAATTTTTTTGTTTAGAAACATTTTACCCAGTGACAGCAAACTATGAACAGCAAGCAGAATTTGGAGTCAGCAAACTACGAACTGCAAGCAGAATTTTGTACAGAGCTGGTTTTTTTATGACTCTAAAGTTAAGACTGTTTTTTGTCGTTGCTCATTTTTAAAGAGTTGGGAAGAGTAGGAGGAGGAGAAGGAGAAGAAGAGTTTGCATGTGGTCTGCAAAGCCTAAAATCTTCTCCGGTTCCTTACAGAAAAAGTTCACAACTCAATGAACAATGACCAAGCGCCTACCTAATTACTACCTGCTGGTGATGGTGTGATTGATAAGACATTATTGTGGTCCTTTGGAAACCACAGTCATGTGTGGGAGAAAATAAATGCCCTATTATAGCACGTGGAATGTATACCAGTGATTGGGTTATACATATGTTGCCACAGAAGCATAAAAGAGGGGCACCTAACTCAGCCTTGGGGACTTAGAGCATGCAGATCAGGGGAGCCTTCCAAGAGGTGGTGACAGGTCAAATGAATCTGGAAAGAGAAGTAGGTATTAGGCAGGAGAAGGATGAAGTGAAGCTGAGGGAGGATGGTGAGGTGGAGAAGACAGTGGAGGGTGATGGAGAGAGGTGCAAAGCTGTTAGTGGAACACACGATAAGGCGTGTCAAGAACGGAGGCTGGGGAGGAAGCAGAGGCTGCTGAGAAAAGACTTTGTGCCTCACAACCAGAGGCTTGGACTTTACCCAGGTTCAAATGCCGACCCTACCACTTAGTAGCTGTGTGGCCTTAAGCAAAGTATTTAACCTTTCTGCACCTTAATTTCCTTATCTGTCACATGTGGTTAGGGTTCGTCTCACAGAGATGCCAAGAACATTAAATGAATAAGACGTACAATGCACACAGAACTGTGCCAGCCCATAAATGGCCTCCGCAAATGCTGGTGACTATTGCTGTCCGTGCTCTTACTATGCTATAAACCACAAGCAGGCATTAAAAAGCTGCGAGCACCTACTATGTGCCTGTCCCTCCATTGGCACTAAGAATACAGTGATCTCGTCTAATGACATCTGTGTCAGACCTAGACCTTGAAGGAATACAGGCAAAAAGTGTTCTGACTATGGAGTTCCCTGGTGCCAGCTCCCACCGTGTTCAGGAGGCGGTCCTGCTTAGGAGTCAGCTGTAGAGCAGACATTTGCATCTGAAAGCTCAGGAAGGCAGGCGCTGTAGAACCAGGGCATGAAGGACTCCTTCAGTCAGGAGCCACATGCTTCTTTCTTTCTCCTACAAGGAAAATATCAAACATCGCTTAATAGTGGAGAAAAGTTTCATGTCATCTTTGCACTAGCCTCATACTACATCCTGGGCAACATTTTTTCTTTTTTGCCTCAATGGCCCTAACAAGTCATCAACTCTCTGAAATGTCTTAGGGCCCATGCAGTCCTTAAGTGGGTCTCTCCTTCTTCACCTGAAGGAAAAAATCTCTCTCCCTGGACATGAAGTCCAATCCCAGAGCAGAAGTCACCCTGGAAACGGAGTCCGTAATTCAGTGAGGGTTTGCACAGGACAGAAGAGTAATTACTTCCTACTCTTTCCTGTGGGTTCTCCCTCTGCTTGCTCTGCCCCAGCTCTGGGCACTGCCTCCCACACAGAGCCTAAGAAAGAGGCAGGAGAGTAAGCAGCAGTTTGGAACAGACGAGTCTGTGAAACCCCCCACCAATTTCTCCTGTTGCAGTGCAGTGAGCAGAAACAACTTCCCTCCGTCTGCGAAGCCCCTCCAAGGCTTCTGAGTTGGTGGCCTCCCGGGTGGGCAACCTCTGTGTGTGGACGGAGGATGCAGCACTTCACTGCGTGTGGCGGCTCCCATCAGTCACACCCTTGGCTCAGGTTCTGCCTTCTCCACCGCAAAGCAGCCTGGCACAGACAGCTGGCAGCCTCGGCCACCCAGCCTGCGGCCCCTGTGAGTTGGGCACTGAATATGCAATCTCTAAGTGCTCTGGGCTTCTTTGAGGAGGAGGACATTATCTTTGATATTATTATATAATAATGAGAATATGTTCCTGCCTGTTGTGGCTTTCTGGCCGAGTACACTGTGCTCTGTGAGGAAATATGGTTACAGGAATTATGCTCTTATTTATCGTCCCTCCAGAATATCAAAGTTGACAGCACAGAGACACAGGCCTGCAGTCATCTCCAGATCATTTTCCTGTCCCCCACTTTCCCCTCCCCGCCAACATCACTTACTCTGGCTTCAGCCCTGGGCCTCAGGCCCTTCATTTTCCACTCATTTCCTCCGAGGGCAATTTCCTCATTTAATTCTTACTTAGTCCTAGAAGTTAGGTATATTACTGTTTTCATTTTACAGCTGAGGAACCTGAGTTCTAGTTAAGTAATTTGCCCAGGATCACACAGCTAGTAAGTGGCAGGGTACAGAGTTAAACCTAGGCAGTCTGGCTCCATAGTTTGGACTTCTAATCCTGGCTATTCAGCCTTCAGGTTTGGTGCTTTTTCTATGTGGGCACCCTGATACTTGGCACCCAGAGGTGGAGACGCCGGAGACAGGGAGCACTGTGGATCTGCCCAGCCATCCAGCCGCGTCTTGGACAAATCTCTCCCACGGTGTGAGTGTCTGAAATCCCTATGGGAAGCCCAGCACTTCCAAAGCAACTCCTGGGATTCCAAGAACCAGCTTTGGTTTGAGCAGCTAAGCTGTGGGGGACCCGCTGCAAAACACCTGGTTCCAGGCCAGCTCTCTGGGCATGGCCAGCAATGGGCCATGGGGACCTCCCTGGGAACACGCGGTCCACATGTGCCGGACTCTGTCACTGGGCATCTCTGGGCGTGGGGCTGTGCGTGGGTGTAAATGGACAAATGTGCATCTCCCCACGGCGAACCTCACTGTGTTGTCATGTTGTGTCTTTGCTTTTGTCCACTAGCGTGTGTGCGTGGGAGGGGACTCACGTCTAGATATGGGTGTATATTCATATGATCATATGACATGTCAGAGCTCAGGTGAAAGGGGGCAGGCTCCGGTATGCAGCTGTGTAGCCATGTGTGTGCATGTGGATATAGCCTCCTAATGGTTCTCCACCCAGTTGTGGCTTACAGCTGCCTTGGTATTTTCCCCTTTTGCTGCCCTAGGATCCCTGGCATGTTCTGATGTAACACGGGCCCTGCCTTGCGGAGACCGGCAGTTTGGTGCTCTGTCGGCCTGCCTTTGTTCCTGCAGGGCGCAGCTCCTGTCTGCTTTCCCTTGTCTCCCACTGGTTTCTGTTCACCTCTCTTGCACCACCCCAAGCCTTGTTGACTTCTCCCTGGCCACATCGGAAGGGAGCTGGCAACTATTCCATTTGGAGGCAGTTTTTGAACCAATGAAAATGCAGTGCCCAGAAGTCCCTGGAGCCATGGCAGGCCTGTATCCATGAATTTCTGCAACCCACACCACCATCTCCTTCTGCCTCCACCCTAGGCGGGCACAGCTCATGGTTGGGGGCCCTCCCTGTCTAGTTGTTCTGCCTTAGACTGGTTCCCAGTGGAAAGCAGCATCACTCTCTGGCACGCTGAGAGCCTCTCCTCTAGGTTTCTGGGGATTTCACTCATAGCTTCCACATGGCCCTGCAAAGCTGGGAGACCTGGGGACTACAGGGGCCATTAAAACTTGTGAATGTTCGGGTTTTAAAGGAAAAGATTCTAAGCTGCTGGTGGGTTCTTAGGAGAGAAATGGCACATTCAAAGAGGCAGATCTGGGAGATGTTTTCTGCAGCCTGGCAGGGAGAAGCAGCTCTTGGCACCAGCTCTAAGAGGCCTGATGCAGTGCCACTCCCTCTGCAGCAGCACTCCTCCTGAGGCCACAGGCTCCCCATCCTCAGCAACCCCTGCCCCTGCTCAGGTCTCCCCAGTGTGTGACTGGCCCTCAATGCTGCTCTTTGGCCAGAAGGGCTGAGGCAGGGTGCCTCCAGGTGGGGACTTTCTTATGATGAGGAAAACAATCAGAAAGTTCTATGACCCTGGACAAATTGCTTAAGTTCTCTGTGCCTCAGTTTTTCAAATTGCAAAATGGGAATAGTAACCGTATGTACATCACAGGGTTATGGTGAGAAGTGAGTTCCTCTGTGTAAAGCCCTTAACAGTTTTAGGCTTGTAAGCACTCAAAAATTGTTTGCTATGATGAGACTATCTCGCTGGTCAAGCTGCCCTTTTCCCTGGGTCTGCTGGATTGGGGAAGAAGGGAGGGGCAATGCCTTCCCATCCCAGGAAAGGATTCCTGCTGACCTGGCATTGTGCAGTACATGCAGGCTGCCCGGTGGACCCAGCCCTGAGCTGCCTTCCTGTCAATGCAGGGGCAGGTGAGGACTGCAGCCACGACAGAAACCCAGCCTCCCAGGACATCCTGCGTCTCCCTGGTCTAATATCTCTGAATTCTGTTCTTAAAGGTCAGCAGAGCAGAGAGACCCCTCTACAATTGGTCTCTTGTGATAAGACAGCAGACCTAGGCTCTAAAAATAAACCTTAATAAGATTTTAAGTAAACACTTTCTCTACAACAATTCAGATCACGATTCCTTTCCTCTCCTAGAGCAACGTGACCTATTGCGAAGCCATTCCCGCAGAGCTGAAAATGTCAAAGGCTTGCAGAGTGCGAGGTGAACTCAGATAAGACGCGCTGTGCGTCTGGCCGGCCTTGCAGCCTTCGGGTCTGAGCCCGGGTCTCACCCCAGGCTGCCCTGGCGCTCCTGTCCACCCCACCCCTGCAGCGCACTGGGCCGGATGAATGCCGGAGCCTGCGGCAGCGTGTCCGCACTAGAGCCAAGCAGGAGAGGGAAAAGCGTCTGCTTTGTCACATTCCGGGTTTGCCCCAGCGCGCTGCTCTCAGAGGCGGTGTCTGGGGACCGCCGAGTCTATCTGTGGGTGGGGTCCAACCTGGAGAGCCCGGCGCGGTGCAGGGCGGTGCTCCGGCTGTGGAATGCCCCAAGGGCGCCGGCGCGGGGTCTCCCCGCCAGGAGGCACCAGGCCAGCCAGGGCACGCGGCTGACTGCCTTTCCTGCCCCTTCTCCCCGAGAAGCAAAAGGCTAGCGGGGTGCTGGGATCAGAAAGAGGCAGGGTGGAGTGGGCGGGAAGAGTAGAGAAGGAAGAGTAGGTGGGCGGAAAGGGGGCAAGATGAGTGGGGAGGAAGGAGAGGGGAGAGGGCGACAAAGGCCGCGCCACGGGTCGCCCTCCGTTCTGCGGCAGGTCGGGGCACCTGCAGAGGGGGCGCAGGATCAGCGGGCAGACCCGTCTGCGGAGATGGGGCGGGGGGAAAGAAGGAAGGAGGACACAGGAGAGAACAAAGGGGCAGGAGCACCTCGCCAGGGGACCGAGAAGGGGCGAGGGAGAGCGGCCGCCGCGCCCCTCCGCGTTTTAACAACGCCCGGGGTGGGGGAAGGGCTCCCACTTGCGCCCCAAGCGCGTGCGGAGATGGCTCCGCAGTGCCTCCTGCCGGCTGCCTGGAGTGCCGGAGGGTCCGCGGCCGCGCCAATCGCCAATCAACGTCCCCGCCGCGCAGGCCCGAGGGCCCCTACCCACCCGCTGAATTGCCTTCCACGCACTCATGTTTTCTCCTCGCTTTCAACTGAATGGTGGAATTGGTTTCACCATTTTGCTTCCTGGAGCTGTGGTTGAGGCCGACTGTCCCAGCCAGAATGAAATATTATTGTTGTATTCTCGCTTCTGTCTCTGGTTTGGGATTTGAAGATACAAAAGATGCATTCTCTCATAATTAATGTAGGTGGCTGTCACTGCGGCCACAGCTGGCCCCAGGCAAAGAGCACAGACTGAGAAATTGAGGTGAGGGAAAGGAAGTAATAAACAGCCTAGATGGGCCACAGATGAAACCTTGCTTGACCTAATGCTGAGAAGAGGAGCCAGCGGGGCACTGGACTGCCCCCTCCACTACTCCGCCAACCCTCTACCCAACGCTTTGTGTTGCTTCACTGAATCCCCAATCATCCCTACATCACTTGCTCACAGTTACACTGCCAGCAATAAGAAGGGCTCACATTTGAACCTGGATCTGACTTTGCAGTGTTTTACCCGCCTTCCAGGGAGCCCTTCCTTACACAGTGCCTCTCTTGATTCCTTCCCTTGGAGGCCCAGCATTCCCAGTTTTCCCTTCACCCTCTCTCCGCTACCTCATCCCTAGCCCAGCCTCAGGCACCTATTTGCTCTCTCTAGCTCCACTTCCGCATTGTAAAATGTTCTCTGAAAAGGATCTGGAACTAGTTCACACCGCGGTTTCAGTGACCGATAGCAGCTTAAAGGACCTCCCACCCCCCAAAGAGTTGCCTTTCAGGTAGAATCTAAGCCTCCAGTGAGAAGAACTTCTTAAGGACATTGATTCAAGCAAGGGCCAGGAAAGTGGAACAGCATTGTGGGTGCAGGAAACCCTACAGGTGCTCCCCAACCCCATGAGCAAGGCCCACTCCTTCTGTGAGCTTCAGCAGATGAGTCTAGGGAGGAGGTGTGATGGGCCCTTAGTTGAGAACCTACTGTGTGCCTGGTGCATACACCCACACACTTCACATATATGGTGTCCCCTTTATTCCTTGGAACGCTCCACGAGCTGGTTGCAACTTTGCCCTATCTCACAGCCGGGAAACCAGTGCCTGCTTAGAGATTCAATAACTTGCCCAAGGAAACGCTGCTAGTAGGTGCCTAAATTGATATTCAAACCCATTCTTTCAATCAGTTATTCAGTAAGCATATTTTTAAACTTTTTTTTTCTCAAAATTTGTTTTAAAGATGATGTTTTCTCTGCTTCCCAGGCTGGAATGCAATGGCACAATGACAGCTCACTGTAGTTTTGACTTCCTGGGCTCAAACAATCCTCCTGCCTCAGTTTCCTGTTTAGCTGGGACTACAGCCATGTGCCACCAGGCCCACCTCATTTTTTTTTTTTTTTTTTTTTAGAGATGGGGTCTCGCTACACTGCTCAGGCTGGTCTTGAACTCCCAGTCTCAAGCATTCCTCCAACCTCAGCCTCCCAAATTGCTAGGATTATAGGTGAGAGCTATCGTGTCCAAGCAAGCATATTTTTCAATCTTTAAGTACTATTTGGCTGTCTGCAGCCATGGAGGTGAGATATAATTCTTCTCCCCTTCACTACTTATGTTCCCAAGGGGCCAAATGGACATGTCAACGAATCACCGTAGTGAGGTGTTATGGGCTAGAAGCTGTTTGGGGTACTATGGGTAGGCAGTAAACACTAAATACATAGCCAGTTCTTCCTAAGGGCAGGAGGTAAGAGAACTATGGAACCAGGACTCTCCCATCCCCTCTAGAAGTACTGTGGCGTGGGGGAGGGGACACAGTGGCTTCAGATGGAACCTCTTAAAAAGTCCCTTGACTCCCCTCCTGTGGGTCATCTGACCTCACTGCGGCATCCCGAGATTATTAGAGCATTATAAAGTGCTTGCATTTCTTGGCCTGTGTGGGCAGCTTAATTTATAGAAATCATAATTTTTCTTTGCTTTTCCAGTTCAGCAGAGGATGATTTTAAAATATACTTGACTTGAAGAATAAGGATGAAAAATAAAATGTGGGAGCCTGAGGTAAAAATGGAAAATAGACGAAACTCAAAGTATTTTCAAGGTGTCTTTTTCTCTGTGTTTCTATTTTGCAGGTTTTAAAAGCAGAATTAGAGTGTAAAGCTGAGGGAAATTTCTCTGATGCAGCATTTACATAAGAAACACATTCAGAAAAAGAGGCCGCGACTCTGAACGTGTCCTTATTATACTGCACTAAAAATCTCCCTTGGGATGAGGGAGGTTTAAATTAGTTGGAGAGAGAAGGAAATAAAATCCCTCTTTTTCAAAATGCAAATCTCTTCCAAACTAAAAATTCTACCTTAGAAAATGGCCACACTCTGTTTCTGAGCAGACAAAGCCCTCGTTGTGTAAGGACCCCACCTTCTCAAGCCTTCAGCACAATTCACCGGCTTCTCCTCCATCTGCCCCACAAGTCCCAACACAGAACTTGGTGCCACATCACAGACCTCAGTACAATTCACAAGGAGGTTCTTGTTTTTAGTCGCTGTACATTTTGCTGTGGAAATGTATCCACAGGCCATTTAGTTGACTTGAGAAATCAAAGTTCGTGGGAATCGCACAGAGTGGCGTGTACCTCTGCAAGCCCATATTATGTATGTGTGTATTTGCGTATACTTTCTCCAACATCTATCAATATTTGCATGCTAAACTGCATAGAATTTCACAGACAAGCATAATGCCATTAACATAGTGTGCTGGTTATCTATTGCTACATAGCAAACTACCTCAAACTTAGTGGCTTAAACGGCAGCCTTTTGTGTGTGTGTGTGTGTGTGTGTGTGTATGTGTGTGTGTATGTGAGACAGAGTCTCACTCTGTTGACAGGCTGGAGTGCAGTGGCACAATCTCGGCTCACTGCAACGTCCGCCTCTTGAGTTCAGGCGATTCTCCTGCCTCAGCCTTCCAAGTAGCTTGACTACAGGTGCGCATCACCACGCCCAGCTAATTTTTGTATTTTTAGTAGAGACGGGGTTTCACCATGTTGCCCAGGATGGTCTCGATCGCTTGACCTCATGATCCACCCACCTCGGCCTCTCAAAGTGCTGGGATTACAGGTGTGAGCCACTGCGCCCAGCCAAACAGCAACTATTTTATTATGTATCATGATTTTGTAGATCAGGAATTAGGGCACGCTGGGCTGGGTGATTCTCCTGCCCCAGAGTGATGCATGTTGAGGTTACTTGGTGGTATTCAACTAGTGGTGAGGCGGATCTGGAGGGCCCAAAACTACTTGACTCACACACCTGGCACATTGGCTGGGACGGCTCTAAGGCTAGAGTCCATGGGTCCCTCTTCCATGTAGACTCAAGGCCTCTCCATGGAGTCTCTCACACACCAATTTACTGCGCCCACAGCTGGCACACTGTCACTTCTTCTGCAGTTATTGTTGGTCAAAGCAAGTCCCAGTGTAGCCCAGAATCATGGGGAGGGGACATAAACCCCACATCTCCAGGGGACAATGATCAAATAATTTGTGACCATCTCTAATCCCCTACACCCAGTATCAAAAGAATTCATGTTTAGATTTATTTTTCAATGGATATGAATAGGCTGGATAGAAGAGAAGAATCTGAGATTTGGAAGAGGCCTTGAAGGTCATCCAGTTCACATTCTAATTTTACGGAGAAGGTAATTGGAGGCTTAGAGAAATCTAATAACCTGGGTCACAAAGCCACCAATTGCAAAGGAGGATCTCAAACTCAGGTGTTCTGACCCCAGAGTCAATAAATATTTACTTACTAAATGTCCACTAGGTTCAAAGCCCAGCACTTACACCAAAACAAGAAATGCAAAGTTGGTTATTAGGCAGTTCTTGGTGCCCAAGAGTTTACGATCGAGTAGAGGGAAAGAGTCGAGAAGTAACCTTAATGAATTGTATGTAACATGCCATGAAATTCTAAGGACAGATAAGTTTAATGGCTAGGAAGTTTTGCAAGGGATTTCTGGAAGACCGGAGTTTGATATTGGCCTTTAAGGATGGGTGAAACTTTTGACAGATGACACTATAGCAGGGTGACATTTCAGCCACAACACATCGTGAGGATAGGGAGAGTGACAGGATAGCCAGGGAAATGCGTGGTGGCAACCTGGGATGTGTGTAGGGTGGCAGAGAGCAAAAAACCTGGGCCCCAGTGTCAGGGTGAGGAGCCAGGACTTTATTCTGTATTATTTGTCCTCTCAGACTCACCGCCCCAGAGCCCCAGGGTGCGCATTGTTCAGATACCTGTCCAGATTCTACAACCAGCCTGTAGTGATTTACCGAGATGCTTTATAGTTAAATCAACTTCATGAGTAGGATTGGCTTTCTGCTGTTCTCAAAGCTGTTCTCAAAGCTGACTGCACATGATAATCTCCATGGATGTCTTTAGATTCTCTGAGGTGGGGCCCATGTCCTGTTTTTGTTTGTTTCTAACTTCCAGGTGATTGTAATGTGGTGGAACAGTTGGTCTCAAAACTCTAGCATGCATCAGAATCATTCGGAGGGCTTATTGAAATACAGATTACTTGGTCCCACTCCCACAGTTTTTGGTTTAGAAATTCTATGGTAGGTCCCAAGAATTCACGTTTCTAACAAGTTCTCTGGTGATGCCTGTGCTGCTAGTCCTTGGACCACACTTTGAGAACCAAGGCTCAGACTAACTGACCTAATCAGTTACGTATCTAAATCTACCTCTTTGGCAATTCCGTCACTGCAAAAAGAAATGAGGTTGCAGTCTGTGTAGTACTAAGCCCTGCTACTCAAATTGAGGTCCCTGGACCAGCATCGTGGGCATCAATTGGGAGCTTGTTAGACACACAGAATCCCAGGCTGCCCCTTAGACCTACCTCATAGGCATCTGCTTTTTAAAAAGATTGGCCAAGCAATTTGAGGCACAGTTCAGTTTGAGAAGCACTGCTCTTGACTGTGTTTAGTTCTCTCTGGGCACATCCTGAGTCTTGATAGTACCCCCACATTCCCCACATGAGCAGAGATCTCCAGGCACAGCAGGAGCTCTAATTATTTAGCTGAGACAGGGCGCTTGCTAAAAGATCTGTAACACATACACTCCTTCACACTGCTCTGTTCAAAACTAAATGCCCCCAGTTGGTTCTCAGTGTCTTGACTAAGGGGACTTTTCCTCCTCTTTTCAATATGGAGAGTTAATGACTCACTCAGTTAAGCTTTTTTAAATTTTATTTATTTTATTTTTTAAAGATGGGGTTTCAGCATCATGGCCAGGCTGGTCTTGAACTCCTGACCTCAGATGATCCACCCACCTCGGCCTCCCAAAGTGCTAGGATTACAGGCGTGAGCCACCGCGCCCAGCCTCAGTTAAGCTTTATCTACCAGACTTGGAATTTGCCTGCTTTTCCTGTGGCTTACTTCAAGCCAGCTATACCTTGCATCAGTTAAGTCACTGATGGTTCACCACGGTAATATCATGAAAGTCTTTCTAGCCTTTTCCAACTTGCAAGACCCTTGCCTTAGCTCCTTAGCCAATTGGTTCAGTTTAATCCCTGTGGTGGACAGGGCGCCACAGAGGTCAGGCTGCTGCTACTATCTTATTTCCAGTTGGCTTTCCCTCTCTCCTTTTGCCAATCTCATAATCTGTTGCATTATTCTAAAATCTGACTTGTAATCTTTCACAGAAGAGAAAAAAATCACCTGAAGAGGTCACTTCAGGTCTCTTAGCAGTGCAGGCGTGTATTAGCTACCATGCAGGCAAGGTTCCAAGCAAGACAATTCCTCATGGAAAGTCTTGCCATTTTCACAGGATGCCGTATTTTTCTATTTTTAGCAAAAGAACACCATTGTCTGAGAAGGACAAAAGGATTTGACTTACATGAAAAAAGAAAGTTGCATCAATGCCAGTAAGAGTGAAATCTCCTGATAACTGATTTTCTTGTCAAGGTACAGGTGGTTACACATGACTAGAAATAACCATCAAAAATGATTCTACTCTGGCTGACCAGGTTGTTTTACTTGAGTGTGCTATCTTGTGGCAGGAAGCAAAGAGTGATGCATGCCAGGTAGGGTTGGTGTGTGTGTGTGTGTGTGTGTGTGTGTGTGTGTGGCGGGGGGTGGGGGAGGTGAATACATGTGTGACCAGCTTTGAGAAAAACAATGTTCAAAAATTAATAGTTGGGAACTTAATCAGGGAGGGATTGTGTGCATTTCAAAAAGAATTTGTCATAGTTTTCTTTAAATACCGAGGACCCAGGACTTGGAGGATCTAAGGGGAGACGGAGATGTTTTGAGGGAAGCTTGCTAGCCAGGGATCTCAGAAAGACAGTGTCTACAGGGAGATAACGTAGTCCAGAGTCTGTTTCTTGGCTTTGTAGATCCAGAAACTCAGTCTGGAATACAGAATTGATGGGGCTCTATGGGACTGACTATCACTAATCTAACTGCAAGAGCCCAAAGTATAATAACCTAGTTGCCAATTTGTTGGTTTACTGTGGAAACTCCCCTTTCTGTTAATTGTCCAACAAATTTTATTAAATGTCTACTATGGGCTCAAATTCCCTACCTATATACTATATACATTCTAGTGGGGGAAAAGATATGATAAGCAAATATGTATATGATATATCAGATAATAATATGGGCTGCCAGAAAATTCAGGTAGATGAAGAGGGAAGAGAAAGGGTTGAGGTGGAAGTGAGGGGAGGGGGTTGCTCCTATTTCATCTAGAGGAATGTCAGGTAAGGTCTTTCTGATAAGGAAACATCTCAGCAGAAACCTGAAGGAGCTAGATGCAAAGATATGTGCAGGAGGGCTACTCCCAGCAGAGTCCCAGCAAGTGGAGAGGCAAGTATGTGCTTGCTGTGTTCAGGGAACTGCAAGGAGGTCAGCGTGGCTACAGAGAAGGGAGAGAAGCAGAGCGGATAAAGTCGAGTGGTAGCCCCGCAAATCCCTTACAGGCCTTTGTAAGGGTTTTGCTCTGAGTGAGATTTTGAGCTGAATGAGTGACATATTCTGATCTACATTTTAATGGACTCACTCTGGGTGGCTGTGTTGAAACTAAATAACGGGGGTCAAGGGAAAAAACAGGGAGACCAGGTAAGATGCTTTTGTAATAATGGAGGCAGGAAATGAAGATGGTTTGCACCAGAGACAGTGGTGGAAGAAGCTGTGAGAAGGGGTTAGATTCTGCATACATTTTGAAAGTAGACCTAGATTTTGCTGATGGTTTTGGTGAGGTATGTGAGAAAGAAGAGTACAGTCAAGGATGACTCCAAGTTTTTTGGCCTGAGGAACTAGAATGGAGTTTCTACTTGCTGAGAATAGGAGGAGGAACTTGGCACGTGTGTGTGCTGTGTGCCTAGGAAAGAATCAAGCGATCAATTTCCAAGATGTTAAGATTGGCCTGCCGATTATACACCTGAAGATGGCAGTTAGTACTGTAGGGTACATGTGTCTGAAATTCAGTGGAGAGGTCTAGGCTGGAGACATAAATTTTGGAGTCACAGCATGCAGGTGGCATTTAAAGTCTGAACACTGGTTGAAACTACCTCAAGAGAGAATATTTAAACAGGTGTCAATGACATGAAGAAAACTCATTGAAGAAGATTGAGATGGAGCAGTCACGGAGGAAGGAGAACCTAGAGGTCACAGAGCAGTGACAAGCTGGGTCGGATGCTGCTAATGGTAGAGTAAGATGAGAACCAAGACTGAACTATGAGATTTAGAAACCAGGAAGTTATCATTAAAGAAATGGGAATCAAACTGTGACTGGACTGGGCTCAAGAGAGAATGGAAGGACAGGAGATGAAGAGGGTGAGTATATACAGATCTCAAGTGTTTTGCTCTAAAACAGAGAATGGAGGTAAGGGTTAACCAGGTTTTGGGGTCAAGAGAGGTTTGGGGTTTTCATTTGTTTTGTTTGAGGATGGAAAATATCAGAGCACGTTTGCTGATGGAAATGACCTGTGGAGCAGACGTTTTCTGGAGTCATGTCCTTGGACAGGTGAGAGGAGATAAGGTCCAATGACACATGGAAGAATTGCCCTTGAATAGGAGCATGGCAGTTCATTCATAGTCACAGAAAGGAGGACAGTGCCGTGGCTCACGGCTGGCAGATAACTTCAGCTCAGGAGCTCAAGACCAGCCTGGGCAACGTGGCAAAACCTCGTCTCTACATATACAAAAAAATTATCCAGGCATGGTGGTGAGCTTGTAGTCTCAGCTACTCAAGAGGTAGAGGTGGGAGGAGTGCTTGAGCCTGGGAGGTCGAGACTACAGTGAGCTGTGATCGTGCTACTGCACCGCACCCTGGGAGACAGGGTGAGACTGTCTCAAAAAAAAAAAAAAAAAGTAGCAGAAAGGAAGTCAGTGTACAAGTACTTGGCAGATGTGATGGTGGGAGCATGTTTTCTTCTAATCGTTTTTCTTTCCCAATAAAATCAGCAACAAAATTATCAGTTGAGATTGAGAAATGTGTGAAGGGAGGTGTCAGAAGTTTGAGGAAAAAGATTATGCAAATACCTGTTGTCTTGGATGGTAGGGAGAGCCAGTGATCTAGAGCGGTGGCTCCCAAAGTGTGATCCCAGAACCCACAGCATCAGCATCACTTGAGAACTTGTCAGAAATGCAAAGTCTCAGACCCCACTCTAGACCTACTGAATCAGGTCTGTGGCCAAGCCCAGCAATCTGGGCTTTTACAAGTTCTCCAGGTGACTCCGATGCACACTTAAGTTTGAGAATCACTAGTCTAGGAAAATATGGTATGATTGCAAGGCAGCATTAAGAGAGTTCTTGAGGTTGGTGATCACGAATTTATAGTGTAACCCGTGTACTTCATCCAAGCCAATGCCGATCATTCATGCCGGCTTCCAGCAATTAGATTAAGAATGGACATATAACCCTATTCTAGCTAACATGGCAGGAGAAAAGGTCTGCAGGGCAAGGCTTCCAGAGAGGATTTCTTTCATCTCAAAAATGAACCCAAAGAAGACATAGTCCCCTTTTTCTGCAGAGTTTTGCAGTAGGAGGACGTGGTACCTGGAACTGTGGCCGCCGAGGAAGTAAGCCTGAGGACAGAACTGAGCAGTGACGAGGGCAGAGTGGGAAGATGGGAAGAATGGTGATCTCTGGGGACAATGTGGAGCCACTGGACTTACTAACTCAGAGCTTCGCAGCCTCTGGAAGTTATGTGAAGTAGCATGTTCACACTCAGTCTCACCATCCTTAACCGTAAAATGCTGATGATAATAGCCACCTCCCAGGACTGTTACAAAGACTGGGGGAAAATCGTGTCTTTGAAAATAGCTTATAACGTTGTGAAGCATGATACAAATGTAAATTGCAAATGTAATTTCCAGTAGGGCATTGGTATTCTCATTCACATGACACACATTTTGTTTCCATACCACATTCCAGAAAGTGAGGTTATCTCGGTGATGGCGGTGATAATGCATGTGGAGCTTCCTTAGGGCTTAGGGTGCTCTAGGACCATGTGGCCTGTCCTGTGTTAATCCAACAGGCCACCAGCCCAGCCTCACTGCACAGACTGAGGCTCTGCTGCAGGAAACACAGACAAGCCTCACTCACCGGCTCAGAGTGCCAGGGGCTGTCTGCAGCCCAGCTGGGCAAAACAGAACCTGAAAGCAGGTGAAAAGAGTAAACTACACAACGTATGGCACTGTCACCCCTCAATGCGTCAACATCTTTTACTTCTTTCTAAGTTTCACAGTCCCTTTCAGCTCTCTCCTTAAGATCACGAAGTTCATTCTGCCCGCGTGCCCCTTCCAGAGCAGGCAATGCTACCTTTGCTGCAGCAATCTTCCTTTCTTGGCAAGGCATGGGTGCACCCCTCATCCTCCATATTGAGTCCCCAGATGCCCTACCCAGAGTTTGTTTCCCCAGCAGGTCCCTCTTTGTGACCTATGTCTCTTCTTGCCAATTAGTGCCTGTGGGGACTTTGCCTGGACCATCTCATGTCCCTGCCCATTCAGCAGTAGAGGAGTTCATCTTATTCCCTTAGTTACGCTTGAGGCTCCCATTCAACATCCCAGTTAGCCCCACCCATTATCTTTGAACTCAGCTCATAGATTCCATTATGCAAACATTGTGTATGCTTTGGGCTTTGAGGAAAGCAGTGCCCTTTGATCTGTATAACCTTCAAGTTTAGCCTGGTCAGGTCACCCTTGGCAGAAGGATCCTTCAGGTCTGCGCCAAACAGGTCCACACTTAGGTGTTGGCATGTTGAGGGCTATTTTGTCATTTCACTGCTTTACTGATAACGCTTCCTGCGTGGTGCTAAATGTCTTTGGCTCTGCCTTAACTCCTGTGAGAAGTCTCCCCAAAGGTGGCATCAGAAGACTTGGTGAGCCTACCCAGGGCAGGAGACATTATAAATCCATGTGAGGCAAGGAGAGACCAGATTGCATGCTGTACAGGCAATAAAAAAGTTACAGTGAAACAATAAAACGATCTTCCAAGGGAACAGGGCACATGGCCATACACAGAAGGCAGGTGACTCACAGACTGTTGGAGATCTGCCTGAGGGACTTCAGCCTACCATCAGTGTGTCTCCCCACACCTGTTTGCAAAGCTCCAGTTAGAACAGGTTGGCACAGGATGTCACCTGGATATGAGAGCCACCCCATTTTCTGGGCACCTGCAGGGACCACTGGCTATGCTCCAAGGGACCAGCTTGCTCTTTTACAGAATTGAATCATGCCCTCAGGGGAGTCATGATTGGCTAGGACCCCTTGCAGGTTACCTCAAACTGGAATCTCTACACACACTTGGTGAAGGGTATCCAAGAGTGGGCCTGGCATCTCTAGGAACACTCTGGATTAGGTGCTTGGACTCTGTGCTCTTTTTTTTTTTTTTTTTTTCGAGACAAGGTCTCACTTTGTTGCTCAGGTTGGAGTGCAGTGGTGCAATCATAGCTAACTACAGTCTTGAATTCCTGGACTCAAGCGATCCTCCTGCCTTGGCCTCCCAAAGTGCTGAGATTATCAGCATGAGTCACTGCACCCAGCCTCTGTGTTCCTTTACTAGACCCTGAGCTTCGTGAGGACAAAGGCCATGCTTTTCTCATCAGTATATTCGCCAGGGGTGACCCAGACCCTGGCACGAGCCTATTCTTGGTAAAAGTTTGTAAAATTGAAGGCCTAGAGCAAGAGTGGACAGACTTTTTCTGTAAACGGCTCAAGAGTAAATTCTTTAGGCTTTCTGGGCCAGATGGCTTCTGTCACAGTCCTATTTTAACTGTAAAATCAGCCGCAGATAACATGTAAACAAAGGAGTGGGGCTATGTTCTGATAAAACTTTTTAAATAGACATTGACATTTGAAATTCAAATAATTTTTACATGTCATGAAATATTCTTCTTTTGATTTTTTAACCATTTACAAAAGTGAAACCCATTCTTAGCTTAAGAGCTATGCAAAAACAAGCAGATCTGGCCTACGGGGTGAGGCTTATTAACTCTGGGTCCAAAGCATCAAAAAAGGTGCACTTGACCGGGCACTGTGGCTCACGCCTATAATCCCGGCACTTTGGGAGGCCGAGGTGGGTGGATCACCTGAGGTCAGGAGTTCGAGACCAGCCTGGCCAACACGGTGAAACCCCGTCTCTACTAAAAAATATAAAAATTAGCCAGGCCTGGGGGTGGGCACCTGCAATCTCAACTACTCAGGAGGCTGAGGCAGGAGAATTGCTGGAACCTGGGAGGTGGAGATTGTAGTAAGCTGAGATGGCGCCATTGCACTCCAGCCTGGGCCAACAACAGCGAGACTCTGTCTAAGAAAAAAAAAAAGATGCCTTTCTGTTTCCTGTGGGTGATCAACATAGGTCTTCTGTGGGCACTTTTTGATCACTTAATAGCCATTGGGGTGTGCAGTGGTCCTGGGGTGCTTGTACACACACATGCACACACACACAGAGTTACCAACACAAGGCCATTGTTCTGGACACCAGGGTGTGACATGGGCAGATTCCAGGTTGCCATAGTAATTGGGAATGTGGCTGCTTCTAGGCAAGAGAGCAGAGACTGTAGATCATCAGCAACCTGAGGCCGATTTATCTTTCTACCTCTTTCCGCAACCATCACTCCAGTGCATATTAGACAAGCATAGGAGACCATCAATTAGTAAAGCTGGCGGAGAGATGTATAGCCAGGAGAGATTAGTGACAAGAAAAGGATTTCTAATGCTGGCAATGCTCCCTCTTGAACTTTCACAATTTTTAGTACATTTTAATTTGTCAGGCTATTTCATACACTTTAGCTCATATATTCTTTACAATCCTATAAGGTATAATTCACCTCTGAGGAAACTATAGTTGAGAGAGTTTTGGGGATTTGCTTACTTAAGGCATGACCTTTAAGTAGCAAAGCCAAGACTCAGGTCCAGGTATTTTTATCCAAAGTGTCTGTCCATGTATTCAGTGAACAAGTTTTGAATGTACTGAATATCATGCACCGTGAAATAATATGAATAAAACGTGGTTTATGTCCTCTGGGTATCACCATCTAGTGCCATGGTTCCCACACTTTTCTTATTGTTGGTTCCTCGCCAGAGAGCTCTTTAATGCACATTCTTAGGCCCAAGTGTGATGGACATCTGGATCTCTGGTTGAGGCAAACCACCTTATGGGGCCAAGGCCATAGGCCAAGCACACTTCCTCACCTCTACCTGCTCTAACCTGGTGGGTCCACTGGGGAAAAGGCTGACTCCAGACTCCAGAGCAAGCTCCTACAGTCCTGGCCTGTGGGGGACAATTCTAAAACAGGATTTAGAGTTTGGGCCTATTAGGGAACCCCAGCAGTCTCCAGAATCACTTTTGAACATCTGAATCTCTGGTTCCAGAAGCAGAATTCCTGCTGCAAATTTCTCACACTGAGTTTGCATTTGGTGCAGTGGCATAGGAAAGTGAGAAAAGCTTGAGATTCCAAGCAAGAAGCCTCAGGTTTATGTAATAGTGAGCACGTGACCTAACCTCTTTGAACTTCCACGTCCTCGTCTGAGGCAGACAACAGCAGCCATGTCCCCCAACCCCCTATCCCGAAAGAACAGGTACAGGAACCTGTGCGGCTGCCGTCACACCAAGGAATCCTGCCGCCCTCCTCAGACAGGTCTGCTTTGGTGTTGGGCGGTCATGGAGTGGCCTGCAGTGTTCTAGGTCGGGTAGACCAAGGAGTGCCCTGTGGATGCTGGATTACCTTCTCAGAAAAACCAGCCTATGCCAAAGCAAATGCCCTGGTATTTTGTAAGATGAACACGAGCCTGCATTCTCTTCTGCAGTCAGTGTTGAAAGTGAACTCACTCTGCAGAGGAACACAACATGAAATTCACGTTTGACCATTTAAACTGTCATAGAGCCCAGTTTCCCAAAGTATTTTGTTGACAAGTGATATTTGGGGGACAGTTTTAAGCTTGCAATCTGTCCTTTTTTTATGTTTTTCGTGCTGTCCTCCCTTCAGAGTTTTGGTTTGGGTGACCCTCAGGTAAGTCCCCTGGAGTGTGATCTAAAGTTGCCACCTCTTCTCCTCGCCCAGGAGGACAGAGGCCCTGTCCACCGTCTCCCGCGGGCTCCCACTGTCCTCCCGAGCTCCGCGCACCCCTCTGCCATACCACACCAATCTCAGGGGGTCGCTTGGCTTCTTCTTTCTGGATAGGGGCTTCTCTCATTTCCATGGGTCTTAACAGTTAGAAGTGCTTTTTATTTAATACTTAAATTTTAATTCCTTCAAATAGTCTTTGGAATTATTTATTTTGCTGCTGACGAATCTCTCTTCTGGTCGAAAGCATGAAACCCCTCCCTGTTTTGGGATTTACAGCCTGGCTGTTTTAGGTTCACAAAGCTTTTCCATTAAAGGTTTTTCTCCTCTGCCAATATTTATTGCTGGAGTCACTGTTTGCCCAGAAGCTACTGTCTGCTGCATCTTCTGGGAAATGAAATTTATGTCTCCTGGCACTGATGGGGGTGACATCATCAAGTGGCATAAGCCCTGGGCCCAAGCCTCCCAGTGGATGTCAAACATGGGGATGGGAGGAAATAGGGTGGGTTACATAAACAGATACCATCTACCTCTTCCTTTCCTGCCCTTCCTGCGCCATCCCACCCACCACTCATACTGACAGTATCATTATATAGTAATAGAAGTTCTTAAAATTGATATCCATCCTTAAAATTAGTATTAAGGGGCTGGGGTCAGTAATGGGGAGGAGGGAAGGACTGAAGTGTCTGTTCAAAGGACAACAGCTGTGCCTTCCCTTTGTAGCAAGTCACCCTCATATGAGCCATGTGACACATTTTCATAACCTGTTGACAGCTGAGCTAACTAAGGCACAGTGATTCAGAATTTTGCTAGTTCAGAGCAGAACCAATTTGGAACCTAGCTCTTCAAACGCAGGTCTCTGCAGTGGCAAGCAACCTGAGAAGTGTGATTGCAGCTGTCAGCCTGAGCCCCTCTCCCACTGCCTTACATGAAAGTCGCCCCCAAGCTCCAACACAAGCTGGCCCACAACAGAGAGACAGAAAATGCCTGTGTGGCCGTTTGCTGGGTACATTTGGCCTCCACCCACTCTCCTCTCTTCCCCTAGTTTGCCAGCTTTCTCCTGGGTCTATTTTCTCCAAGAAGTCTTGGTGCTGTCTCTACATCCTCACCTCCCATTCACTTCTCAACCTACTGCATTCTCCTCTGCGTTTGTCCTCCACACCCCACCTAAATTGACCAAAAATCTCCAACTGCCCAGCTCAGTGGACAGCCTTGGGTCTAGGGCCACCGTTAGGACTGTGGTACCCATGTAGTTAGTTGCACAGGGCTCTGGACTCAGAGGGCCCCAGATTTGGTTTAATGCTCCACTGTCTTGAAATTCTTAATTTTTGAACAAGAGATTTTGTATTCTCCTTTTGCACGGGACCTCACAAATGATGCAGTTGATTTTATTTGAGTCTTTAAAAAATGTAACTTCTGTAACAGAAACCCAAGTTTTTTCCTTCACCCTTAGGGACCCCTTGATCTCAGAGAGAGGCCCTTCCTTAGCCTCAGAGGATGAAGCTCAGTGATTAAAACAGTGATGGAATCTCAAGATCTCTAATCAGAAATTGATCCAGAGGATGATATGATCTAGATTTCATAGAAGAAAGGAAAATGAAAGCTTATTCTGGGTAAACCTTTGCATTTCTGTAGAAAATGGACTGACTCGTCGGCCTACTCCTTACCCTTTTGCGTCTCCCCACTTTTCTTACTGTGGATGTGAGCACAACACCTGGAGACGCAGCAGCCATTTCATGACACAAAACATGTTACAAACAGAAAAGGGAAAGTGAGGAGAAGCCGGGTCTCACACAGCGTTGTTGAGCACTGCCCCAGTCTTAGATGACCTCTCTTTGAACTTCTGTCATGCACCAAACACACATCAACAACCATCAAAAGCCCTTAAAGTCACTGTTGTGGCATTTTTCTTTTTCCTTACAGTTAAATGTTTTGCAACTTCAGTGACTTTTTGGCAGCATTTACTATAATGCTGTGCATTCCCTCCACTTAAAACCATCTTTCCTTGACACTCATGACACCCTCTCAGCTGGGTTTTCTCATCATTTCTTCTCCTATTCCTCCTCCTCAGCTCAGACCCTGATGGTGCTTTCCTGCAGGATTTAGTGATTTATTCTTTTGTTCCTCCCTGGGCATCTATTGGGTACCCCTGTGGTGTTGGGTTTTACCGTAAGTGCAGCAGTTGGAGCCATGAAGACAGATGAGACCCCTCTCACAAGGAGCTTGCACTCTGTCCCCAGTCCACTGTCCCAACCACAACCCACCCTCCTTTTGAGCAATCTCCTTGACTCCCACAGCTTTAACCACGTGTAGGGGTTTCATTCCCAGGCACCGCTTCACATGGATGTACCTAATTCGCCAACGGTCAACAAATCCTCCTGGAAAGAAAAGAAAGAAGAGATGGAACTGTCCTTGATGAGTCAGTCATTAAGTCAGCTTTACTCCGTATTCCCAGTCAAGATACGAAGAGAAGGCATAAAAGACCTGGCTACCTTTTATCACTCCTAAGCTTCAATTTTGTTTTTCTACACTACGCAGCCATATTAAGGGATTACACAATAGTAAATTCCCCTCACGGAATCCCGCCATGTGTGGGGATTTTCTTTTATTTCCCATAAAAGGTACTGAAAGATCCCATCGGGTTTAACAGTTATGGTACTGTCAGCGCTGCCAGACCCTTACTCAATGCAAACCATGACAGAAAACAGTAAATAAGACAGGCACCAGGAAGGGAGTGTGTGTCAAATTACCCCAGAGCTCTAGTGAAAGAAGACTGCTACTATTGTTAATAGCATTTGTTTTTTAAAAATGTGCTTCATTTGAGGCTAGTTTAAAATGAAAGAGTTTAAAATAAAATGGCAACCCACTGACTCCATTTAATAGAATTTGACCTAAGGACATAATCCAAATGACAGAAAGCAATTTATCCACAAAAATGATTATTATTGGCGAGGCGCGGTGGCTCACGCCTGTAATCCCAACACTTTGGGAGGCGGAGGCGGGCGGATCACCTGAGGTCAGGAGTTCAAGACCAACCTGGCCAACATGGTGAAACCCCATCTTTAAAAAAAAAAATATTATTTGTTTTTGATAACAAAACAGTGAGAAGCAACTTTACTTATTGACATCCATTTAATTCACTACATTCTTAGATTAAAGGAGAAACACTATACGATCATCTTGATTGATGCTTAAAAATCACGTGTTAAATGTCAGTGACTATTCCTAATAAAAGCTTTTAGTAAACCAGGGATAAAAGGAAAGTTCTTGATTTATTAATGATATTAACAAATGTTAATGATATCAACAAATGTTAACAAAAAACCCACAGCAAACATTATACTAAACAAGGAAACAAAAGAAGCCTTTTCATCAGTTTTTGAAAAAACGCTTTACAGTACTTCAGAGTTGGGACTGTGGTTACATGAGTGAGGAACTTACCTGAGGTGCAAAATTTGATAAAGTGCCCATAAATTCAATAATTATTTTTTTTAAAATGCAGTATTCTAAAAAATCCAAATTAATGCAAAAATTCCACAAAGAACAAAATATACAAATATTAAAGACAGATGAGTAAAACTGATTTCTCTTTTGCTTCCAGCTCTGATGTGCCTCTAATACTCATTAAAATCCTTTTTGTCTTGACTGCAGAGCCTTCAGTGCCTCCCTCAGCTTTGTCCCCAAGGCCGGTGCCTCTCTCGCCTCATCTCAATTCCAGTCCTGTGGTATTTTTCAATAATATTTTTGGAGTTTTGGCTGATGTAACATGACAAAAATATGTAACAGCAGGCAAAAATATTGTAGAAGAGGCAAATCTATTATTACTTGTAAGTAAGCTTGCAGTGAGTCAAATCCTGACTTCAATCATCACTGTGTAACCTTTGCTGTGTCGCTTAAACTCTCAGCTGCAAATGGGGATAATAATAGTGACTACCTCATAAAGGGATTGCTGGAATTAAATGAGTTCGTGTATATACAGTGTTTAGAAGCCTGTCAGAGAGTAAGCACAATGCAGTTTTATCTATAACACTTGTCTACCTAGAATATCCAAGAAAAACAATTGAAAATGTGTTAGAACCATTTCAGAAAACAACCATTAACAGCCTTTCTACACATACACGGTATTGAGTTAATAAATATAATGCAGAAAAAGATACCTACACATAGCAACTAGGATTATTAACAACTTGGGAATACATTTATCAAGATATGTGCAAGATCTGTGTGAAGAAACTACAGTCTTCTATTGAAGATTATGAAGAAGGCCTGACTAAAAAGAGTAACATGGCAGATATTTGCATAGAAACTCTCAGTACGTGACTCTCAGAGTGTGGTTTCCCCTAAGTTAGTCTGTATTTAATATGACCCCAGTCAAAATTACAATAGAAGTTCCCAACCAATTTTGGAATCAATCAATTTTAGTTGATTCTAAAATTCATCTATTGTGTGCAGATAATCTTGTATAAAGATTGTGTCATGATAATCTTGTGCTATGAGAGCTTAAATATACTACAAGTTTATGGTAATTAAAACAGTGTGGTGCCAGCGCAGTTACAGAATAACTAAAAAGAAGGCTCAGAAACATTTACATATAGAAACTATCATTTAGCCGTGGAAATTAGTATATGCTAGAAGTATCATTTCAAGTCACTGAGAAAGGATGAACAAGTCAGTATGTGGCACTGGGACAATTTGTTCTCCTTTCGCAAAAAGTAAGTTAGATCCCCAGCTCATACCATACCCAGGCATCTATTGGGTACCACTGTGGTGTTGGGCTTTACCCTAAGTGCAGCAGCCACTTTGAGACACAAGGAAGAATCCGATACCCTGAAATAAACCACCAACCAATCAAAGGACTAAATGTAAAATAAAAACAAGACACGAAAATACCAGAACATACAAGAGAATTTAGTTTTCACTAATGTATGGAACAGTGGCACACGGAAAACGTTTACTAAATACATGTTGACCAAATACATTAATAAATCTAGATGTGAGAAGGGCCTTTCTCTGCAGAACACCAAATCATAACGCTATAAAGTAAAAGATTGACTGTGTAATCTTAATGACTTCGAATGAAAAAAATTTGTAAATAAAGTTAATTTTCAACCAACAGTCTGGGAGAGAAAACACTTTTACGTTATCTGATATTCAAAAAACTTATATGCAGTCTTAACTGAAAGCACTAAAGTAATAAGAAAAAGAAAACAATCTAGAGGAAAATAGGCTACTCAAAAAAGAAGAAGAAATGTAAATATTCAATAAACATATGAAAATATCTTCAACCTCAGTAATAAGAGAAGTACAAATGAAAAGAAAATATCATTATGAACTTAAGATTGTTAATATTCATTGTAATTGTGGGAAAAGGAAAATGGTGTTCTCCTGGAGTGTTTTGTGTTTTTGTTTTGTTTTTATTTACTTATTTATTTATTTTATTTTATTAACTAATTAATTTTTTTTGAGACGGATTCTCGCTCTGTGGCCCTTGCTAGAGTGCAGTGGTGTGATCTCAGCTCACTGCAATC
Organism: Cacajao melanocephalus; assembly: GCA_963573385.1. Lineage (NCBI taxonomy): Eukaryota > Metazoa > Chordata > Mammalia > Primates > Pitheciidae > Cacajao > Cacajao melanocephalus. The sequence continues at coordinate 142,051 of CAUYLG010065469.1, read as the reverse complement.
TCTACCTCCCAGGTTCAAGCGATTCTCTTACTTCAGCCTCCTGAGCAGCTGGGATTACAGGTGTGTGCCACCACACCCAGCTAATTTTTGTATTTTTAGTAGAGACGGGGTTTCACCGTGTTGGCCAGACTGGTCTTGAATTCCTGACCTCAGGTGATCTGCTCCTCTCAGCCTCCGAAAGTGCTGGATTACAGGCGTGAGCCACCATGCCTGGCCTATTTTTTTGTTTTTTGAAATGTTTTATTTTTAATTTTTGTGGGTACATAGCGGGTATATATATCTATAGAGTATATGAGATATTTTAATACAGGAAAACAATGTGTCATAATCACATCAGGGTAAATGAGGTATCTATTACCTCAAGCATTTATCCTTTGTGTTATAAACATCCCAATTATACTCTTTTAGTTATTTTTTAATGTGCAATTAAATTATTATTTAATTTACAACACCCTGTTGTGCTAGCAAACACTAGGTCTTACTGGTTCTTTCTATTTTTTTGGACCCATTAACCATCCCCACCTCCCTCTCCACCCCATTCCACTACCCTTCCCAGCCTCTAGTAACGATCCTTCTATGCTCAATCTCCAAGAGTTCAGTTGTTTTAACTTTTAACTCCCACAGATGAATGAGAACATGCAAAATGTGTCTTTCTGTGCCTGGCCTATTTCACTTAATATAACGATATCCCTCGGTTGTGTTTGCCTCCACCTGCCGTTTCCCTCATCCTCTCAACCCTCAGCCCAACATCTGAGAAGGGCCTAGAGTAGGAATTTGTGTTTAATACACATTTAATAGGCACCTAACATGTATCAGCACTAAAAGTTCAGTGATACACACTCTCCCAGCCTTTACGGAACTTACAGCTAGCTGATGGAGAGCAACAATTAAACAAGCCATAACAATAAAGTGTGGTAAGTGCCATACAGTTCCATCAATGTTGTTGTAAATGACAGGATCTCATTCTTTTTATGGCTGAATAGTAATCCATGGTGTATTTGATTTTCTTTATCCACTCATATACTGATGAACACTTAGGTTGTTTCCAAATCTTGGCTGTTGTGAACAGTGCAGCAGCAAACATGGGAGTGCAGCTATCTCTTTGGTAAATAAATTTCCTTTCTTTTGGGGATATACCTAGTAGTGGGATTGCTGGATTGTATGGTAGCTCTATTCTTAGTTTTTTGAAGAACCTCCAAACTGTTCTCTACAGTGACTGTACTAATTTACATTCCCTTTCCCCCACATCCTTGCCAGCATTCATTATTGCCTGCTTTTTGGGTAAAAGCCATTTTAACTAGGGTGACCTGAGATCTCACTGTAGTTTCGATTTGTCTTTCTCTGATGATCAGTGATGTTGAGTGCCTTTTTCTATACCTGTTTGCCATTTGTATGTCTTCTTTTGAAAAATGTCTGTTCAGATATTTTGCCCATTTTTAATCAGATCATTAGATTTTTTTTTCTATGGAGTTGTTTGGACTCCTTATATATTCTGATGATTAATCCCTTGTCAAACGGATACTTTGCAAATATTTTCTCCCATTCTGTGATTTGTCTGTTCAACTTGTTGATGGTCTCCTTTGCTCTACAGAAGCTTTTTAACTTGATGTGACCCCATTTGTCCATTTTTGCTTTGGTTGCCCGTGCTTGTGAGATATTACTTGAGAAATTTTTGCCTACTCCAATATCTTAGAGTATTCCTCCAATATTTTTTTAGTAGTTTCATAGTTTGAGATTTTAGATTTAAGTCTTCAATCCATTTTGATTTGATTTTTGTATATGATGAGTTATAGAGGTCTAGTTTCATTCTTCTGTGCATGGCTATCCAGTTTTCTCAGCACCGTTTATTGAAGTTACATTTCCTAGGCATTTGTTCTACTTATAGGTATTGTAAATGGGTTTACTTTTTTATTTCTTTTTCAGATTGTTTGCTGTTGGCATACAGAAATGCTGCTGTTTTTGTATGTTGATTTCGTAACCTGCAATCTTACTGAATTTATCAGTTCTAATCGTTTTTTAGCTTAGTCTTTAGGTTTTTCCAAATATAAGATCATATCATCTGCAAATAAAGGTGATTTGACTTGTTCCTTTCTAATTTGAATGCCCTTTATTTCTTTTTCTTACCTTATTGTTCTATCTAGGACGTCCTCTCCTAAAGTGTTAATGAAGGAGAAAAGGTCTGGGGTGAGTCATTTGGCAGTACTGTACTTATTTAAATTCAAAAGCACATAACCTTTGACCCCTGCAATTCCACCTACACGAATCTAACCTATAGAAATTTGACCTACTTGAATTATGTGTGTGTGTGTGCGCACGTGTGTGCACGTGTGCACACGTACATGGAACGAAGTTTACTTAAGTATTACTTAATTTATTAAAAAACACAAATAATGATCTTCAATACGAGAAAAATTTAATAAATGATGTTTCTCCTGTTATATTAGGTATGATTCAGTGGTCAAAAAAAATGAAGAAGATATTGTGGTACTGACATGGAGAAATCTAACAGATAAATTGAAAGTGAATAAAGGAAATTTTGGAACATTTGATCTGTTTTACTCCCTGTCGTATTCTCAGTGCCCAGATCAGTCCTGGGCACATGGGATGGCTAAAAGTATTTGTTGAGTGGATATGTATAGGATGACCCCACTTATATGAATGGAATCATGGCACTATAAAATCTTCCTTTCACATAAATACACTCATTTTAAACCCAGGTTTTGGAGTAGTACATGAAAAACAACAACTCTGGGGTCAAATCCTAGTTGTCACTTACCAATGGATGGCTCAGAGCAAGTTATTTACCTTCTTTAAGACTCGTGTTCCTCGTTGGTAACTAAAGATAGTAATAATGCTTCACACCTTATAAAGATATTAGGAAGATTCAAAGACAACTGTGTGTTCATCACTCCAGAACACCTGCATCACCCAAAGCATACCTGATACTTTGCAGTTGCTCACTGAGCAGTTGTTCCTTGTATTCTCAATCGCCCTATATCGTCTCTGTACCACATGGACTGCCTAAAAGTCTTTTGGTATTAAGTCAGAGATAACACATTCAGAGTTTTCTGAGATATAAATGAACTCTGCTGTGGCCCTCTGTGGTGACTTGTGCAGGACAGTAACCCATCAACAGAGCCTTGGTTGCCTTTGCCTTCACCTGCTGTTTCCCTCATCCTTTTATCCCTCAGCCCAACATCTGAGAAGGGCCTGGAGTAGGAGTTTATGTTTAGTACACATTTAAGAGGCATCTGCCATGTATCAGCACTAAAAGTACAGTGATGCATACACTCCCCGCCTTTGTGGAGCTTACAGCTGGCTGATGAAGAATACCAATTAAACGAGCAATAACAATAAAGTGTGCTAAGTGCCATGACTGGGTGGGGCATGAGGACTTAGAAGAGCATTGGCATGGCTTCTGATCTAGCTTAAGAGATTAGAGGAAGTGAGGGCCAGTCCCAAACTTGAAAGCTGATGAGGAGCTAAAGGGGCAGGGAGGAGCTAAGGAGAAGATGAGAGTTTCAGATGGGTATAACTAGTTATGAAAAGTCTTATTTGAGAAAGTGAGAGAATTACAGTATACTTGGAGCTCTCAGACGAGAAGTGTGGTTCAGCAAGAAATAAAGCTAGGCCAGGCACAGTGTTCATGCCTGCAATCTCAGTACTTTGGAAAGCCAAGGCAGGTGAATCACTTGACTCCAGGAGTTCAAGACCAGCCTGGGCAGAATGGCCAAACCTTTCTCTGCAAAAGCTACAAAAATTAGCTGGGCATCATGGTGCATGTCTGTAGTCCCAGCTACTCGAGAAACTAAGGTGGGAGAAATTCTTGGGCCCAGAAGGTCAAGGCTGCAGTTGGCAGCGATAACGCCGCTGCAGTTGGCAGCGATAACGCCACTGCAGTTGGCAGTGGTAACGCCACTGCACTCCAGCCTGGTTGACAGCGTGAGAGCCTGTCTCAAAAAAAAAAAAAAGAAAGAAAAAAGAAAGAAAGAGCTGGGCGCTGTGGCCCATGCCTGTAATCCCAGCACTTTGGGAGGCTGAAGCGGGTGGATCAAGGAGTCAGGAGTTCAAGATCAGACTGGCCAACAAGTTGAAACCCCGTCTCTACTAAAATATATAAAAATTAGCTGGGCATGATGGCTCGTGCCTGTAGTCTCAGCTACTTGGGAGGCTGAGGTAGGAGAATTGCTTGAACTGGGACCCGGGAGGCAGAGGTTGCAGCCGAGATCACGACACTGCACTCCAGCCTGCACTACTGAGTGAGACTCTATCTAAACAGAAAAAAAAAGAAAAAGGAATGAAATAAAGAGAGAGAAGGAGAAGGAAGGAAGGAGGGAGGGAGGGAAGGAGGGAGTGAGGGAAGGAGGGAGAAAGGGAAGAAAGGAGAAAGGAAGAGAAAGAAGAAAGAAAGAAAAGAAGGAAAGAAAGAAAGATAGGAAGAAAGAAACAGAAAGACAGAAAGACGAAAGAAAGAGAAAGAAAGAAAGAGAGAGAGAGAAAGAAAGAAGAAAGAAAGAAAGAAAGAAGAAAGAAAGAAAAAAGAAAGAAAGAAAGAAGGAAAGAAAGAAAGAAAGAAAGAAAGAAAGAAAGAAAGAAAGAAAGAAAGAAAGAAAGAGACAAGCTAGCTAAAACATAGGCAGGGGACAGATTGTGAAGGGCTTTGTAAACCTGTTTAGGAGTTTGGAATTATTCCTGCGAGCAATGAGGAGGCTTTGAAGCAGAACAATGCCTGGATTAGGTTATTGTTTCAGAAAGACCGTTCCAGCTTTGCTGTAAGGAATACAGGAAGCTAGAACTGCATTTGGGAAGGCCAGTGAGGGAACTGTTATGCTGGTATAGGGAGAAATGATTGTGGTCTGGATTAGAGTGGTGGCAGGGGATGTTGATGCATTTTAGGAATATCGAATAGGACTTGATGATTAATTAGTTGTGGGAGATGAGCAAGAGGAAAGAACCAAGGATGACATCCAGACCTGTGACTTGTACAACCGTCTTTTGTTTTGTTTTGTTTTGCTTTTTTGAGATAGAGTCTTGCTCTGTCACCCAGGCTGGAGTGCAGTGGTGTGATCTTGGCTCACTGCAACCTCCACCTCCTCGGTTCAAGCGATTCTCCTGCCTCAGCCTCCCGAGTAGCTGGGACTAGAGGCGTGTGCCACCATGCTAGGCTAATTTTTTGTATTTTTAGTAGAGATTAGGTCTCACTGTGTTAGCCAGGATGGTCTCGATCTCCTGACCTTGTGATCCATCCACGTCAGCCTCCCAAAGTGCTGGTATGACAGGCGTGAGCCACCACGCCTGGCCACAACTGTTTTTTTATAGGTTAGTCCTTGTATCCAGACACTTCGATAAATTTTCTTGTAGTTCTAAAGCTTAATTGTACATTTGCTTAGCTTTGCTATGTAGACAACTATGTTGACTGCAAATAAGGGGGGTTTAGGTCCACCTTTTCATTTTTATTGATGTAGATCAGTCAATATCCAGTCAGGAAAAAAGAAACTGCTCTTGGTATTTCAAGCAGAGAGAGTAATAGATGAGATTAGGTGCTTACAAGCTGGCTGAGAGTGTGGAGTAGTGAAAGTCAGGGGAGGCTACTGTTACAGTCAGGTTCATCATTCAGCTGTGGCCTTTGACATCAAGAAGTTGCTGTTGCCATCCAGGTCAGGAAGCTGCAGGAAACTGCCACTGATAGTCACAGCTGTCCCACAGCAGTGAACAGGGTAGGTGAGAGGGCTGGCTGCCTTGAGGATGTTATCAATCATTTCTGCCAAGGCCCAAGTATCTACAAGCCACTATGAGAGAGAGAAAGAGAGTGAGAGCGAGTAGGAGAGAGAGAGAGAGTCACATAGCTTGCTTCTGACTCCCTCCCATCTCCAAATTGTAAGCAAGTGCATCTCATTGGCTGGATGATCATAGTAATGTGAAGGTAAAGGAGTATGGGGCGAGTAGTTCCCAGGCTTCTAGCCCCAGTGATAAAGGGCAGGGATAGTAGAAATAATGGTTGTAAAAACAAGCCGACAAAAACCAATATACAGTGCAGTTTTGCCTTCGATTTCTAGGCCCACCTTTTGTGTGCAAGACTCGCAAAGCACTTTCAAATGAGTTAAACTCTCTAGGTTCTTCCCTCACTGCTTCCCCCATGTGCACTCTGTTCTACAAGATGCACAAAACAACATGCCACTTTCCAAATGTATGTCCATGCCTTTGTCCTTGTGGTACCACCGAAGAGTTACCTTTCCACTGGCTGTGAAGACTCTTCCTGTTCCTTCAGCACCCATCCACTCCTTGCCCCCTGACCTGCATCAGCAGGATGGATGCCAAGCTTCATTATGCCCACCACACTTGGTTCACAGCTCTATAACAGTAGCTCGTCCTACTGAATTTTAGTTTTGGTCAAAGTGCCCATCTTTCTCAGGAGACATAAGCATCCTAAGGTAAGTGACCAAGGCTTATTTTGTGTTTATGTCCCAAGTACCCACGACAGTGCTTGGAACATAATAGGTGCTCACTGAAGATTTCTTGAATGTGTGAAGGACAGTGATATTACATGGTCTCTCAGGGTAAGCACCTGAGATTATACCATGAGCAACTACCTTCAGAAACAGGCATGCCACTTGTTCCTGAAAGGGAGATTTGACGGGTGATAGAATCATAGGCCAAGAATTCATGGCATTGAGTTTCCTGTTAATGCTAGCTTCAAGTTCTCAATTCTTACGTTTATTTATGTTGACTTTTTCCTTCTTTTCTAAGCTTCTACCAGCTGTCCTGCTTCTTCAGCTTATAATGCCGCTTTTTTTTAAAACTATAATTTCCATGCAACAGTCTAGTTGCCCCCCTATCATATCAAATTAATGCAAAGGCTGCTTGAGCTGCTAGGAAAATGTGGGTTATTACATGCTGCTGACAACACTGACAGTGACGTTGAAGTGGGGACAGAGAATATCTTAATAAATTATTGTTTATACAGAGCCAGGGAACTCTAGTGTTTGATGTGTGCTTAGAAATCCAATTCCATTTCTTTAGTAGCAGTTTAAAATAAATGCTTACCATCAGCCAGTTGCTGCCACTGGGAAGAAGGCAATTTGAAGTATTTACTGATAAATAGCCTTTATTCCCAAGTGTAACTTTTCTTCAGTGTCTACATATTATGTCACACATTCTGTTTACACTGCCGCAATATAGATCAAAAATCTCGTGGCATACGGGTAGGGGAGTGTTAGTATCTTCCTCGTCCCATTTGCTCTGTTACTGCCTTATTGGACTGATCTACCCTCATGAACTTGCAGTCACCTACATAAAAGTTTTGAATGTGTCACTTTTTGCTTGGTTGTTTCAATCACACTGCTATAAATAATCAGGTGTGGCACCCTTTGTCAGTCTGATTCTAGGTGTGAGTGGATAGAACTCATTACACTGTGCTGTTAACTATCCTTGTCTGCGTGCTGTTAGCTACTTTTTACAGGCATCGTAATAAAAGCTAGACTATTTCTACGGGGGGAAAGAGACTTATTTAATGTAATTTTAAAACTTTTTCAGAGGAAAATGAAATAGTGTTGAAAATAATATCTATTTTTTAGCTTTCAGCAATTGATGGTGCTTTGTTGTGGTGTCTGCTGGAAGTCTACTGCTACTATAGGGAACCTTGCTTGTTAGCATCTCTAGATGTCTATTCTAAACAATCTGTTAGTGATGATAAATTCTGTGGGAGGGTCTATTCTGAGCTGTTAACTTCCTGTAAGGGGAAAATGGGTGGGTTAACAGAAATACAACTGAAGCTGGGTAGGCTGGGAGTGGAGGGCTGAGTATTTGTCTTGAGAATTAAAAACTACAAAACACTTTTGTACACAACTGACTTTTTTTTAAAAAAAACTTTTTTTTTTTTTTTTTTTTTTTGAGATGGAGTCTCACTTGGTCACCAGGCGCCAGGCTGGAGAGCAGTGGCACAATCTCGGCTCACTGCAACCTCCGCCTCTGGGTTTAAGCAATTCTCCTGCCTCAGCCTCCCAAGTAGCTGGGACTACAGGCATGCACTACTACGCCCAGCTAATTTTTGTATTTTTAGCAGGAAGGGGTTTCACCATGTTGGCCAGGATGGTCTCGATCCCTTGACCTTGTGATCCACCCGCCTCGGCTTCCCAAAGTGCTGAGATTACAGGTGTAAGCCATCGCGCCCAGCCAAAATAAACACATTTTTAAAGGCAAAAAAAGAAATCCAATTCTTTTGTTTTATGTAAAAATGGAGATAGAGAATTTCTCATGATTCCTTAGCACTGTGAAAAATTGGTTAGCAAGCTCATCTAGTAAGCTCTTCTTCAGGTCAGGAGAGCTTCTACAATGAATCCTCCAAGACTTCCTGGCCTCTAGTACGGTGTTAGGGGTGTAATAAGTAATTCATCAAATGCTGTTAAATGGGTGTATGGGCAGCATTTCCCCAAGGTTATCAAGAAACTCTGTTTTTCTTCATGGCACATACTGCATACTGGCTGACTCAGCATCCATTCCTAACCTCATTTTCTCTCTCCCACCTTGCTTATAAAGCTCAGGGAAGCTAAATATTTTCCCAGCCTGCCCTGCACTTGAAGTGACTATGTGAGTTTTTGCCAGTGAGAGGTAAGCAGGAACCTTCATGAGCTTTCTGTGAAAGTTTTGCTTTTCTGATAGAAGGGACAAAAGAGGCAGGTGTTTTCTTTGCTCCTTTTCCTGCCTGGAGGGTGAATGTGTTGGCTGCACATACATCAGCCCATAAGGGAAAGGCTGAGAGAATCACAGAGATGCTGGCCCTGACATTGTAAAGCTGTCAGGCCATCAACAACATCACCTACCTCCTGATTTCTTATTATGTCAGAAAAACAAGCCCCTCTTTGTTTAGACCTGAATTTCTATTACTTGCTTCTAAGTGCTTTTCTAATATGTGCTTTATTCCAGCTGCAGAACCTTCCTAAGGTCATTGCCCAAAACAGGAAGGATAGGTTTATGTTTGTCACATATAACAAATGTGGACAGCATTACCGTGATATTTGTTTTGTAAGTTTACTTTTGTGGCATTTTCTTGTCACCAAGTCAACCTATAAGAAAAATAAAAAGATTGCTTCAGTGAATACATAAAATTTGAAAACAAGAAAGACCAATGACTGTTGAAGTCTTACATCAGCCTCATCACTGGGCATTTTTATTGATTTTGTTTTGCTTGCACAGTGTTGAGAAAGCCTAATTCATGCATACGAGTAGTTGCAAATAGAAGAGTTCGTATGCCCTGCAAACTTAGGTCAGAGAGTTTGAGAGACGAGTGTTTGGATGACTTCCCTTCAGAGTGGAGTCCATAACAGCATGTAGGACCTGTTCTCCTTCCTTAGCTGGCCAATGATCAGGACGGATCGAGACAGTCAATAAACAGGTTCTTCAATGAAGCAAATCTTCATTGTTCCAAGGAAAATACAATGTCGTTACTAAGAGTCCAGATCCTGGAAGCAAATTTAGGTTTAAATTCTCGAACTACCACTTGCTGTCTGAGTACCTCACTCCTGGTGTTGTCATCCATTAAATGGGCACATTGATAGTACCTACCTTATAGGGTTATTGGGTGGTTTAAATCGTTCAATGCAGATAAGGCCTTCGAACAGTTTTGGGCACACAGAACAATGAACCGTTAGCAATTGTGAGATGTCCAGTGATGCTCCCGGTCCCCCATTGCCAGTCTCTGTCAATGTGTGCTCAAATATTGTTCTCAAACTCATGGACTGAGAACTTCCTCCTTTTAAGAATAAACAAATTTATTTTGCTTGGAACACTGAATATGTATTTTAGAAATAAAGTCTTTGCTGACCAACTATGTAGAATTAACCCAGAAGGTTTGCTTTGCCAAAGTGACCTTATTTAGCCTTTTAAAAAAAGAAACATTTAAATAGTGCAACAGGTACTAAAAGTGTGACTAATATGACACTATCTTTCCATCACAAAACTTGTTCAATTTTTATTTTAAAACTGATTATTGCACAATGATTACACAGGGTACTAAGCAAAAGTATATTTTATCTGGAATTGAATTTCATAGGACCCGTGTATGCTATGTTTGATACTCATGTATATAGTTTTATGTAAACAGACATGGGAGGCCTACATTAAAAAATAACAATAAGAGGCTGAAGGATCACTTGAGGCCAGGAGTTCAAGACCAGCGTAGGCAACACGGTGAGACCCCATTTTTTTTTTTTTTTTTTTTTGAGACAGAATCTCACTCTGTCACTCAGGCTGGAGTACAATGGCACAGTTTCGGCTCACTGCAACCTCTGCCTCCCGAGTTCAAGTGTTTCTCCTGCATTAGCCTCCTGAGTAGCTGGGATTACAGGCATGCGCCACCACACCTGGCTAATTTTAGTATTTTTAGTACAGACAGGTGTCACCAAGTTGGTCAGGCTGGGTAAGACCCTATCTTTACAAATCTTTTTTTAGAAAATTAGCCAGGCATGGTGACATGTGCCTGTAGTCCTGGCTACTCAGGAGGCTGAGATGGGAGAACTGCATGAACCTCGGAGTTTAAGTCTACAGTGAGTTATGACTGGGCCGTTGCAGTACAGAGTACAGACTTGGTGCCAAAGGGAGACCCTGTCTCTCAAAGAAAACAGAAAACCAAAACAATAACAAAAATAATAATAGAGAAAGGACCAGTATAGAGATACTGCGTCCCGAATCAATGAACATTTACAAAACAGTTATGGCAAGAGCTATATACAAAGTAGCATGTAGAACTGGAAGTACAATTTGATATAATAGTTGTCTCCAACATGTGAGCATTTGATGTGTAAAACATCTAATTGTGAATGTTTTTTTTAAATTGAAGAATTTTTCTTGTAAAACAAAATTCTAAATAAATGAATCAAATATTCATAGGTTCGTAGAGCATCTCTATAAAACTATAGCGGTCCATTGGTCAGAGCTTAAAAATCACCTAAATAATAATCCCAAAAATCCCTTCTAAAACTTACCATTTGGGGATAGATAGTTTAACGTGAGACCTAACTGGAATCTTCTTACCTGGTTACACTGGCTCTTCATTTTCTATAAGGAGGGTTTATCTAAAACATAGTAAAATAAGCCGGGTATGGTGATATGAGCCTGCTACCAGGAAGGCTGAGGTAGGAGGATCTCTTGAGCCCAGGAGTTCAAGGCTGCAGTGAGCTGTGATCACACCACTGCACACCAGGCTGAGTGATAGATTGAGATTCCTATCTCTTAAAAAAAAAAAGAAAGAAAGAAAGAAAAGACAACAAAAAAGAAAAAGAATAACAAAAGTATTTTACTTGAAGTCATTCCACAGAAGATGATTCCATGGCATGGGCTTATACTCGTTAGAATGTTTCTGCCAACAAGTAAATTATCAACTTTGTTCGAAATGGCTTAAACAGTGAAGGAATTAACTATTTCACATAACATGGTGTTTCAAGGGAGGCAAGTTCCAGGGATGCTTAATTCATCAAGGAGCCAGGGTCTTCTGAAGATTTTGCTTGGCCATCTTCACCACATCAGCCATTTCCCCTCATGACTGCAGGATGGCTGCCAGAGCTCTGGTGATTATATCTGTGTGCAAATACATTCAGAGGCAGAAAATAAAACTCTGCATGTCTTACAGTTCTTTTGAGAGCTAATAACATTTCCCGGAAGTACCCCCAGAAGAGTTATCCTCCAATCTCACTGACCAGAATTGAGTTGCATGTTCCTTCTTAAACCGGTTCCTAGCAAGGGGAATAAAATTACCATCACCGGTCAGATTACCAAGATTGATGTGCTAACACTGGGAATAAGGCCAAATTCTGGAAAGCCCGTGGCTCCACTGAGGAATGTGCATGTTGGAAAAAACTGAGGTTCTGGGTGGGACACCAAGAGTATCTGTTAAAGAGGCTGGAGAATCACATTCTAAAGAGGCCTCTAAGAAAAGTTGTCTCCTGCCCCTGCCTGCCTACCATCTCCCCTCTCCAGGCTGTGTTATAAGGAGAGGAAGAGACACAGGTAACTGTGAGGACAAGAGAAAGTGAGGTTGTGTCTATGCGGAGCCAAAACATTCCAATACAAGTGAAGATTCAATTGAGCTGAAGGTTTTATGCAACCAAATGCCATATTATTGGTGTAGTTGTAAAAGGCTTAGTTTGGAGGTTATTACACTTTATCTGACAGTTAAATTTTGGTTTGTCGTGGCACTGGTGTATACATAGGACAGGAGACACTTTTTCATTTTTGTCCTTTTATAGGATTTAATTTTCTGCATGCTATGGAAACTTTTACGAATCTGCACAAACTATGGACTTAATTCCCAGTGAAGATCACACATGCACTTGTACAAATTCTGCATGTAAGTTTGGGAGGTTCACAGATACATTGACACCCCCTCATGAGCTTCAAGTAACAGCTCTCTGATATCCTTGATTGGTATAGTGAAAAAAATAATGCATGAGGAGATAAAACAGATAGCTTCGTGGCTAACAAGTGACCATCAGATTTGAATTTTTTAAGGTCTTAGTTTTACCTCTATAACATGGAGTTTATGAGTTATTTTAAGAACTGAGTGAATGAAGTGTAAAATTGTTTTAAATTATGTAGCACTTTACAAACGTTGATTTAAAATTTTAATTGCCAATATATCCAAACAGCATGATGGTTCTAACTTCCCCGTTGAATTTACTTAGTTTTTGAATTTAAAATTGTGCACCCCATGAAGACATGCCTCAAAGTATGTTTTGAGGATTCAAACAGAAGAATATTCCTTTCTCCATAGGCAAATATTGTTCTCGAATTCATAATGGAAACATCCCTAACCCCTTGACAAGCTCTACTCCCAGCAGGTGAAAGTAGGGGGTGCAGATGTGGCCAGGAGACTGGGAAGGGAGAGAGAATGGAACAGTCTTCTAGATACTCCTACCCTCTGCGTGGCCCACCTGTGGGACCTCCTCCGCACCCTCCCACTGGCCCTATTTCAGTCTTTTGACCATGGTGCCCTGTGTGAATCCGCTTCAAGTCCTTCACATCCTTCGAGGCAGGTGCCTCCGCCCCAGCTGTCTCACCATGGTGCCCTTCTCTTTCTCTTCACCTCATACCCTTCCCCGTCTTTACCTGCTCTCAGGGAAAGAGGTTGCTCTTCCTCTCTTGTGTCTCAGATTTTCATAACATTCTCGCCTTTCCGTGCCCAACTGCCTTGGTAGCCACCCCTGCACCACTGAATGGTAAATGCCCATTAGAATTCCCCAAGGATCAATCAACGAACACTGACCAGGGTGGCGGTCATCCTGGGCACTGAGGTCTGGAGTAAGCCGACCTCACTCCTGTCTTCACAGAGTATGCAGTCAGTACATGGAGATCTTCCTGCTTCTCTCGGCACCAGCAGACAGCTGACTGGGGGGACTGGGATATTTCATTGAGAGAAAATCAGGAGAGTTTGTTGATCGATGGGGGACATCAGGACTGTATTCACACCCCATTAGTGAAACAACAAAAAGTTGGTTACTCGCAGTGAGGCAGAAAAGAAAGTCTCCTCAGATGTGACAAAGCTATAACGATGCTGCTAACATCACAGCTGTTCCCTGGGGCTTGGGGATCTTATTTCTCTGAGATGTGCTGGACCCAGGCTGACTATGGGACCACAGTCTACCTGTGGGGGTTCAGCACTGCTGCGAACGGCTGCTTCTCTGCATTCTGTATTTCCATGAGCACAGCAGACTCCTCCATGTTTGAAGTCTGCTAGGCCACAGGGATGTGGGGGAAAGCGTCCAGTTCCCAGCTTTTGTACAGCCATCCCTGCCCAGCCCTGCACATATCAAAATGAGATCCTCCCAATTCAAGCGTTTTTCTTACCCCTTCAACACTCAGGTTCCTGCTATACACCCCTACAAAAGGTAGAGAAACTCATGCCATGTGATCCTATGCATTTCCCAGCCACCCAGAGGTGGCTAATATGAGGAAGAGGTTTTAGGTTAGAGGCAGACCAACCAGACCATGCAAGGCCCAGGGGTGAGGACAGTTGGTAGGTCGGATCACTCTTTGCTTCAGTATCAGCTCAGACCTTCCTTCCTTCCTTCCTTCATTCATTCTTTCCTTTCTTCCTTCCTTCCACCCTCCCTCACTGCCCCCACTTCTTTCTTCCTTTCTTTCTTTCCTTTCTCTCTTTCTTTCTTTTTCTTTCTTTCTTTCTTTCTTCTTTCCTTTCTTTCTTTCTTTCTTTCTTTCTTTCTTTCTTTCTTTCTTTCTTTTTCTTTCTTTTTTTAGACAGGGTCTCACTCTGTCTCCAGGCTGGAGTGCAGTCGTGTAATCTCAGCCCACTGCAACCTCCGCCTCTTGGGTTCAAGTGATTCTCCCACCTCAGCCTCCCAGGTAGCTGGAACTACAGGCCCGTGCCACCACCCCCGGCTAATTTTTGTATTTTTTAGTAGATACAGAGTTTCAGCATGCTGGCCAGGCTGGTCTACAGCTCCTGACTCCTAAGTGATCTGCCACCTCAGCCTCCAAAGTGCTGGGATTACAGACATGAGCCACTGCTACTGGCCTCAGACCACTGTTTCTGATGAAAATGGCTTGCCTCCTCAGTCGGTCTGCTCAGGGTCCCCTTTAGATTCACAGTGTCTTGGGAAAGGAAGAAGAAAGATCTGCTGCAAATGCGGCATTCCTTCCCACCTCATCCCATTGCCTCCTGACTTAATGGGCGGTTTTCTGGGAACATGTTGGCTTCCTGGCTTATGGCTACGTAAATTCACAGATTATTATCTTAGCAGCCCCATTCATCTTCATTTTCATGAGCACTGCACAAAACCCCTACAGACTCTGCTCTGGGCCCTCACTGCACGTCCCTCTGCTCATCTCTTCCTCTAAGTTTCTGTCTTTGTCCTAGATTTGGGATGAGCTGAAACTGATCAATTACCTGCAGCGGTCTCCTGGCTCTCACTTTTGAGGGGACTCCTTATTACTGCTTTGCTTGTTCTTTTCTACACACATTTTGGGTTTTTTTTGGTTTGGGTTTGGGAGTGGGTTGGCCTTTTGTGGCTGTAGCGAGTTTCCTTTCTTCTATTTCTGCTTCATTTGTGTGTGTTTTGATTTAATGTGCCCAATACAAAAGCACCACCACCATTTCTGCTTTATGATGACCTTACTTAGTTTTCCAGTCATTCTTCTTCATTTCTCCCCCTCAACTATGAGGATGTTTTCAGGCTTGTTGAGTTCTTGAGGTATGAATATGGTTTAGGAGTCACAAAGCCTGTCTGTGTTCAGGACCTTCTGCTGCCTGCCACTAGCTGTGTGACTATCAGTTAACCTCTTGGAATATCTGTTTCTTCTGCAAGGTGGTGGGAATAAAAGCATCGCTCTTTTCTCTCACAGAGGCATGTTTTGAAGATGAAATGAGGTAATGGATAAAGAAGAGCACGACAAACTAGACTAAACATCATATTACATAGCCATGTAACAAGTGTTACTCTGAGCCAGGTATCAGGAAAAATTCTTTGTATATTACTTTGTTTCACCCTCATTTGACAGTGCAGTAGGGGGCGATGTGATTGCTATCCATGTAATGTCACATGAGTAACTTGAGCCTTAGAGAGGTTAAGTAATTGGCCTGAAACCACACAGTATGGAAAAGGTGAAAAACCAGGATTTGAACCAAGTCTGTTTGGCTCCAGACTGTAAACTCTTAACCACAGCATCATCCTGACACCACACAAACCCAGAGTACCATCATTCAAATAGATGCTGGTGGTTTCTGCATTACCACACTACAAGAAACCCAGTGACTAGAAACAATAAAATTCATAGAATGCTCTGTAAGGGATTATTCATCGTGTGGTGGTCTGGAGAGAAAGCACTTGTCAGAAGTTTGCTTGAGTTTCCAGAATCAAAACTCATGCCATTAACCGAAAGGACAGTATGGTGTAGAGGTAATTAACGTCTTTGTCTACAATAAGAGAAACCAAACAGTGACTTTGGGCAAGTTGGCCTCTCTGGTCTTCTGTCATCCTCATTGTGAAGAGAAGGAGCTTGGACAAGCAAATCATTAAGATCTCTGTAGGTCACAACAACAGTAATAGTTAACATCAATCAAGTTATTACGTAGTGCCAAGACTTTTTCTAAGTGCCTTCTGTTCAGTCTTATATAATTCCTACAGCAGGAGGTAGGTGCTAGTGTTATAATTCTCTTTTTGGAGGTGAGGAAACTGAGGCACAAGGAAATTTGCCCGATGTTACATAACGAACAGGAACAGAGCTGAGAAACTATGCATTTAACCGCACAATGATCTTTCTTCCCTAACTGATAGGATTTATGTTATTAGTTGCCTTGAATGAATGGCAACTGCAAGTAGCCACATTTTATTGCTTCTTTATTAACCTGCCTAATTTTTTTATTCTCTAGATAGAAAATAGGGTATGTCTTTTAAGACTCTATCACAATGCCTAAGGCATAGTACAATCTCAATAAATATTTGCTTACCTGATTTTATTATCGTTTTTAAATGGTATGAAAAAGACACGGAAACAAGCAAAAATAAACTAAGAAGAAGTAGAAAAGAATGAGGCTGCATAACTAGAGAAACAGTCTGACTCATGCCTCCTAATATGAACTTAGCATAGAATAATCCAAAGACGAAACATAATATGAACCCATATAGCTCTTATCCACACTGAATCAACAACAACAAAATTATCCTGGTTGCAGAAACTCCATTATTGACTTTGGCAGCGCTCTCTCCATCTCTCTAGCCAATAAAGTTATTAGAATTGAATTGAGAGAGGCAGATACACAAGGAGAGCTGAGATAAAGATGCTGAGCAGTTGAAATCAGTGGCTCATGGAGCTGACCCCCTGCCAAGGGCTACAACAGCTCCTGGAAGGAATCCACCATTCTGGCAGAGACCAGGCACTGCGGAAGCTGCTGGTCAGATTTCTGGAGGGAACTCCCAGGTAGCTGGGGACTGACAGCTGTGGGAAGAAGGAAAAGAGCACCATTCCCATTACCAAGAACCAGACAGGCCAGCACTCCCCAGGCTTCAGAACAGTGTAGCTTTGCTAGTCTCACCGTCCTCCCCAGGCTCTCAAAGGGGCAGAGCAGGCAGAGAGGAAGGGTGGGAGAGAACACAGTGTGATTCACAATCTGTTTGTGACAGGAAGAAAAAGTGGCTTAATAACCCACAGCCAGATTAATGGAATATTCCTTCTCTTCCTTGGCAGGGTTGGTCCTTTGGTGCTATCACCCGTAAAACAGATGGCCGCCAGAGGAGCCATGGAGCTAATTAACAAATCTGCCCCTAAGTTTGCCAAAACCCATTCCACTAGAACTGCAAATATTTAAAATGTTTAGACACTGGTTTGATGAGAAAATCACCAGCATGTTCTGGAAGCCATTTTGACTACTTGGCATCTCTTCTAGCCATTTACACCTTCTCCATCAGCTGCCTCTCCACCCTCTCCTACATGGGTCCTGAGTGTCTTCCTTTCATTCTTATTCTCTGTTATCTGTCTACCAACCTTGAAGCATCAAAGCCAGCATTTAAAGTTTGTGTCCAAACCTTTGAGAATGATCACTCCTTTGTGAATCTGTATGAAGATCCCAGCCACGATATAGACTTTAGGACTAGCTGAGTTGTGTGTATATTTGTTTCTCTGTGTGCATGTTTTCTACAATAATAAAAATAGTAACCAATGTCTATTGAGCACATGCTACCTGTTATGCACTATTTTAAACAAGTGGAGTGCTTAGGCAATCTGTATAGCCCAAAAGGGACAAATCTAAGAATACTGATGTAAGAGGTTCTCCAATAACCTTATATCGCAGTGCAATACCCAAAGCTCCACCCACTTACCCAGAGGTTTTAATCAGCATAAGAGCATCCAATCATAATAATAGCTCCACACTCTTAATCGTGATAAGGTATTCCAATATTACCAAACACCTGAAGGGAGCTAATATCGTGGATTGCAAACACCAAAACAAGCAACAAATAAACTGAAATAAAAGCATTGTGTGAGGGAATAAGAATACGCAGAGAGAGGAGAATGAAAGTGCATGCATATAATGTATCTTTACAGAGATGAGAGAAGATAATATATCCCAGAAAAGAGAACAGGACAAAACAAAAAAGGAACATTCAGAGGCCAAAATTGGATTCTTGGAAATTAAAATCACAGTAGTAGAAATGAAAAAACTCAGTAGTAAATCTCCCAAAAAGTAGAGCAAAAAGTCAAAGAGATAAAAAATTGGAGAGAAAATTAAATAAAATGAGAAGACTAGTCTAAGAAGTTCAATGTTTAAATGATAGGAGTTCAGAGAGCAAGAAGAAAGAAAACAGAAAGGAAGAAATCATAAACTGATTCAAAAAAATTTCCCAGAGATAAAAGACAAAAATTTTAAGCTTCAGAGAATACATGAAATATCCAACACAACAAATAAAAATAGATATACATTCAGGCACCTCACTGAAAATTAAAAACGAAACAAACAAACAAACAAACAAAACTTACAGCAGGGAAGAAAGTCTAAAAGAGTCCAGAGCATGACAAGTCACATACAAAAGATCAAAAGTTAAAGTGAATTGGAGCTTCTCAATTGCACCACAGGAAATGGAGGCAATATAATCAAAGTACTGAAAGGAAATGCTCTCCAACTTGGAATTTTATACCCAGGCAAATTGTCAAACAAGTGTGAGGATAAAATAGCACACTTTAATATGCAAAGTCTCAAAAATTTATTTTCCATGCAACCTTTCTCAATAAAGAGGAAGATATAACATAAGCAGAAATTTAAGCACAGAAGAGAAGTAAAGGGTATTCCCCAAAAGAAAGTGAAAAAAGATTCCAGAATGATAGTATACACCAACCACAGAGGCAAACAACCCAGACTGGCACAACACCAGTCAAGAAACAGATACGTTGGAGCCTGTCCTCTCTGAAATGCTAGGAGTCACTGTATTGTCTTTTCCTTGCTTTCGTTTTTTGTTTTGAACGACAGGATCTTGCTCTGTTGTTACCCAGGCTGGAGTGCAGTGATGCTAGTGTAGCTCACTATAAACTTGTCCAGGACTCAAGCAATCCTCCTGCCTCAGCCTATTGAGTAAGTGGGACTACAGGTGCACACCACCATACCCGGATAATTTTTCAATTTTTTTCTAGAGATGGGATCTCACTATGTTGCCCAAACTGGTCTCAAACTCCTGGCCTCAAGCAATTCTCCCACCTTGGCCTCCCAAACTGCTAGAATTACAGGTGTGAGCCACAGCACCCAGGCTGTATTGTCTTTTCAACCTGTGCTTGGAATACCCAGGTAAACTTGGCTCTCCTTATTCTTCACCATGTGCTACTCTCTACCCATTGCTTGCTCTCTGGGTCAGCTCCTTTCACTCTCACAGAAGAACTCCACTGTGAGTAAATGTGGTCCAAAATGAACTTAGAAGCAGAATATGTAGGGCAGGCCATTTTCCCTGACATTTTTTTCCTATAGGAAGGCCATAGAAGCTGGCATGCACAAAGACAGTAAAGAGATCTGGAAGGAAAATGAGATGACAACTCTGCTACAATAACCAATAATATCTGCTATAGCCTACAATTGGTATGAAACCCTTCAGCATCTGGAAGTAAAGGAATTCAGCTCTTAAGTGTTCATATTTTACTCCTACTCCCTCCCAAGTCATGTTAGCTAAGGATGATCTATGCTTGAATTCCAAGGTCACATTCACACACTCAGCCTCTGTCCCCAGAGGCTGCTGCCATTGGTCCAGAGAGGCTCCAGTCCTCAAGTGCTCACTGTGCCAGAACCAGACCTCTAGGGAACCATCTAGGCCTAGCACTGAGCTCAATGAGGTTGGGCCCATTCCCACTAGCCAGCATCATTCTGGAAAACCTATTGAGATTTTACAATCAGAAAGACTGTAAACATGTCAGGGTCTAGAACTCCATGGTTCCAAGAGATTCTATAACTTTAAGCAATTCGAGCCAATTTCTCCCTATGGGTATTTGGAAGAGTAGGCTTTGTGAAGCCCAAAAAAGTTCCTGACACTTCTTTTTCCCTCTGAGTAATGAGTACATGAGAGAGAACACCCACGTAATTTGAGAACAAAGATCTGCCCTCATGTGACCTGCTGCCTCCACCTCGGAGAGGCAGCTTCTTCTGTTAAAAGTTTCACATGAGTTGGTAGCCCCCTTCCATGGTACAAACACTTTCAGTGACATATGAGACTTTCCTACTCCGCATTACTGTTCTTTGTGTCCAGGTCTTCTTCTAGACTAAGTTCTTTCAGGGCAGAATCTATGTCTGATGACCTTCATATCCCCTACTTTCCCGGAGTCTAGCACAATGCCTGACACAGGGTAGCTGCTCAACATATAGTTTTAGAGTGAAGCCATAAAAGAATAATTGAGTTAATGCTGACTCTTAAGACTTCCAAGGTGCACACATCATGTGGTTGGGATAAGTCGTATCTGCTATGTCTTAGGAAAAATCAGATCTATAATCCTCTGAATTGGAATGAGAGGTGAGAGAGCCTTTTAAAACTGATGATAATCATAAATTATGAAACCATTTTAAAATAAATTTGCTTATTTTACATTCAAGAATTTACCTTAAACTAGGCCAACACGGGGTTATATAAATGGAGTCGGTGAGTACAGGAATGATGAGTTATTTACATAGCAATTGTTAGCATATCAATAGATACTTCTGCAGTGTTGTGAGTTCTTTAAAGTAGTTGTTCTTTTCAGAGTTTTAAGCATTCCTCATAGACATACATTTTATTGAAAAATATTGTAGACCTGGAGCACTCACATTGCAATCATTTAAATTGGCACAAATGCTTTGGCAGTGTCTAGGAAAGCTGAACAAAGATCTACCCTATGGCCCCATGATAACATTCTTGGGCATCTACTCAATGGAATGAGTGCTATGACCCCAATGTACACACACAAGAATGTTCATGGAAGTATTATTTATAATAGCCCCAAACTGGGAGAAACCCTAGTATCTATCAATGGATAAGAAAACAAATATATTTACACAATAGAATACTTCACGGCAATAAAAAAAAAAAAAAGAAGAAGAAGAACTTACTAACCGTTGCACACAACAGGAGACATTGTTGAGGAAAAGAAACCAGATACAAAACAACATATACCACGTGATCTCATTTATAAGAAGGCCGAGAGCAGGCAAAATGAGGCAGTGACAGAGGTCAGAATGGTGGTTACTTTGAGGTGGAATATCGACCCGGCAGAGCCATGAGAGAGACTTGAGTGTGTGGAAATATTCTGTATGAACGTTGGACTAGTGGTTTCACTAGTCCAATGGATGTAGAAATTTATCAAGCTGTATACTTTTGTGCTGTATACAGATATAAAAATGTATCAAGCTATATACTTTTGTGGTGTATACGGATGTAAAAATGTATCAAGCTGTATACTTTTTGTGTCTTTTGCCTCAAATGTTGTACCTCAATTGAAAAAAAATTGAAAATCTGTTATATATAATATTTTATATATAATATATAATAGGTTTTATATATCATATTTTATACACACATTATATATAATATGTATATAATTTTTTTGAAAAAGAGCACCATGGATTGCAACAAAATGTGCAAGATGGAGTCCCTGCCCTTGAAGAGATTCAAAATTAGTTATAAGAGAAAATATATGCTTCAACAACTGTAATGAAAAGTGGTATGTGAAGATGTTAGGTGAGTGGGCCAAATGAATGTCGTAGAGGTGTAGGGAGTCAAGAGAACAGGGAGGGAAAACAGAGCACTTTACACGGGGGCTGAGCTCCCTGGAGGGAAAACGGAGTGCTTTACACCGGGGCTGAGTTCCCCTGAGGGAAAACACATCGCTCTACACTGGAGCTGAGTGTCCCCTGAATTTGCACCGCATCCATTTTCTCTCTCTCTTCTCAATCTTCTTTACATATTGTTTGCCCTGTGCACATGACTGTGTTCCAGCCTCCCCTCCTGAAACTTCGTCCTCAGTGCACTCTCCAAGCTCTCTCCTACCCTTCCCAGCTGGGCTTCTGGATGAAATCCTCTACCTTCTGTCATCACTTCCTTGACCCGCTGTCTTCCAGCTTCTCTTCGCCTTTCCCCACTGAGTCTTCCTTCGCTGAGTTCCGCATCACGTGATACTGTAGCATACATCCGCTTTCTTCCAAAGTCATCCTTCCCTTGTTTCCTGAGGCGACTTTTTCCTTCCTCCTCTTTGCCTGCCTTTCTTGGTGAGCTCATTTTCCTCTGCCCTTGGCATTTTTGGAGCAGCATGTTCAGTTTGCGACTCTGCTCATGTTTTGGGCTCTCCCTTGACAAGCGTCTTAGCCCATTTGGGCTGGTAAAAAAATACTATGGATGAAGTAATTTATAGAAAACAAATTTATTACCCACAGTTCTATAGGCTGGGATACCCAAGATGAAGCTGCCAGCAGATCTGGTATCTGGTTAGGGCCTGTTCCTCATAGATGGCGGCTTCTATGCATCCTCATGTGTCCTCATGAAAAGCCCTCATGCCCTGATTGCTCCCTAAAGGCCCCACCTCTTAATATCATCACACTGGGAGTTAGGTCTCAGCATATGAACTTGGAAGGACACAAATATTCAGACCATAACAGCAAGCTTTTGCCTCTATCTGCTGATGTCCCTGGGATCTGGGATCTCCACACCACTCTCCTGATCTTGGGTTTGCATGTACACACCCTGAGGGATATCCGTGTGTGGCTGCCTCATACTAAAATCAAGTACAACATATTAAAAGCCCTCATCAGCATTTTCTGTCACATCCTTCCTTTACCACTCAGTTACCATTCAGTGAATGGTGCCTCCATCTACTCAGAGGAACCAGGGAGTAATTTCTGCTCTCTCTTACCTCCCTCCCGCTTATGCCTCTGGCAACCCAGGCCTATTGGTCGTCCCTTTCGACATCTCTCAGATCTGTCTTCATACCTTTAACCTTGGTGCGCCACTTTTGTCTCCAGTCATCCCTCGTCTAGATATTGCAAATCACTTATTTCCTTATTTCTAGTCTCATCCTCAGCTAGGCCTTCACATGACGATCTACTTCAGTCTAGAAAGCTGAAGGCTGAGAGGGGCTGCTTAAGATGCCCATAAAGTCCCCAACAGCACACATGGCTGGGGAAGTAAGTCCTGGTTCACACGACCCCAGTGCTGTAGGTTTAGGAAGGGGTCAGGGACGTTTGAGCAAAAGGACTTTTAGGTAAAATGAAGGGAAAGGCTTTTTTGGTTGCCAACACGTATTAAATTCACAAAACTCACTATCCAAGAGGGAGCTGAATGTGAGCACAGAAAGCCTGTCAAAAGAATTGTCAGGTAAATTCCTGGTGCTGATCTGTGTGCGGGGGGCCCATGGCTCTCTGAACTGTATGATCCTCTGACAATTAGGATCTAATCATAGCTCTTCCCAGCTTCCTTCTAACATCAAAGCCTAGCTCCCTAGCCCAGACCACCACCCTCAATGTCTTCTTTTCTTTTCAGACTGACCTCCTTCCCCCTTTCTCTGAGGCAGCCTAAGATCCACGCATAGTACATTCTAGTTTCCTCGTGTTCCTCATTCTTATGTCTGCCTGAAGCCCTCTCCTCCCCTTTCACCTCCATCACAGAGCTCCTAGTTGGCCTTCAAGTCGTGACTCCTGCAAGTGAAGATGGATCCTCTGTCCTCCCTGTGCTCATGACACCTACAGCTATTTGCCTCTTGCCCCCACTGGATAAACTCTCAGAAGGCAGCTGTGTGTCTTCTCCATCCTTGTATCCCAAGCACATGGCTCAGAGTTGGTTCCCATTTTGTTGCATAAATGAGAAAATGTTCAGTCCTTAGGTACATAGATTTTTTTTTTTTTTTTTTGCCTCAAAGATACATAGCTCAGCAACTGCATTTCCAGCGCTGTCACTGTTTCTATTTCTGAATCTAATTGCCATTGCACAAAACTGTTCAGGGTAGAAACTGCAGTAAGTGGAATGGCCCAGCAACTCCCTTCCAACACAAATGCTTCATGCTCTTGTAAGATTGCTGCAGTCTTAAAACTGTGTAGACCTTTGGAGTTTTAGGCAGAAAACAAACAAAAATAACTATTCAATATGATGCCTAGGAGACTACTCGCTGCTGAAAAGCCCTTTTCTCCAGGATCCTTTCCTCCTCCTCTCCCAAATTCAGATGAACAATACTGGAAAATCACAAATCTAAGAAATCCACAAGGACGATCCCATGGGCACATGAATTGCTGCATGGGCCAGAACCCCAAGGCCCTAGAGTACAGTGTTCTCTTTCTGTAGGTCCCACAGAATGCTGGGCTGCCATCCTAATAGCAAGTTCAGAGAGCCATGGGCACACCACACACAGATCAGCACTGGGAGTTTACCTGACAATTCTTTTGACAGGCTTTCTGTGCTCACATTCAACTTCCTCTTGGGTAGTGAGTTTTGTGAGTTTAATACTTGGTGGCAACAAAAAAAGCCTTTCCTTTCATGTTACTTAAAAGTCCTTTTGCTCATATGTCCCTGACCCCTTCCTAAACCTACAGCACTGGGGTCGTGTGAACCAGGACTTGCTTCCCCAGCCATGTGTGCTGTTGGGGACTTTATGGGCATCTTAAGCAGCCCCTCTCAGCCTTCAGCTTTCCAGAGTGAAGTAAATATATAGCGTCTGGAGGAAGGCCCTGAACATAATAAATATTGAATAATGATTATGGCGCTGAATCATGATAACAGCTGCCTTTAAAGGGGAATTTAAATTCCTGCCACAAGTCTGAGATGTGAGAATTAACTAATAAATCATTGTGAGTCAGCTTTAAGGTGAAACAAATGTGTGTGCTTAGGTCCCCCTCAGTACAGGCGCATGTGTTCATGTGTCCTCACATTTTCTCCCATCTGTTCCTGTTTCCAAGTGAGGAATATGCCCTCCATGCACCCAGCAGCCTCCCTTTATGAAATGACTGGATACTTTGCTGAACCTTTCTGAGGACAGTATATTTGGATAGCGATGATTGGTCTCCTACTAGGAGGAGATAGGAAAGGAGGAAGATACGAGAGGCAAAGAGGGAACCGAATGTGTTCCCAGCTCCCATTTCATACCAAGCACTGCTCTAGATGCTTTAAGTGGGTCACGTCCTTTAGCATCCACAGCAGCCCTGTGAAGGAGATGGGGATGCCCATTACACACATGAGGAAACTGAGGCTCAGAGAAGCTGGGTGACTTGTCCAGGAGGCTAGTAGCAGACATTTGGACTTCAAGCCAGGTCTGTTGGAGCCCAAAGTCATGCTCTGTTTATGACACCATCCTAGGTCCCTTACCCCATGTAGCCCTCCCACCACCATAGAGGCATGACTTCCTGTCCCTGTCCAGGGTGATAGGACTGTTCCCCTTACTGCCTTTGCCATCCCCCTCAGACACTTAAGCCAGTGGCCCACCCAGACTCATAAAGTGCTACATGAGTTGGCCCAGTGCTCCTCCTTATTTACTTGCAGGAAGCACACGGGCAGGATGGCAGCAGTGACTCATCCCTAGAATAATAAAATCTTGAGTGGGCGCAGCCTGAGTGGTGTGGCTGGACGCTTTAACAATGGAAGGATGTCCCCTGAGCTTTTGAAGGGTGTTGCCATTCACTGCTATAAAGCAAAGGTGGAGAAAAGGTTCCAGCCACTGAGGTGGCGTGGGTGCAGGCTGAAGGAGAGCAGGGGTGGAAACTGCAGCATTTCCCAGGGTGAAAAGGAGGAATGAAGGGGACTGGAGACAGTTCTGTGGCTGTTGTTTGTGCTGTTTGTGATCTTAGGCAAATCCCATGTCTTTTATTCACACCTGTTTTTATTTAGCAGTCAAACCTGACCTTTGCATGTGATGAATTTTCTCCACATCCTAGGCCAGGCATGCCAAGGCCCCCAGGCTCCTAAAGGGTGAACCCTGGGACACGTGTGAGGAAGCCCGCCCCAGTGCAGACTTTATAAGGCGTCTACCTTCTGTCCCAGGTGTGTTCTCGCTTCTGTCAAGTAACAGATGAGATTCATCACCCTCTGCTTCCTCTTCCTCCTCCCCAGAGTTCTCCCCAGTCCAGGGCATGACCTTTGGCCAAGAGGGCAGAGAGGGACAAGTGGACATTGGCTAGGTGCTGGGGACTCAGCAAGACAGACTGCCATTCAGACAGCTCTGCCAGCTTGTGTTCCTGTACCACATTTTAGGAGCTGCAATCCCACCTCTCTGGGTGGTGTGGCGGAAGTACAGCCAGGTTCTAAGATGGGGCAAGGACTATTCACAATAGCAAAGACATGGAACCAACCCAAATGCCTATCAATGATGACTGGATACAGAAAATGTGGTACATATACACTGTGGAATACTATACAGCCACGAAAAGGAATGAGATCATGTCCTTTGCAGGGACGTGGATGAAACTCGAAGCCAGCATCCCTAGCAAACTAACACAGGAACAGAAAACCAAACACTGCACATTCTCACTCGTAAGTGGGAGCTGAACAATGAGAACACATGGTCACAAGGAAGGGAACAACATACACCAGGGCCTGTTGAGTTGGGGGATGAGGGGAAAGAGAGCATCAGGACAAATAGCTAATGAGTGTGGGATTTAAAACCCAGGTGATGGGTTCATAGGTGCAGCAAACCACCATGGCACACACACACCTATGTAGCAAACCTGCACATTCTACACATGCATCCTGGAACTTAAAATTTTTCAAAAAAAAAGATGGGACAAGGGAGCCCAGGGGTGAGCAGGTCAGAGGCAAAGGCCTGGGACTTTGGGAGGGCAGCAAACACCTCCAAGGGCATCACCTTTCCTGAGTGTCTTGCTGTTTGACCACTACTATCAACTGAATTGGGTTCCCCCAAAATCCATATGTTGAAGACTTAACTCCTCCAATGTACTTGGAAATGGGGCTTGGGAGGAGGTAATTAAGGTTAAATGAGGTTATAAGAGTGGAGCCCTGATCCAATAGGGTTAGTGTCCTCATAAGAAGAGACACCTAGAGCTTGCTTCCTCTTTTTCTGAGTACACAGAGAGAAGGTGGCCCTCTGCAAGCCAGGAAGAGAGTCCTTACCAGGAACCAAATTGGCCTGCACCTTGGTCTTGGGCTTTGCAGGCTATAGACCTGTGAGAAATACATTTCTGTTGTCTAAGCCACCCAGTGAGTGGTATTTCAAATTGAAAGCCTGAGCAGACTCATACAAATGCTGGCTGTCAATTGCTAACTGATCAAACTAATCAGTTTCCTTCTGCTTCTGAATGAATTTTCACCTAGGCTAAGCAACCATCATGCCACAATTTCACCTTGTAAAAATGGTTATAAATGTGCCATTCATGAAGAATCTGTGCGGGGGAGGGATTCCTCCTTCTTGCCACTCCCTGGCCATGCCTGTGGGGAAGCCTGGAAGCCCACTTCAGGTCAGCTCTACAGCAATTTTATGGAATCCATTTCCAAGCCTCATTGCTTTAAGGGGAAAGGAAGTGTTTTGGGGAACTGACATTCCAACCATGACAAGGGCACTCCTGGGAACTGGCCCTGGACCCATCTTACCCCAGCCAGTCATTCAGGCTAGTATTGGAGTCAAGGTTAGGGACCTGACAGTGTCCCCCAGGCAGCCTGACACACAGGCTACATTTTGTATCCTTTTCTGCAAAAATCTCACATGGAATTCAGTTTTGACATGGAATCCTAAGGAAAATGCAGTTTTATTCAGGCTTTAAGGAACGATGTTTGAAAAATCTGACTTTACAAACTGAGTGTGATTTATAAAAAAAACTGGCAACAGAAATCCTTTAACCAGACCTTTTTTGTTTCCTATCAAAAATATGAGATTTTTAAAAATCGTGTTTACTTGAATTCTTCAAACATATTTGTACCCTGTGAAATAAAGGTGCATGTGGATATGAAACGAATATTGGAATTGATTTTATGAGAATAAGCATGCCTTAAGCCTCAGGAATGGCTAGATAGGGCCCATCGCACCTACCCAGAGAGAATGGGGGTCAGGGGGATGGGAATGGGGTGTGTGCAAAGAAGCTTCATGTATGCTGTTTTGTGGTTCTAGCAACGTAATTCCTTGACATCATTTAAATCTGTTATGTCTCTAATTTCACCAGCAACCACGAGCATTCCTGACCATAGTCTTGTATGTACAAGGGGGCTTCATTCCGTCTGTCCAGGCCTTGCCCCTGCCTCTCTGCTCTAGGCCACCAATTTATTGAAATGCGATCCTGATGCTGCGCTCACATAGTCCCCATAGCCCAGAACGCACCAGAGGACCCACAAAGATGTATTTTATTCACCTTCTCATCACAGAAATGCAGCTATAGAGCTACTTCTCTCTGCCTCGATGAGAGTGCAGAGTGACCCAGCACTCAAACTCCCCATTTTTTTCTTGGATCCCAGCACAAATAAGAATAAAACATGCTTACATGCCCAGGACGTTTCTAAGCTCCAGTGCCCACAAAATTTTCTAGTGCTGAGAATGCAAGTCTGTCATTATGGTATTTGCAGAACTAAAGACTGTATTTAAAGCTTCAAAATGATGCTTATTATACCCCTTTCCTGAACCATCATGCCCAAAACACTAAATGTATAGTCTTTCTCTAGGAAATTTGCCAGGGAAGGCAGAATGGATCTCATCACATAGGAATTTTTTTGGGTTGGTTTCAAGCTGTAGAGTCTGGGGGAGGAGGAAGTTGCCCTGAGGACTGCCCTAGGAAGGAGAATCTACACAGGGTCATGTACAACAGGGTGACAGTCTCAGAAATCGTGATGGGAAGGAGACCTCCTTGGATCTGAACACTGTGGCAGCCCTATGTCACCCACGGAAAGTAGGCAACTATGGAACATTGAATCCTGAGTTAGAGAGTATGATCGGGGAAACTGGTGCATTGGTGGATGAATGGGGATCCTGAGCTCTTCGAGGGAGAATAATGAGGGAAACAAGCCGATGCCCGAGCCCGGCACATAGAACTCTAACAGGAATCATGCTGGGGATGGAAGACACAGAGGCATTTTCACTCTGATAAAGTTCCGATTTTCTAAAAACACTTTCAAATCCATTTCCATTACTCAATGGTCCTGTCACTTTTAATTTCTTGTTTCTTTCCAAACCCATAATGCAATTAGAGAGATGGCATCCCGCATCATTAATATCACAATGATGCATTATCCCATTTTTTAAAAAAGGCATTGTAGTTTCTCTTGATCGTAACAGCAAAAAGCTATGCAAGTTAAAGGAGGGAAGCAGGAGCAGAGGGGAGAGTCTTCAGACTGTGACGCAAGACTGGCAGCTGTGGAAGGAGGGAGGGAAGGAAGAGCATGAACCCAGTGCATGAAAGGAAGTCACATGTACAAAGTCATATGTACAAATGTGGAGAAAGAAAGTCGTACGTAAAAAGGCATGTTCCAGGAAGATTGATCTGGAAGTGATATAGAAATGGATTGGGGAGGCCGGGTGTGGTGGCTCACGCCTATAATCCTAGCACTTTGGGAGGCCCAGGCGGGTGGATTGCCGGAGGTCATGAGTTTGAGATCGGCCTGGCCAATATAGTGAAACACCGTCTCTACAAAAAATACAAAAAATTAGGTAGGCATGATGGTGCACTGCATGCCTGTAATCCCAACTACTTGGGAGACTGAGGCGGGAGAATTGCTTGAACCCAGGAGGCAGAGGTTGCAGTGAGCTGAGAGCACCACTATACTCTAGCCTGGGCATGACAGAGTGAGACTCTCTCTCTCTCTCAAAAAAAAAAAAAAAAGAATTAGGGAAAATAGCAACAGTTAAGGAAAGGAGACTGCTCATTCCTTCATTCAGCAAACATTTACTGGGCACTTGCTATGTGTCAGAGCAGGTGATGTCAGGTATCTAGAGATGACACCTGGTCTTACATCAAGAAGCAGATGCCATAGCAGGATTTGATGTGCAAGAAGTGCATTGGGGGAATGCTCATGAAAGATAAAGGAGGGAAGCAGGAGCAGAGGGAAAGTCTTCAGACTGTGACGCAAGCCTGGCAGCTGTAGAAGGAGGGAGGGAAGGAAGAGCCCAGTGCACTCTGGAGACCATCCCAGCTGGGCCAACAGAAAGCCTCCGGAACAAAGGCTACCTGCCAGAGGAGCCCCATATGGGACAAGAATGGGGCAGACTTACTACTCCTTAGGGTGCATTGGCTGAGAGTAGACTGGGAGAAACGTGAATCCATGGTGGATCCAAGAGGTGGCAACTGGAGGCTGTCAGTCAACCAAATTTCCTGTGGGAGCTTCTTTTGGAGGACATCTCAGTGGAACGCTTCCACGGCCGACACAGCCTTCCAGGAGCTCTCGATGTAGATATATAACATGATGTCACAGTGACATTCTAAGCCTGCAGACTAGCCCTTTGAAGTTAGATATGCATTGTCTGTTCAATCAGTCATAGCCTGGGTTGGTGGGCAGTACCCAGGCCTGGCTGTGATAAGGGGGTAGATGCTACTCACATGCCCAGGACAGAAGAGAGATGGGTGATATAACACAATTATGTCTAAGATACAGTGGAGGAGACTTAACCAGCTGCTTAGAAAAGAGTACTCAGGCAAGAGTTTAAAAGGATGTGGTAGTTGAGTTTTTAAAACATGATTGGAATGCACCATATACACAGGAAGACATACAGTAGAATTCATTTCATTGGAATCCTGGATTCATATCCCAGCTCTGTCACTTATCAGCTGTGTGACCTTGGGTATGCCTCTTAACCTCTTTGAAGTCTTAGTTTCTTCATCTGTAAAATAGAAATCATAATAGTACCTGTTTTGTAGAATTGTTGTGAAAATTCATGTAAATTAATTAGCAACCGCCTGACCTGTGGTATGTAATCAATAAATAGTAACAGTATTTTTACCATTACTATTTTTGACATCCCCCACAGCTAAAATGCCTATACAAAGGTGTGCTAGGATGGACAGCCAGTCCATGGAGCAGCTGCTGGTTCTCTATGGCTGAATCACACGGATCAAGGGAAGATGTCGTAAAATACAAGGCTGGGGAAACAGGCCCGGGTCCAAGGAAAAGCCTTGTGTGCTACAGAAATAGTTCAGACTTCCCTCTAGGCTCTGAGAGGCTATTTAGGATGTTACTTGGGGAAGGAGATGATTTGATTTGCATTTTTAAAAGTTTCCTCCTAAAGTTCCTCGAATCCACAAAGATACTGAAAAGATACTGGAAGAGTAAACAATTGTCAGAATCTGAAAGAATAAAAAGAAAGTCAGTTTGGACTGCAAAAGTGAAAAGAAATCCAGTTAATCAGGCTGGAGCGACAGATACAGATAAAAATCAGCCCCAAAGTTAACAGGGCACCGGGTATTAACTGAGGTCATGCAGTGGCTGTAAAATGAGTGACTACTGCTTTCTTTCCCGACACCCCCAGGCTCCCTTTGCTAAATTCTTCTATTACTGGGATTACCCAATTGCTGAACTGCCCCGGCCTCAGGACAGCACTGAATTCTCCCCACTTTCCCTCTCCCCGCTCTGGAAAGGAAACAGTGTAGAGCTGATCCCCACTCCCCTGCAATCCTCTGGGAGTCCTTCAGCAGGAACACAAGCCTTATGAAGGATGCTCCCCCCTCTCTCTTGTCCAGCAGCCTCCGCGGGTCCTCTGGAGCATCCTCTCTCGCTGTGTGTCAGGCTACAGGTTTATCCCTGGTGGTCTTCGGGCGATATGGCTGTTTTTTTTCTTTTTAAAAAATTTAAATTAATTTTTTTTTTTTGGTAGATGAGTCTTGCTGTGTTGTACAGGCTGCTGGGTTCGAGTAATCCTCCTGCCTCAGCCTCCTGAATAGCTGGGTATGATATGGCTTTGATAATATGTGCAATGCAAAAGTAGAAGTGTTGCTGATAACAATGTGCTAATCAGCAGCGTCACTGGAAACCACTGAGCTAAGGCTTGGAATAAAGTACAAGAGGAACGACTTTAATCAGAAATCTGGATGGGAGGTGGGGTGCAATGGCTCATGTCTCTAATCCCAGCACTTTGGGAGGCCAAGGCCGGTGGATTACCTGAGGTCAGGAGTTCGAGAACAGCCTGGCCAACATGGCCAAACCTCGTCTCTACTAAAAATACAAAAATTAGCCGAGTGTGGTGATACGTCCCTGTACTTCCAGCTACTTGGGAAGTTGAGGCAGGAGAATCAGTTGAACCCGGGAGGTGGAAGTTGAAGTGAGCCGAGATCATGCCACTGCCCTCCAGCCTAGGCAACAGAGTGAGAAAAATAAAAAGAAAGAGAATGAAAGAGAGAGAGAGAGAAAGAGAGAGAGAGAGAAAGAGAGAGAAAGAGAAAGAGAAAGAGAGAAAAAGAAAGAAAGAAAGAAAGAGAAAGAAAGAAAGAACGAGACAGAAAGAAAAAGAAAGAGAAAGAAAGAAAGAAAGGAGAATTACTTTCTCTTCTGGGACTACATCTTAAAAGAAACACAAGCAAATGCTTAGGGTGCTAAAGTCGCTCAAAAATAAATCATATGAGGAATGCTTGTAGGAACTGGGGGTACTTAGTTCTTGAAGGAAAAATGCAAGAAAACCATCCTCTGTTAACAAGGCATAATATTTAAAGGCATTACACTTGCCATTAAGGCCTGGGCAGATGAAACAGAACCAATGAGTAAAGCTGTAGGCAGATTCAAGCTCAACAGGAGAATTTCACTGACCGTCAGAGGGAACTGTACACAGACTGGACCGTCTGAGGAGGCTCCTTGTCACGGAAGCTATCTAGAAAAAGACTGGATGATACCTTGGCCAGGCTGTGGTACAAAGAACCAAAGCCTTATGGGGACTTTGGGCTAGGTGACTTTTAAGGCCCTCCCTCTCAAAATCTCTGTCCTGAAAGCAAATGCCCTAAGTGGGTAGAACAAGCCCCCTAAAGCCAGCAATGCCTATAGCTCTGTTTTCAAGCAGGTTGGAGGTGGGGCTACTAATCCAGTCCACAGCCCTCCAGTAAGGAACAGTCTTTCCTCAGGATAAACTGTGACATTGTGCAACTCTGGCCATCTGGCTATGACTGCCTGGACAAACATTTGGGCGAGCAATACTGCAAGGAAGCTCTGACCACAGAAGAATTTGAAGTGGAGGTTATAAAGAGAAGGCTGGTGGGTTTGGAAGCAGAAGCTGAAGAGAAAAGGGAAAAAAAATCCAGAGTGTAGGTGGACGAGCAGGGCCATGAGGTTAGCAGGAGTCCTGATGGCACAGAAGCTTAGGGCAGCATAAAGCTACAGGCATTCCCAGCAGCAATGCTGGGGAGGAGGGTTGAAGGGAAGGAGGACTGGAAGGGAGGAGGGCTGGAAGGGAGGAGGGAAGGAGGGCTGGAAGGGAGGAGGGCTGGAAGGGAGGGGGGCTGAAGGGGAGGAGGGAAGGAGGACTGGAAGGGAGGAGGGTTGAAGTGGAGGAGGGTTGGAAGGGAGGAGGGGAAGAGAGAAGGAGGAGGGGAGGGGAGGAGGGGACAAAGGGACAAGAGAAGGTGGAGCTGGGGAGATGAGAGAGTCTCCACAATGATGTGAAATGGAAGAGCTTCTGGGGCTAAGAGAATGGAGAGAATAAAATAGGCTACTGCTGTCCCAGGTCTCTGTGGTTCGGGCTTTTGTCCCCTCTTCTGACCCCTGTGAAGCCATGGTTCCCTGGGTTCCCCTGAGAATCCAGTTGTTTTTATCGCTAAGCACGCGCATAGAAATAAGTCCCTTACCTGAAGCAACCTGAGTGAGACCTTGTTTTCTGAAACTCAAAGCACTTAAGAGAAGGCCAGAGAGGAAAGGCGGTGATCATTTGGGCCTTGAAAAGAGTGGACGAAGCGGTGCATCTGGTAACTACCAGCACCAAAGCCAGTGAATGCAAAGCCCTTCATCAGGGAGAGGCTCACCTCCCCTCAGGCCCCGCACCCTCTCCCAGCATTCCACCCTCTGGACGCCCGCAGCTTCCCCCCCATCAATATAACAAACGCTTGGAAGCAGAAAACAGTTCCCTGGTGAGTGCCGACTCACAGGTAAACAGAATACTGGATGTTTCAGCAGGAAGGAGTTTGACCACAGAGGAAGGAGTTAGACCACAGAAGCCAATGCGGCTTCCCGCTGTGAAAGTGAGGGGTATCTGAGGTGAAAGAACAGCCTCCAAATTCCTCAATCCATCAGGTTCAGTTCTTCGAATGCAGACAGCAAGAGCCAGCTGCCTAGGGAGCCTGAGGCTGCAGAAGGACACTGGGGATCTCTTACCAGGGCCCCTCCCCTTGGCCAAACTTTCTCTGTCTGTGAGATGACAGCAGTGTCCCTTGGAGCGGCAGGAGTTTTCATGGAAGTATTATTGACGAAGTCTTTTTTGACCCTTACCCTTGAAGGAAGATCCCTCCCTCCCTCGTTACTGCAGTGCAATACTGGACTCACTCTCAGTGCGTGAGTCCTAGTACCAGTGGCCACATCCGTTCTGACTGCTCATTGCCCAGGCTGTTATAATGATTATTTCTGAATATCGTTATATTTTTAACAAGTCATTTCCCATGAGGGTCAGGAATCTGTTCTTTTTTTCATATCCTCAATATTCAACCCAGTGTCTGGCATAGCATGGGGCTCAATGAATGTCTGATAAGTGAATGACCTTCAGAGAAAGTAACCAAAGTTAAATTCTACAAATTGTTCAGCTGGCTCTATATTCATCCCAAATGTCTGATTTCTAGACCCCATACCCAACCATGGTGCCTCCACTTTAAAACATAGTACATATTTGTACATTTAGGTTTTAATGTACTGAGTTTCTCAGTTGTTGTCAACTTCTTCATCAAGCTCCAGGCCCCTGGGCACACAGACTGCATCACCAAGCTCTCTTATTAAGACTTTGAAGGATATAGTTTGAAGATGAGTCCCCATCCTCTGAGTTTTGCTAGGATACACATTATTTAAAATGAAGAAAGTAAGACCACCACTAAATCATGACCCACAAAACAGATGAAAAATGTGTTTTTTGTTTGTTTGTTTTTTGCGGTTTTTTTGTTTGTTTGTTTTGAGACACTGGTCTTGAACTCCTGGGCTCAAGTGATCTCTCTGCCTCAACTGGGATTACAGGCATGAGCCACCATGTCCAGCCAAGAGATGGAAAATGTTGACACTAAGGCATGATCTATACGGATGGTGATTCTAAAAGCCTGTATTTTGTATTTGTGAAACAAGCCAAATCTTTTTCCACCACTTAGTGTCACCATGGACCAGTTTCTTAAACTCTCTGAGCCTCAGTTTCTTCACCTGTAAAATAGCACACTTAGCATATACCAGAATGAGCTCTGAATAAGTTAGCTACTATTTTTTGTGGTTCTCTATAAGCTCATAGAATCAAAGAGGTTTTAAATGTCACCAGGTTTTGGACTGAGTTTTTCAAAGCCTAGTCAAAGGTGCTTTGTGGGGAGTTGGAGTAAAGGTGGGAGATGAAGCGGAGATAGCCCTGCTTACTCAGAGTCACTCTGCATTCATCTGGTTGACAGAGCTTCTGTGTAGATTTTAGGGAAAAGGAAAAGAGAAGAGTTAGTCCAAGCCGCAAAACTGGTGCCAGAATCTCCTCTTCAACATCCTGACCAAATGGTTGTCCGGTCTTGTCTAGAACACTCAAATTCTCTCAGCAAGGCCCCAAATTAATTTGCTTAGCCATTTTCCTATTCTTTAGAACATTCAGAAGCTCAAACAAATAGCTAACCAAGTTTTATTGCCTTGAGGAAATCCTGCCAGACCCACTTTAATGAAAAGAGCATTGTTCAAAATTAATTGAAGTCCAATGCTCCTACAATAGTGCTACAATAGTCACCAAAAACAGTTGTCCTGCATGGGTTATAAACATCCCCCAGCAATCCTGACCATGCTGTTAATTTGCTTAGGAAGTCCTTTTAGTTATGTTGAGCATAAAGAGAGTTTTCAGCCTAGACCTTTGTGCAAATTTCCACAAATTCTGGAGCAATTGAGTTTAGTGTTGCTATAATGTTGTTTTCTGTCCTATAGCACCGGTTTTTCAAACCATTTTCATATCTGATGTCTTACTGTAATCAGTTCTTCAAAGTTGAAATGAGATGAGGTAAAATCAAATCAAATTTTATAGGTTCAGCACACTCTGGAAACTGCAAGGCTCTGGAAATGATTGTTGCTAATAATTATTAGACCCCGGATTCCCGGCTCTGACTCTCAAGCTGGCCTGTCTTCTGAGGCCATGTGGCCCCTTCATGCCAAAGGGCTAGAGAAAGCCTCGAATATCTTCCAAGATCAAGGAGGGCACTGAGGCTTGGTGACTGGCCGATGCTGGTGCAGATGGGTCCGGAAGTGAGCAGATGCACCTCTGTGTAGTGCTGTCAGGAATAAGTAGCGAAGAATCCCTCAGGCACACCTGAATGCTTGCCCGTTGGTGTGTGGTCGCCACTGCCCTTTGCTCAGCTTGCTGTTGTCACTCCATTTTCATTTCAGAATCTTATATATCTTTTTAGCCAGGCCAAGCAGTTCACATGCCACCTGCTTCAGGAGCCTGCTCTGGTCACCTCAAGGTCAAGTCACCCCTCCCTCCCTCTCTGAACATTTTAAGCTCTTTGCCCCACCCCTCTGACCCTGCTTCTACACTGTCTTGTGCTGTGGCTATGGAACAAGGCATTTCTTGCCCATTCGTCTGCAAGCTACTTGAAAGCATACACTGTGTTAAGTGGAGCTGATGGTAGCAGACACGACTCCCAAGTACCCAGGCCCCCTTCTTCTTCCAGTGAGTTTTGGCCAATCATATGGCTGCCTGGCTAAAGCTACGTTTATCAGATTCCTATGGAGCTAGGCATGGCCCTGTGAGGTTTTTGTCAATTTGATGAGAGCAGAAGTGAGGTGACCCTCCACTTCAAATTTTTAACAGCAGAGTCACTTGTCCCCTTTGCCCTTTCCCCTTGCCACGGTCTGGAAAGCAGATGAAGCAGACGAGAACCAGACTCTGGGGATGGCAGAGCCACAAGATAGAAGGTACCTGGGTTCCCAGCAAAGCTCCTTGCTACCCCAAACACTTACATGAGAAATAAACTACAATTTTCCTTCAACTATTCCTTTTTAGGATCTTTTTGTTAAAACTGCTTTGCCTAAGCACCCATCAGCTTACAGGTGCTCAACCCAATTTTTTTGTGTAAACAAATAGGTGCATGACCAGGCATGGTGGTTCACACCTGTAATCCTAACACTTTGGGAGGCCAAGGTAGGCAGATCACCCGAGGTCAGTAGTTCAAGACCAGCCTGGTCAACATGGTGAAATCCTGTCTCTACTAAAAATACAAAAATTCGCTGGGCACAGTGGCGAGCACCTATAATCCCAGCTACTTGGGAGGATAAGGCAGGAGAATCGTTTGAACCCAGGAGGTGGAGGTTGCGGTGAGCCGAGACTGTACCACTGCACTCTAGCCTGGGTGACAGAGTGAGACTCTGTCTCAAAAAATAAAAAATTTTAAAAAAACCAAAAACAAATAGATGCATGGATAAAGAAGATAAAAAAATAAAATGAATGTATGAATGAGTACAGATGTATTGCCAGTTGCAGTTCTGCTTGAAATAACACCTGTCTCATTTTCATAACGGCATCTGATTTTCCTGATAGATACAGAGCCAGGAAAGATTTAGGGGAAGTGAAGAAAGACCTATGCTTTAGCGGATAAGTCCTTCAGGGAGTCCAGTGACTGCTTTGCTTCTGCTATGTTTTTTGTGTGATGTTAGGATACTCCCCAGGTTTCTGTCATCGGAAAACCCAGAAGGGAGTTTCCTACTGTCAGGAGTTGAATTGAAGTATCTAGAGCTGGCGGGATCTCAGAGCAAAGATTGGTAACAAAGGACAATAAGGCCATTCAAATGAATCTATCCTTCTAATGGCAATGTTCTTTAAGAAACTTAGAATGGGCCAGGCGTGGTGGCTCACGCCTGTAATCCAAGCACTTGGAGGCCAAGGCGGGCAGATCACCTGAGGTTGGGAGTTCAAGACCAGCCTGATCAACATGGTGAAACCCCGTCTTTATTTAAAAAAAAAAAGAAAGAAAGAAACTTAGAATGTTTTGTATGTGCAACCTACTACCTCTGTTAAGTGAAGTGGCATCATAAAGTAGAGAAAAGCAGTATGTGCTCCACATTCCTCATAAGGTTGTAGTGTGAATCAAGTGCGATCATGTGTGTGAAGGAGCTCTTCTCGAGGAAGAGCTGTCAGCCTCGAGCTCTTTGCAGCCCTAGGTTGTGAATGGAGGAAGAAGAAATTCAGAGATGGAGAGGGATGATTGTGTCTGAGAGCAATCCATATCCTGGCATATTGATTTTTTTCCTTACGCTTATTTGAGTTGGGGATTTGTCACCTGAGACCAAAATAATCCTAATAAAATATACTATATACAAGTAATGTATCATTATTGAAGAGACTCATTCAAATGAACTTGGAGAACTTATTGAGAGACTCCAGCTAGGAATAATGCCACTTGAGACTCTTTAACAAAGAATGGCCATCCTTGGTCTGGAAAAGCTATGCTTTTTGACCAATCACATGGCTTCTAAGGGAAGACACACACAGTGATGAAGGTGGAAGAGGAACCCGTACAGCCAGCAAATCCCTTCTAGCCTGTCCTGGGGATCACTGGGATAATAGTTTTGCTTGAATATTTCTGAGGATGGGAGCGTCACCTCCTCGCAAGGCAGACTACTCTATTACTGGACACCTCTAATTCTTGGAAATAGACTCCATTTTTTTGTCTTTGTTTTCCTCTCTGAAAGTGCACAGGGTTTCAACCTGCCACCCCACCCCTACCTACACCCTTTCTATATAGAAGATTCTTCACATAGATAGATAACATATTTGCCCAAGTCTTTTCTTCTCCAGACTAAAAATCAACTTTGCTCAGGTGATGATGCTATTGAACTCTCCATCAACCTGGCATGTCTCTCTCAGTACCTGCCAACTGGTCAACATCTCCCTTCAACCATGATACACAAACCACGTTCTCAATTGCAGCTCTGTTCTACCAGGGCAGAGCATTCCAGAACTATCACCACCCTTCATCTGGACTCTGTACATTTTAGAAATGAAATCTAAGTTTATGTCTTTTTTAAAAAATTCTTTTCAGGCTGGGTGAAGTGGCTAATGCCTGTAATCCCAACACTTTGGGAGGCCAAAAAGGGTGGATCATTTGAGGTCAGGAGTTTGAGACCCGCCTGGCCAACATGGTGAAACCCCGTCTCTACTAAAAAATACAAAAATTAGCTGGGTGTGATGGCACACTCCTGTAATCCCAGCTACTTGGGAGGCAGAGGCAGGAGAATCTCTTGAACCAAGGAGACAGAGGTTGTAATGAGCTGAGATCACGCCACCGCACTCCAGCCTGGGCAACAGAATAAAACTCTATCTCAGAAAAAAAAGAAAGAAAGAAAGAAAAAGACCACTCTTTTTATACTGTTGACTCTTACTGAGCTTAAATAAACTTAAAGTTATTAATTCTTCTCTCTCATGAGTGCTGTTAACCCATCTTTAACTTTTGTGGCTTATTTTTTGAAACTAAGAGAAAGAAATCACATTGATTTTGATGTATTCATTATAGTCCATCATTTCATGATTTTAACCTAGTATGTCAACAAGCATGTTTTCTATATTGCTCAGAGTTGTATTGTTTGCAAAGCAGATAAACTTGCTACTTTGACTTTATTCAAATCATTGATTAAAATATTGAATAGGATTGGGCCAAGGGCAAGGATCCTCCCTTCAGAAGGCGTGGATTTTCTTATTGGATAAGGGCCTTCAGCCACCTACGAATCTACCCATGGATACACTCGTCCAGCCCACATTTCTCCATCTGGTTTTCGTCATGATAAATTTGCCAAACTCTTGAACTGACCTGATTAATGCATTAATTATTACTGTCCCTTAGCATTAGAGAAAACTCTAGACCAATGGGCATGGCATGAGTTCATTTTGTGGGCAGGGTCAGAGGAGCAGCAGAATGGGCCCTGCAGAGAGATCAGAGCAGCAGACAGGCCCTGGGTATCGAAGGGTGTGGGTGGTTTTGGAGATGAGGAGATTAGAAGATGATTTCATTCCTTTCACAGTTTGCCCAGGCAGGTCTCATGGGGGATATGTATACGAGCTTTAGTCAGTGAATATGCAGTTAACTAGCACTTCATAATGGTGAGACACTGTGGCACAAGCACAGTACTACAAAGACAGTCCCTTCTCTCCCAGGACCCGAATCAACACATCCTCATTACGAGGCTTTTAGGCACATCTTAAGACTTTCCTGAAGTCCTAGAGCCCTTGAGGTTGGGCAGATGAGAAATTGTGCTAAACTTCTCTAAGGACTGGTGTGTGGGGGGCTCCATAGAGCATGTCTTCTGGGGAAGGTTTTACAGGCTCTGTAATGCTGCAAAGGGGGCAAAGCTCTGATGCAGGAGTCGAGGAGCCTGGGGAACACCGGACACGTACTCCATGAGACTTGCTGAGCACAGAGACGCTGCTGGCTAAGGCTTTCCTGGGGACTTTTCACCATGGACGTTTGAATTTAGGTTTGAGTGTTTATGTGAAGTTCTTCACGTTGAACATTTGTGAGAGGATAGCATTTCAGAATTGTACTAGTTGTGTAGGGCTGTTGTAACAAATCATCCCAATGGGTGACTTAAAACAACCCTCACAGTTCTGCCGTCCAGAAATCTGAAATCATAGTGTTAGCGGGGCCAGACTCCCTTCTGAGGCTCTGTGGGGAATCTATTCCGTGCCTCTCTCCTAGCTTCTAGTGACTGGGGCACTCCTCGGCATTCCTTGGCTTGCAGACATGTCACTCCTGTCTCTGCCGCTGTCTTTACATTGTCTTCTCTTTGTCTGTATCAAACCTCCCTCTGCCCTGCTATTATAAGGACACTGGCCATTGGATCTAGGGCCCACTGAATAATCCAGGATGATTTCATCCCAAGATTCTTAGTTTAATTACACCTGCGAAGATCGTTTTTCCAAATCAGGTAGCATTCACAAATTCCAGGGATTGAGACATAGACATGTATATATCTTTTGAGGATCACCATTCAAGAATCCATCTTAATCTTCTTCCAAATCACTCTGTCATCTGGACCTTGAGCAGTGTTCTTGCTGCCGAAAGCAATCAAGAGCTGCAGCTGAAAATGAACAATGTATGTATCAGCACCTATGGAGGGAAAGATAGTACAGTGTTTACTGGGACCTGGAGAAAGGACACATACATGCACGCACGCGCGCACACACACACACACACACACAAACACACATGAAACATTTTATTTTAAGATCATCAAATATCAAGCAGCATCTTATTTTCCTTAGATATATCACCAACTGGAGTGCCTGTAAGTACAACTTGGGTGTGTGTATGCATCATGTGTTTAAAATAGTCATTTGATTAAGATCCATTGTTATTTTCATTTATTGCTTTCGCTTTTTTTTTTTTTAATAGTGTGAAGACTGCTTCTCACTTGTTATCAGATCATTGCGTTCTTCCCTGGTCTTATCTTTCACTTGACTTCTCTTGCTCCAACCCAGGTCTTTGATGCTCAACAAAGAGCTGATTCAAGAGCCTCTTCTTCCTGTGGTTCACCTGGACTCTTTGGCTGCATATGCCCCATTCCTAGTAGCTCCTCCCATCTATTCTAATAGTCCCCAAATGGCTGCTTTAGATGGACTAGCACATGGAGACACCCTGGAAGGAGGGGTAGGGAGCAAGATAGTAAAAATCATTACTGCTGAAAGGCCTCTGTTTAAGCGGTAGTTGTGAATTAAATTCTTCCATTCATCATTCATTTGGCAGATACTCTCTGAGCACCTGTTATGTGCAAGACACCATTTCAGATCCTAGGAGGTGGGGGAATATGAAGAGGATTCCTGCCTCTAAAGCATGTCATCAGTTTTGTAACATCCCGTCTTTCAGACGGAGAATTCTGAATTCAAAGTGAAGAAGACAAAGTCACGCCAGCAGAGCAGCCATGTGGAACATCGTAACGTCTTCCCGTTTTCGTTCTACACAGGCTGGATTTACATACATGACCTCCTTAAAATTAACGTTGTCACCCTGGTGAGGTGAGTAGCATCTCACAGTTTTCAGAGGAGGAAACTGAGGCTCAGGTGGTAAACTGGTCTGACCCCGGTACCCAGCCAGTGAGCAGCGGAGCGGGGACCTGAGTGCAGGTGGCCTCCGTGAAGTCTGTGACTCTTTCCAACCCTGCTGTGAAAGAGGTGGAGCTTGTCTTTGTTCTTTCCCGCCTCGACTTCCGAGCCCTCCTCCTTTCTCTCCCTCCACTGCTCCTGGGACCCTGTGTCCCTGGGACTCCCGGCCTCCCCCACCCCGAGACTGCCTGCACCGGCTCCTCTTCACTGTCGTTGCTTCTCAGTTCTCTAATTTGATAAATTATGCTAATGGCTGAAAATAGGTCAAACACTGCACATTTTCAATTCTATTTTAAGCTTTGGGAGATAAAGCTTTAATGGAAAATGAATACAAAGACTATTAAATGAACATGCTGGCTAAAGGAGAAACTACTTTCCTCATAATACAAACATTTGTACAGCATGTATTACCTTGGAGGAACTGAGTTAGGAAATCCATGGGCAGTATGGTGCAGTCTCCCCCACCCCGCCCCAGTGCCATGGCACAGAAAACTTGGCCTGGAGAGCCAGTGAGAGCTTTGTTTGAGTCCTTGCAGTGAGATACTGGGCAAGTGGCGAGCTCTTGGTGCCAGAGTTCTCTAAAACAGAGATGAAAATACCTACTCACAAGGTTCTTGTGAGGATTTGATGGGCTGTAAGTAGGCATGCCTGCTAGGTATTAGGAGTTTAATTTTTGAATATGTTCATTCCTTTCCTTCTCAGAAAGCTAACATTGCAATTAGGGAGGTAAAGTCACTAACATGAATTTACTTGAGGTTAACTGCTGTTCCCAGCCTCACCTTTCTGAACCTTGCAAAAGAACCACACAATCTAGGAAGGTGGTGCTTACTGGGAACACAAGTGCTGCTTATTGGGGTAGGCAACATGCAAACCACAGGGTATAAGCACAGTGAGAGGACAGCGGCTCAGGTGAGAAGGTAGCGGTGCAGGCAAGAGGGCAGAGGTGAAGGCGAGAGGGCAGGGGTGAAGGCGAGAGGGCAGGGGTGAAGGGGAGAAGGCAGGGATGCAGGTGAGAGGGCAGGGATGCAGGGGAGAGGGCAGGGATGCAGGGGAGAGGGCAGGGGTGAAGGGGAGAAGGCAGGGATGCAGGGGAGAGGGCAGGGATGCAGGTGAGAAGGCAGGGATGCAGGTGAGAAGGCAGGGATGCAGTCGAGAAGGCAGGGATGCAGGGGAGAGGGCAGGGATGCAGGGGAGAGGGCAGGGATGCAGGGGAGAGGGCAGGGATGCAGGTCCATGTCAGGTGGGTAAGGTCAAGCATGTGTGGGGTTTGAAGGCGGGAAAGGTAGCTGGTGGTGGGTGACAGGGAATGTGCCTCCCCTCCTTGAGTCACTTCTTGTATTTCCAGTCTTTAAAGGCATGACTTGAATTATCAAAATGATACATGCTTATAAAAAGAAAAAGTCCAAACACTGCAAAATTGTATAAGTTATTTATAAAATGTGTGTCCATTGCTTCTCTGATTCTCCTAGTCCCACTACCTAGCAATAAGTATTAACTATATATTTGATGTTGTCTTTCCACACCTTCATCTATGCCAGGTCAAATATTTAAAAAAATTTTTTTAATCAATGTTTTAATTTTAAACCACTGTTTTACCCTAAGAATTGTTCTGCAACTTGCTCTTTTTGTTTTTTGTTTTCTTACTAAAAATCTATCACAGCCAATGTTCCACATCAGTAAGTGCAGGTCTACCTCATTATTTGAAAGTGCTGCATGGTATTACATAGCACAGATAGAGATAATTTATTTAATTCATTCTCAGTAAATTGTCCTCAAATTTTTTTATTATTATAAACAATGGGCAATTTCTTCATTAATTCCACAGACATGAACTGAGTAGCTACTATGTATTAGGCACCAGGCTGTGCCTTAGAGACACGAAAGTGAGTTAAAAAGGTCACAGTCCTGTGCCCAGGTCACAAGGAGCCTGTGGGCTGGGGGAAGCAGACTTCAGTGCAATAACCACGCAAGGCAATGTAAATTGCAACTGTGACTGGGAGGCACGACTTTCTCAGGGATTAAAATAAGAGGCTGAGACTTCGACAGGAAGTGGAGGAGGGCTTCCATAGGGATGATGGCTGAGGCAGTAGCAGTCACCTAGGTACAGTAGGGTTACAGTTCTTTGGTGCAGAGAACACCTGCAGAATAGGCCAGCTGTGAA
This sequence comes from Cacajao melanocephalus, assembly GCA_963573385.1. NCBI lineage: Eukaryota > Metazoa > Chordata > Mammalia > Primates > Pitheciidae > Cacajao > Cacajao melanocephalus. The sequence goes on along the minus strand of CAUYLG010065469.1, from coordinate 97,758 downwards.
AAGAGCTGGGAAGCGCAGGACTAAGGAGGACCCAAGTGGCAGTGGCTGGAGCACAGGAGTGAGTGGGGAGGAGGAGCGGCCTGCAGGGCTGGACCAGCAGGGTCCTCCTGCTCGTGAGGTTTATCCTCTCTCCTAAGAGCCACGTAATTCCATGAGCGTGTTTAATACACAGCATGATGCCACCAGTGGGCCTGTTAAGAGGGACCGCTCTGGACGGAGATGATGGAGCTTGGACCATGGTGGCGGCTATGGAGGAGAGAGAAGTGGGGATTCTTAGAAATGTTAAGGAGATAAATGTCATTAATAGGGGTTTGGTGACAGACAGCACGGGGCCCGTGGCCAGGGGTGAGAGATCAGAGTGACTCCTAGATTTCTGGCTTGTGCAATTTGCAGTGAGCATGCCGCTTACTGAGACAGGCAGCGTGAACCACGGAGACGGGTAAAGTGTAGGGTGAAGGAGAGGGCAGGACGCAGCTGCCTCCCTGGGGCGACATTTGCAATCACTCTCCTTACTGAATATGCCCCATCATAGCAATTATCTTCATTTAATGTAATTGTTCTCTGTCGGTTCCTTTTTCGACTTTTACACTCTTCAGGAGTGGGATCCACACCTTTAAATCTTTAAATCCTCACTGCTGTAAAAAAAAAATAACTGAGAGCTGTGTGGCTTAAAACAACAAGACAAACGTACGGTTCTGGAGGCCCCAGTCCATGATCACAGTATGGGCAGGGCCACACCTCCTCGCAAGGCTCTCGGGAGAATACTTCTTGGCCTCTTCCAGTGTCTGGAGGCTCCCGGCATTCCCTGGCCTGGGGCCGCGTCACTACATGTTGCTTCTGCCTTCACATGGCCTTCACCTCTGTGTCTCTGTCCTCCTTTCTCTTAAAAGGACAACTGGTACTGAATTTAGAGCTCACCCTAAATCCAGAATAATCCCATTTTAGGCTCCTTAACTTAATTACCTCTACTAAGCCCCCTTTTCCAAAGAGGATCATATTCACAGGGAGGGCTAGGACGTGGATGTATCTTTTGTGGGGTCACTATTAGACCCACGACACTCAGTAAGAACTGGGCGAATGAGAGTCGGTCATACAAAGAACCAGGTACAATTTAATAATACTGAAGCAGGGAGTGCCGGGCTGGGGAAGAGAGAGGAGCAAGAGCTTGAAGGGCGCATAAACCCAGCTCTGGAGTTAAGACTGTATCCCCTAGGGTATTGATCCATAACTCACCCGCTCCAGAAATCACCTGGGGTACCTGCTGTTACACACTCTGATTCCCAGCCCCCTCACAACCTAGTGAATCAGATTTTTTTTCATAGGAGTGGACTGAAAATCTGAATGCTTGACAAGTACCCCAGATTACTGTAATCTCATTCTTAAATGAGAAGCCTTCTGGGGGAGAAGGGCTATAAAATGGGACAATGGCTACAGCAGCTTCTTAAAAAGTGAAACACACAGGCCAGGCGCAGTGGCTCACGCCTGTAATCCCAGCACTTTGGGAGGCTGAGGCGGCCGGATAACGAGGTCAGGAGTTTGAGACCAGCCTGACCAAAATGGTGAAACCCCATCTCTACTAAAACTGCAAAAATTAGCTAGGCGTGGTGGCACGCACCTGTAATCCAGCTACTCAGGAGGCTGAGGCAAGAGAATCACTTGAACCTGGGAGGCAGAGGTTGCGGTGAGCCAAGATAAGGCCACTGTACTCCACTCCAGCCTGGGTGACAGAGCAAGATTGTCTCAAAAAAAAAAAAAAAAAAGTGAAATACACACCTGCCGTTTAATCCAGCCATTCCACTTCGATGAGTTTACCTAAGAGAGAAAAAGGCGTATGTGTACACAGAGACTTGTACATGAGTGCTCATGGCAGCTTTATTTGCAACGGTCAAAAACTGAGGGTCGGGTGCAATGGCTCACACCTGTAATCCCTGCACTTTGGGAGGCCTAGGCGGGGAGATTGCTTGAGCTTAGGAGTTTGAGACCAATTTGGGCAACATAGGGAGACCCTACTTTTACAAGAACTAAAACATTAGCCAGGTGTGGTCCACGTGCCTGCGGTCCCAACTACTTGGGAGGCTGAGGATCGCTTGAGTCCAGAAATTTGAGGGTGCAGTGAGCTGTGATGGTGCCACTGTACTCCAGACTGGCCAACAGAGTGAGACTTTGTCTCAAAGACAAAACAAAACTGAAAACAACCCAGATGTCTATCAACAGGTGAATGGATAAACAAATTGTGGTAAATACATACAATGGAATTCTACTGGGCAATAAAAAGGAATGGAGCATACTTCAACAAAAATGAATCCCAAAATAGTTCTGTTGAGTGAAAGGAGGACACAAAAGAGTACATACTCAACGATCCATTTGTATAAAATGCTAGAAAATGCAAACTGCTCTAAAGTGACAGAAAGCGGATTCATGATACTTGGGGGTGAGTGGGAAAAGAAGGCTGGGGCGAGGGACTAAAAGGGGCACCAGGAAACTTTTGGGGTGAGGGACATGTGCACTGTCTTGATCGTGGTGCTGTTTCATAAGCTTATCCATGTGCGCAAACTTATCAAACTGTATGATTTAAATATATTCGGTTGATTGCATATCAGTTATGCCTCAGTAAAACCATTTTTAAAAACTCACTGTAACATAAAAATGCATTAAAAATTTAATGTTTTTATTTCAACAGCTTTTGGGGTACAAGTGGTTTTTGGTTACATAGGTGAATTACATAGTGGTGAATTCTGAGATTTAAGTGCTCCTGTCACTCAAGTAGTGTACATTGTACCTAATGTGTAGTTTTTTCACTCACACCCCTTCCACCCCCTCACTTCTGAGTCTCCAAAGTCCAGTATACCACTCTGTATGCCTTTGCGTATTCATAGCTTAGCCTTTACTTATAAGTGAGAACATATAGCGTTTGGCTTTCCACTCCCGAGTTACTTCACTTAGAATAGTGGCCTTCAGCTCCATCTAAGCTGCTGCAAAAAAACATTACCTTGTTCCTTATATGGCTGAGTAGTATTCGATGGTATATATCTACCACAGTTTCTTTAGCCACTCATTGGTCTTTATCCACTCATGGGTTGATGGGCACTGAGGTTGGTTCCGTGTCTTCGCAACTATGAACTGGGCTGCGATACACATACATGCGCATGTGTCTTTTTCCTAGAATGACTTCTTTTCCTTGGGGTAGATACCCAGTAGTGAGATTGCTGGATCAAATAGTAGATCTACTTTTAGTTCTTTAAGGAATCCACTGGAACATTTTTAATTAAAGTAGAGACCATGATCAGATTTCCAAAGATCTGCCAGTGGTACAAAAATGGGGAAAACACAAAATAGGGGAACCAGTCAGGGGATAATTACATACATAGGTAAGAGAGGCAGTGCTGGTTCAATTATTTTAATTACTTTGCGGTATTCTACAGCAAGACTATACCACAACTTATCTATTCTCCCACTTAAGGATATTTAGTTCATTTTCAACTGCTAAATATTACAAAAATCCCTTAATGAGCAGTCTTGTAAGATTTTCTAAGTACTCACATATGAGAGTGTCTAGAGAAATACCTACAAGTGGGATTGTCAGGTCATGGAGTAGGAGTGCCTTCAAGTTTACTAAATTGTCAAGCTGCTCTCTCCAAAGTCATTGCAAAAACATCTACTCTTGTCAGTATTTTGTGAAAGTTGCTATTGTTCTGCAGCCTCAACACTTGGGCATTATCAACAATTTCAATTTTTGGAAAGTAATATCTCACTGTTGTTCAAATTTTTATTCTCAAGATTATTGGTGAGGTTGTTCATCTCTTCTTATTTCTCCTGGCCAACACAGAGGTTTTCTCCTCTCTATATATCCATTGCCTGTTTTTCTGGTGGGTCACTTGTCTTATTCTGTAACTCTGTAGTTTGTCTTGAATTTTTATATTCAAATCCTTTGTCAGCGCTACGCTTTGCAAAAGCCTTCCCACCTGTGGCTTATCTTTTTGCCTTGTTTTATGGCTGCCTTTATTATATGGCATACTAGTTTCTTCATGCTACTGTGACAAATTACCACAAACTTAGTAACTAAAGCAGAAAATGTATTATCTTCTAGTTCTGGAGATCAGAAGTCTGACTTGGGTTTCACTGGCTTAAAAGCAAGATGTGGGCAGGGCTGCATTCCTAGGGGAGAATCAATTTCCTTGCATTTTCAGCTTCTGGGTGCCTACATTTCCTGGCTTGTGGCCTCTCCCTCCATCTTCAAAGCCAGCTACATAGAATCTCTCTCTCTCTCTGACACTCCTGCTCCCCCTTTTTTAAGGATATTGGGCCAAATATATTAAATAGTCCACTTTCCTACTAATCTGCTATGATATCTTTATCATATAGCAAGCTTTCATAAATGCAGTCGTTTGCTTCTGAGCTCCATGTTATGTTGTTTCAATTATGTATACCCTTGCTTCTTCCTCGAAGTGTGGTCCGTGAACCAGCAGCACCAGCACCAGCAGCACCTGGCAGCTTGTTAGGTCTCAAGCCCCAACCCCGATCTTCTTAATCAGGATTTGTGGTTCACAAGATCTCCACAAGAGTCATAGTTTGAGCATGAAAGTTTGAGAAGCTCTGGTCCATGTAATGCTTTTGAAATCTTAAACGATATAGCTTTATATCAAGTATCAATACTTAGTAAGTCAAGTTCCTTCTTCGTTCGTCTTCATGTAAAATTCATAGTTTAATTCAGGAAGAACTGGAAATCTTATAATAATCTAGGTCAGTTCATAAACTTGTCATATTTCTTCACTTATTTAGGTCTTTTTAAATGGTTTTCAATACATTCTGATAATTTTCTTTATAGAAGTCTTGCATAACTCTTGTTGTGGGTTTTATGCATATAAGCCTTGCAGTCACTATTGAAGATGGTGTTTTCTAAAATTATCTTTTCTAATTGGTGAAGCTATATTGGATTACAATTTATGTATTTATCTAGCAACCTGGCGCAGCAGTTTTTGTTAGTGCTAAGAGTGTTTTTGTAGATTCTCTTGGCCTTGTCTTTCTTGTAGATAGTAAAATTGCCCATGAATAATAATAGCTTTGTTCCTTCCTTTCTTGTCCGTTCAACTTTATTATTCTTTTGTTAATCCACTAGATAGGATTTTCAATATAATGATAGTAGAAGTCGGGAAGCAGAGATGGTCTTGATCCTAAACTTAGAGAGAATCATTTTTACATTTTCAACGTTAAATTAAATGCCGTTAATTTTTTGAGGGATATGCTTTATAAGACTAGAAAAATATTCTTTTTTTAGTTTGCCACAATTTTTATAAAATTAAAAATGGAAAAAATGGATATTAACTTATCAAGTATGTTTGAATTGCCCAGTATGCATACAAAATGGAACTTGCTGAAATGGCAATTATACTGAGTGGAGAGGGGTTATTTTCATTATTTTTCTATCTGTTTGTAACACAGTTACATTGCTTCCGTGTTTGAAATAATTCCTTCTTCAGGGTACACAGTTGGTGTGTTTCAGGATCCAGATGAAATAAATTTTCCTATACCAAGAACATCAGACTCTTCAGTGACTTTAAGGAAAGGGTGTCCGCAAAAATTCACATCACATAAGCACTCACATATTTAAAAAGTATTTACTGAGCACTAATTATATTCCAGACACTGTGCTAGCAGCAAGGATTAAAAAACTGCATAAGATCAGGCCCCTTTCTCAAAGAGGGAGCATTGTGAAATGCTTAAAAGTCCTAGAACCAGAGTCACTTTTTACAAGCACTTGATCTTGAGTAAATTAGTTAAGCTCTTTCAGTTTCAATTACCTCATGTGTAAAATGATAATATAAAATAATAATAGAGCATTCTAACGAATTTTGCAGTGATCAAGAGGGCACTAATATTTCTACTTAAACAATAAGGAGAATATATCTTCTCACATAAAAGGAAATTGTGATACGCCTTGGTTGGTCACCCCAGTAATCAACAGACTCAAGGACTCAAAATATTTTTTTATTTCTTGCTTCTGACATTTTCTGTCTCCTTATTCCCAGCTAGTTCCCCTTCTGCTTACAAAAGGATTTACCCAAGTTTCTGCCATCAAGAAACTTTCAAAAATTACCTCCCTTTTCTCTAAGCATTGAGCTTCTCTTCGCTGCTCGCTGGCCGGAATTGTATGAAGTGTCCATGCTGAATCCAATCACTCTAAGAGAAATTAGATTAGAGTAATTGGCGGGGGCCAATTACTGTGATATTACTGGAGATATCGTTCCTTAAGGAAGACCTGTAGATATCCAAACAAAATTAGGGCTCTGACAGCCATGACGAGAGGAATGGGTTGTGTGGTAGGTGTGATATTATGACATATATATATATATATATATATATATATATATATATATATGCAATGGTTCTCATCCATGGTTCTAGCTTATAACTCCCAAAGCCCTTGTTGCAGTCTTTTATCACAACGTTGGAGTGCTTCAGGCCTCAGAAAATAGAATCTCTCTCTCTCTCTCTCTCTGACTTTCTCCTGCCCTCCTTTCACCACCCCAAGGTAGGAATCTTCCCTCACCTTTCTGTCTTGGAGCTGGCCATAAAGAAATTTCCCTGACCTACTCGTCTGATTGTAAACCATAAGATCCTCATTTCAGAAGGGGTCCTGTCCCATGCCCAGAAGGGAGGAATGCTGCACATAGAGGCCAAGAAGAATCTGAACAGACAGGCCTTGCTGGGTTTCCCCACTCAGTCTATTAGTATTAGACCATATTCTTTTGGTCCAATAGCATTTCTGAGTGGTTGTCGGTCATGCCTACTCACTGAAGTCTCCACAAAAGGCCCAAGAAAGCAGGGTTTGGGAAAATTCCAGAAAAACAGATAAGTAGAGGCTTATGGGAAGGTGAACATGAACTCATGCACAAGCTGAGAGGGGGCGGCACCCCAGCTCCACAGGGGCAGAAGCTCCTGCACTCAGGATCCTTCCAGACTCCACCCTGTGTATCTCTTCATCTGGCCGTTGATTTGTAGCCTACAAAATATCCTTTGTAATAAACCAGTAAATGTGTTTCCCTGAGTTCTATGAGCCACCCTAGAGAATTAATTGAACCCGAAGAGGGAGTTGTGGGAACCCCAACTTGGAACCAGTTGGTCAGTAGTTCTGGAAGCCCAGACCAGTGACTACTGAGAAAGAGGGGGTACTCTTGTGGGACTGAGCCCTCAACCTGTGGTTTCTGACACTATCTCCAGGTGCACAATGCTAAATTGAATTGAATTGGAGGACACCCAGCTGATGTCTGCTGCAGAATTGCTTGCTTGCTTGTGTGTGGGGAGAAATCCACACACATCTGGTCACAGATGTCTTCTGTGTTGAGTGTTGTTGTGGCTTGAGAACAAAAGACATTTTTTTTTTCAGAGTAGGTGCCTATGGTGTCTACTACAAGGCTCTTAAAAAGCTTTAATGAGGTAATTTGTGTAAAGTTCTGGAATGGGACATGGTGCATCATAAGCACTCAACTAAACGTTAGCTACAAATATTTCTCATCATTTCACAATTAAGTTATGAAGCTAAGCAAGTTTTCAAAAATATATTTTTTTATGGTGTCCACTGATGTTAACAGTGGATGTTAACAACGTGACCATGGCAGCAGAGAGAAGGAGCCGCTCTGGTGTGGAGAGAGGAATGGGAAAATCAGAAATCAGGGGAGAGTTGTCAGGAGAGGCTTCTCAGAAAGAGATGATCTTCAGCTGAATCTTGAAAGACAAATTGGGGTGAGCAGGGGCATGGGGCATGGGGCTAGGGACTTACCAGCCCTCCCTGCATGTGAAAATGCCTGGGGGCAGGGACTAGCCAGAAGGAGACAAGAAAACCTTCACAGAAGAGTGTGCCTGGAGGGCAGAGGCTTCCCAAAACAGGATATGTCTTAGACCAGTTGATCTTACGCGCATGCCAAAGTGTATTTTCTTGCTAGTAAAGAAACCAGCAAGGTGACAAAAGAGTGTGCTGGTCCAGAGAGGGTTATACAATTGGGAAAAGGAATCTATCATAAGTAGCCAATTTTTCAAATAAGAAAAATTGTAAGTTCATTTCAGAAGGTCATAATTTCAGGTACATACTGGTTGTACCTCAGGACAGTTGTGGCAGGACATTCTATGAGGCCAGGTGTGCTGACCAGCAGGAAAAAAACGGGTTGAGAGAAAGAAGTGGCATATTTAAGAAGAAAATGATAAGGATTCATTTCTGTCTGCTTTTGGAAGGCCAGGTTGCATGAGAGGGGGCCAGCTGACAGAAGAGCAGGAGGAAGGGGTGACGGTTAGGACATGCACAGACCATGAGTATGAGAGGAAGGTCAGGGCTGGGCTGCAAGTTCTCACTAGAAACAAGTCGTCTCTCATGATTTGTTTCATTCAAGCTGCAAAGATACGAAATGCAGTTCGTCCATGGTTTAATTTTGGATAATGGCTTTTCTCCCTAAAAATGAAAAGCAGGTGGGAACCTTGAAAGAACCAATCCTTCAAGATGATGCCTCAGTGGTTAACTGAGCCTAAATTCAAAATAGAGCCAAGTGGTCATTTGCTGTTGAGAGATCACATATGTAGCCTGCATTCTCAGAAAACTCCCACACTTGCTTAACTTTGGGGCTTTCATGATTGTCTGTCTCTGTTCATGGTCACCTGAATCAGCCAGTAGACCTGCACTGGCCAATCAGAACTCAGCAAGTGTCAATCAATCAGAATTCAGCAGGCATCAATCAATCAAAACTAAGAGAGCTTGCATCCTTCATTTGCATACACGAACCAGAATGGGAACCTGGGCAAGAACTTTTTTTTTAAATAATAGACAACCCCTCTCTTTGATCTCTTTGAATGTACCTTTGTTTTGTACCAAAGACTGCTTCTCCCTGGTTTACAAACTGTTTCCTGAAATAAAGTCTCTTGATTTTGTTAAAAGAAAATATTTTATAGTAGATTTACACACAGAGGCCTTATGTGGTGCCAGGAGGTTGGGAAAAGTGGAGAAGTTGAAATTTATTCTGAAAGTGGGAGGGAACCACTGCTGAGTTGTAAGACTCACTCTCTGGGGTCTACCCTTCTTCTCAGAGGCCTGAAAAATCTTACCATTAATACCTACAAGGAAGACAAACAACATGACTGGTGGTGCGATTTATTTTATTGTGATAAGGCAACTCAGCTACACTTTTCAACACCTGCATGAAGGGACCTCATTTGTGGAAACTGTTTTTCAATAAGAACCTGAAAATGACAACTCATCTTAAGTATCCAGTTTCATCAAGCCCAAAGTAGAACTGTGGTCCCTCTTCAGGACCTGTGACTGCTGGCTCCTGTCTCATCTCCACCAGTCCAGCCTCCCTCTGAAGGTGGTGACAACCAGAAGCACCTGGACTTGGACAGCACCCACCTCCAGTTCAGCTTGCTCTAGGCCAGAAAGGGAAGCTCCTTCTGAACTCTCTCCAAAAGGAGGCATCCTGCCAAGACAGAATGTTCCAACTCTGCTACGCCCAGAAGATAAAACCACCAATATGTTTGAAAGAAGCAGCCATCGAGGGAGGGAAAGTAAATAATTTGGTGTGGGCTTGGTCAGCTGGAAGTTGAGAAGGAAGTGAGAGTGACTCCCGCCTTCCTCCGAAGCTGTGAGCCTCCTGTGCGCCTTGGCCAACCCTCTGTCCCTACGTCACGTTCTGGTGCCCAGTCTACCCCTCTGTGCTTGCAGAGGGCACCATCCTCTGCCAAAGGCCTTGCAATGGCAGTGACCAGGGACTCAGACAGCAAGACCCGGGGAAGAATTCTTACCTCTCTGTCATCATTCTTCTCTACCCCTGAAACCCATATCTTTCAAAGGTCGGAGTGGAAGAGAAAGTTCGGAAGAAAGTAAACTGCTAGTGGCTAAGAAGTTATGAGCATGCTCTCAGGATGTCCCACCGCCTGTCGTCCACTTCTTCCATCTCACCCTTGGGCAACACCTGATGTCTTCCGGCAGCCCACACTTGTTTGGGCCTCTGTCCCCACTGGGTCCCTTTGGCCTGAAATGCTCTGTTGAGACTGTTGTGGAAGCTGGAGCAGGCGCTCCTCCCAGGCGCCATAGCATCCTGAATGTATTTCACATGAAGCACTTATCACTCTGTGCAGATATGACAGTTAATCCGTTTCCTCTGCCATCTTGTGCCCTTCTCAAGGGCAAGACCTGAGTATTATGCATGTTTGTATTTGGGTACCTTGCATAGTCCCTGCACGGGGTAGGCCCTCAAAATCATGCTTCTTAGAGTAAACCAAACATGAGCAGGGGCGAGCCTGGCTCCAGAGGCCAGGGTGCCTCCAGCGCCCAGCCGCACCCTGCTGGTTCCTCCTGCATGCCTGCGGGGACTAGGGCACAGCGGTGACAGGCTGAGGCCAGGCTGAGCAGGTCGGAAGCTAGGCCTTTTCCTTCCTTTCAGCTGCCAAAGAACAACTAGTTAGACTAGTTCCAACTGCCAATGCCAGGCAAGGCTCTGTGTTCCTCCTATTGTTGGGGTTTTCCTGTTTGCGATCCTTCAGATGCCACTTGGGAGAAAGAGGGCTCTTCGGCCGGCAGACTCCTGAACATGAAGAACCCTCCAGCCTTCATAGCTCTACTCTGGGTGGTTTATTTATTCGACCTCCTTTAGCAAATTATCCCTCCCACAGGCCGGTGGACTCTCGGCTGAGACTGATTTCTCTGGGGAAAGAAAGCACTTTACAGGGGAAACAGGGACGAGGTGTTCCCTGAGTGGAAGGACGCTTTTGCAAACAGCTATGTTTCATTCTGTCAGGGCAATGAAACAGTCCTATCTGAAAGGGTCCAGAGGCGAGGAAACAGTAATCCTGAACTCCAGAAAGAAAAATAAAACCTCCGGAGTTTATAGGTCCTGGTCATCTCCCAAGCCAGCTCCAATCCCAAGCAAGGCCAAATGTGGAAATTCCACCTGTTACTTCTCTTATCAGTAGCTATCAGCTTTCTGTGAATAGCCACAGAACTCATCTGGAGTATTTTCCCCATCCTTCACTCCTTTCTTTTGAGCTATCTCCTCCCTCCCTTTCTTCACCACTTGTCTCCCCCATTACTCTCTCTTTGTATTATTTTATTTATTCATTTATTTTTGAGACAGAATCTCACTCTGTCACCCAGGCTGGAGTGCAGTCGTGCAACCTCAACTCACTACAACCTCTGCCTCCCAGGTTCAAGCGATTCTCCTACCTCAGCATCCTGAGTAGCTGGGATTACAGGGGTGTGCTACCACACCCAGCTAATTTTTGTATTTTTAGTAGAGATGGGGTTTCACCATTTTGGTCAGGCTGGTCTCAAACTCCTGACCTCATGATCCACCTGCCTCAGCCTCCCAAAGTGTTGTGATTACAGGAATGAGCCACTGTGCCCAGCCTTTCTTTATAACCTACCCCTCTTTGTCTTTCTCCAGATCCTTCCTATGCACGCACGTGTGCACACACACACACACACACACATTTTCCTCATGGCATGTCCTTGTACCCATTCCCCTCTGTCACTCAACCCTTCCTATGCCTCACCATCTCGGGAACCCAGCCCTTCCTCCTTCACCCATGTAAGCCTTGTGCCCTGCCTTCTCACACCCAGTCTGCTAGCTCAGCAAAAACATTTAGCTGAATTCCTGTCCAATTCAACTTACGTTTATTTCAAAAGTGACTAAGCAGCTACTGCTATACAAGGCCCTGGACTGAGAACTGGGGTTACAAAGGGGAATGAGATAGAATTTGTTTGGGAAGATACACATAAACAAATACTTTGGGTGCAACAGGTAGGTTGTAATGACAGAAATGTCCACAGATCTTGGATACCAAGAGTGGACACTCCTCCTGAGAGTTAAAGGAAGGTGTCAGGGAGAAGGTGATGCCATAAATAAGGGCGAGAAAATTCCAGAAAAAGGCAGCAACATAAACAGAGGCACAGAGACAGGAAACCGTGTGGCTTATGAAAGGAGCCACCGGGGAGCAACCCAGAAGTGATATGCGGAGTGTTATAGAGGACGAATCTAGTGCAGTACTAGCAGTATGTTCTAGAAGCCCCTTTAAGCCAGGAGAAGGCATTGGACTCTTCTGTACAAGATAGGAACACACGAAGGGTTTCAAGTAGAGAAACTTGTGATATTACTTGGTTGCAGTGAAAGAGGGACCTTCAAGTGGTCAAACCAGATGCAGGGAGCATTGCTGGGATGTGTTTCTGGTGATCAGAAACGGGGAGGGCATGGACTGGGCCAGGTGGTAAGGAGGCACACGTTTGAGACACAGGGTTAAAAAAAATTCATCACTATTCGGTGGCCCATTGGAGTGGGAAATAAGTGAGACAGAGGCTCAGATGCTTTCGGACTGTGTGGCCCAAGTCACCGAAGGGAGAGGACGGTGGCTTCAGTGGAGATGAGAGGCAGATTTTAGGGGAAGACAATGAATTTGTAGTGAGTTGAATGGTGGTCTCCTGAAAGACTATCCAAGTCCTAATTCCCAGAACCTATGAAACTTAACTTATTTGGATAAAAGCGCTTTGCAGATATAATTAGAAGTCTTGAGATGAAAAGACCATCCCGGATTATCTGGGTGGGTTCTAAATGCAGTAATGGATGCCCTTACAAAAGACACATAGAGGAAGACTTGAGACATACAGAGGAGAGGGCCACGTGAAGATGGAAGCGGAGGTCGAAGTGTTGCAGCCACAAGCCAGAGAAGCCAAGGACGGCAGGCAGCCACCAGAGGCTGGACAGGGAAGGAAGCATTCTCCCCAGATGCCTCCAAAGGACATGCAACTCCACTGACACCTGGGGCTCAGACATCTGCCCTCCAGAACTGTGGGAGAACAAATTTCTGTTGTCTGAGGCCACCCCGTTTGTGGCGATTTGTTCCGGCAGCTGCAGGAAACTAATACAGATTTCTTGTTGGAGACCCACCTTTCTGTATGAGTTCAGCAGACAAATGAGTTCAGCAGACAGTTTGGCAGATGTGGATTCTGGAACCAGAAGTAACAGTTAAAACCACAAAGTTAAGGAGATGGTCCAAAGACAATAAATAGAGAAGGAAGAAAAGTGAACGAAGCACACAGCACAGGGACACATCATGTTTGATGGATGACATCAGGTAAGAGGCCCTGAAGGAGGCAGAGAAAGTGGTCAGAGAGGTCAGGGGAGATCCAGGAAAGTGCCAAGTCACAGAGGCCAAGAGAGCAGAGAGTTTTAAGGGGAGAATGGTCAACAGTGTGAATGTCAGCGAGGAGTCCAAGAAAGGGGTCCACGTATCCCCTGGAGTTGAAGAATAGCTGTTTACTGATGGCCCCGTTGAGAGTGGTGTTTGTGGATGATGGGAGTGAAGTCCTAATTTCCAGGGCAAGAGCAGGCCTTTACAGGCCATAAGCACTAAGAAGGTTATGTTGTCCTCCCCACGTGCATTGCAAAATAAAATCAATGCTACCTTATATTTGTGATAAAGTTCCCACAAAATTCTGCTTTTTCCCAAGATATCATCGATTTAAATATATGTTTTGATATATGTGTATATGCATACACACATTCATATGTAGACTCATTATTTTTTCTTTGCAATGCCATTATTCAGCATAGTGCTGGTTGCGAGGGTTTGCAGAGTAAAAGGGGCCATGAAGAAGTGGGGGCGATCAGTGCAACCCAGAAGCTCAAGTGAGGGGGGAGGAAGAGGGAGAGGAGGGTTGGAGGATGAGGGGACATTGTGTTGGGGGAAGAAACTCGGTTATGCTCATAGGTTGAAGGGAAAAGCAGGTCAAGAGGCTGAGATGGAAAACACAGGTGAGAGAGGAGCAGTGACTATGAAGCCACACCCAGGCCACAGGACATGGGGAGTTAAAGAGTCCAGGAAAGCCTTGGCCCGGGTATCAGGAAGGACTTCTTGACCTTGAAGGCTGGAGGAAGTGGGTGCTGGTATGGATAAATCTGTAGGTAGGAGGATGCTTGTGGCCTCAGAAATCTCCAAGAATGAGGAGGCATGCTAGGACGGGCACTGCTTATTGAAAGGAGTTTGTCCAGGAGAGCAACTCACATGTCCGCACTTCCTCAGTTTCTCTGGGATGTCCCTAGTCCTGTCTCTGTGTCCCTCGCCATTTCCTCCCTGCCAGGACCTGCCATCAGCAGCAGCTTAACGACGTGGTTAAACAGGGACCTAGGTGTCTGAGAGAGCCACTGGAGCGACAGCAGGTCACACCTCCTCTGCGGGGCCCGCTCCATCCTTCCCGGAACCTGGCCTTTGCTATAGCCCTGGCTCATTGTGCAATCTCATCCAATTCCATATCCCTAGGTGGCCTAGCGAGCTTCTCTCACCAGATGTGTCCTCCTACATCATCTCCACGCCTTTCCCCCAACTTGGATTACTTCCACTGTGACCTGAGTGGAATTCTAAAATACATGTTTCCTGGATTTCTGTCTGCTCAGATTTACTGAGACGGGACACACACACATCTGCATACTCATGCACACACCCAACCCTCCACCACCCATCTCCCCCCCGACACACACACATACACACTGTGGGAATCTCTTTGAGCAGGGAGAGGTCTGTTTAAGATTATGCTCAAAGATTTTTTTAAGTTCTGTGTTATATTTTTAAAATGTATTGGAATGTTGTCTTCTTTTCCCTGATATATTTGTTTTTGATATCATATAAACATATTTTAAACCACTTATTAGCAAATACACTTGACCTTCCAGGGAGATGCCCTTATTTGTCATGTGGCTTCTCATACCCCTTGGGGCGTGGCTGAGCACTCCCAGAGGAACTCAGATTGACTTGTTCAAGAAACGCAGATCTACAGATTAGTGCTTTCATATTTGCAAGCCCTCCAGTGTACAATCTACAATATAGGTGATGTGTTCATGTTTGATTTAGGTGTTCTTTGATTGCATTCGACAGATAGAATGTTGTCAGCTGTAGGGATCATAAGTACTGTTTGTCCATCTGGGGTCCAGACTGGGTAAGTGGTGGCCCAAGGTCCCAGAGCAAGTTAGTGGTCGAGTTAGGGCCTGTACCCAGTGTCCTGACTGCCTATCAAAACTCCCCCATTCTGCTAAACCTTCTTTTCTTGGTGTTTTTAAAGACTCCATCTAGTTCTAAAAGTATAAAATTCTAAGTAGGGGTAAAGAAATTAATCCCCATACACAATGAGATGTCCTCACTTCGTCACTTACCCTTCTTACCCTTTACTTCTTATCTTTATCCATAGGCTCCAAGCAGCTGTACTTCCCCTCTTCAAGACTGCATTTAGGTCCTAGACAAATTGAATTAATTTAATAACCCAGATAAATCTAATCACTTCTTTATATGTGATTATTTGGTGGGATTCACTCTACTAGCTCAAACACCACTTTCAGTAAGACACACTCTTCTTTAAGCCTCCGGTGCTCCCCATGACCTGTCAGAGCCTCCCCACCCCTTCGCCTGCTGCTCTGGTGTTCAGGAGTCCTGGCCAGCATGTTTTGTGTTACTGGAGGATAGGTCAGGCCCTATTTGGCTCTTGTCCCATGATTTGAAGACTGAACAAGTATGGAGATACTAGTGAGTACTCACCAGGAAAGCAGGAAAGGGAACGAGTGGGGGCCGTGGGTGGCCCTGGGAGAGGCTCTATACAGCCTGGTTCAGGGGCCCTGTTAGCGAAGGCTTGCGCATCCACTTCCTCCTCACTGCCGGCTCCTTTTCCTCTTACACTATGCACAGTCACCGAGCTCTTCCATCACACTCTCCAGCTCCGCATATCTACACTATCACAATTTTTTCCCGGTGTGGACTGAATGCATCCTTTCAAAATTCATGTGTTGACATCCTCACCACCAAGATGATGGCATGAAGAGGTGTGGCCTTCGGGAGGTGACTGGTCATGAGGGCTCAGCTCTCATATGTGGGATTAGTGTTGTGATAAAAGGGACCCCAGAGCACTCCCTCAGCCCTTCCGCCACGTGAGGACACAGTGAGAAGACAGCTGGCTGTGGTCAAGGAGGCGGGCCCTCACCAGACACCAGATCCGCTGGTATCTTCATGTTTGACTTCCCAGCCTCCACGACTCTGAGAATAAATGCCGGGGTTTTAAAGCCACCCAGTCTCTGATATTTTTGTTATAGGAGCCTGAATGGACTGAGACACCTTCTGAAGGGACCCCGACTTTTGGACCCTTTTCCTCCAATCTACTCACTACGCAACTGTCAGAGTATCTTCTTTAAACTGTATTTTTATCTTCTCGGTCCCCTTCTGCCTCCTGTTTAACCCATGAAGTCCACGTGCCTCTGTTTTACCTCTACAGTCTTTGAGCAACCATTCTTACCTCTAACAATCTCACTTCTTGCTAGCCCTCCAGATGAACATTTCTATGAATAAAACAAACGCCTCTCATCATAGACCAGTAGGCCAGACATTCATGGGGTTGGAAAGGTATGCACCTAGAGAAATGCAAATGGTTGGTTGGGAAGATTAGAAGACATAATCACTAGAAGTTAATAAGGGTGCATGGAAAATAAATTCATTATTTTAATACTACTTCCTGGACTCACTTTTGTCTTCAATAGAGGTTATCAAACTGTTAGATCAGGTGGTTGATATAGACATGGCATATCTATATTTTAGGAAAGCCAATTTTTTTCTTATTAATATTTTGAATAAGATGGATGAAGTTGTGTGAACCGGCTATAACGTGTTCCCACTGATGTGATATGGGACTGTATTAGCCAGGGTAAATGTTAAGCTGCAGTAACAAAGAAACCCCAAAATTACAATGGAGTAAATAAAAGACACATAACAGTCTCGGCAGCCCGGGCTGTCGGGCAGCTCTGTTCTTTGAGATCAATCAAGGATCTAGGTGTCTTCTACTTTGTACTGTCTCCATCTGCAAATCCAAGTTAAGTCGCAGCCACAACCACATTCCAGCTAGCAGGAAAGATAAAAGTTAGTATGGAAAGTCAGCCCTGGCCAGGCGCAGTGGCTCACATTTGTAATCTCAGCATCTTGGGAGGCTGAGGCAGGTGGATCACTTGAGGTCAGGAGTTCAAGACCAGCCTGGTCAATATGGCGCAACCCCAACCCTACTAAAAAAATACCAAAATTAGCTGGATGTAGTGGTGCATGCCTATAATCCCAGCTACTCAGGAAGCTGAAGTAGAAGAATCACGTGAACGCTGGAGGCAGAGGTTGCAGTGAGCTAAGATCATACCACTGCACTCCAACCTAGGCAACAGAGCAAAACTCTGTCTCAAAAATTAAAAAATTGAAAAGAAAGAAAGAAAGAAAAATCATTCTGTAGGAAGCAAATTGAAGTATCAATCCTACTCATATCCCACTGGCCAAATTCTAGTCACATGACCCACTCCTCTATGCAAGAGAAGCAGGGAAATGTAGGTTTTGGATGGGTACTTTGTGATTAGCCAAAATTCAGTGGGGATCAAGGGACTCTTTGCTCAAAGGAAGATGGGGAGAGGATAATATATTGGGAACAGTAGCAGCTCTGCCACATTGACCTTTGACCAGCCATTTCTCCTTTTTAGCTCTCATATTCCCACCCATTGCAAAAGAATGGAAATATTGACCTGCCCTGTCTCACAGAGCTGCTTGGAGGATAAAATTAAATTAAATACATGAAGGTTTTTTTAAATAATTTTTTAAAGGTGCTGAGCTAGAATGCAAAATGCTACAACAACTTTTTAAAAACCTTGCCAGTTTCTTATGAAGTTAAACAAACACCTACCATATGATCCAGCAATCCCACTCCTAGTTATTTGCCCAAAAGAAATAAAAAATTATGATCACACAAAAATCTGTATGCAAATGTTAGTAATGGTTTATTCATGGAAACAACCCAAATGGATAAAGAAAGTATAATACAATTCTAGAATGAAATACTACTCAACAATAAAAAGGAATGAGTTCCTGGATAGTTATGTTAACCTGGATGAATGAATCTCAATGCATTACGCTAAGTGAAAAAAAGCCAGACTCAAAAGACTTCCTGCTGTATGATTCCATTTACACGACATTCTGAAAAAACTGTGAAGGCAGAAAACAAATCAGTGATTGCCCTTGTATTGGTGTTGCACAACTGAGTTTTTGTCAAAATTCTGTAAAGGGCAAACTTTATGCAATAATTTATGCCTTAATAAACTTGACCAAAAAGAAAAGATGCTATGCTAATACAAGCTATTAATGAATCATCATCTATGTAACAGCTGAAAAAATGAATTACGCTCACATCTGAATGAGACGATACAGTCCATGACTGTTCATCTATATATTACCTCAAATGAACCCCACAGTAGCCCCGTGAGACAACAAGGAGAACCCCTTTCTCCCCTTACCAGATGAAGCTCAGAGTTCTTAAATTGTTTCCCAATATCATACAACTAGGGAGTGGCATAGCCGCAATTTTAATGGAGTTTTCAGATTTCTACTCTTTTCTCTAATGCCATTATGCCATCTAGGAGTTTTGAATAATGTCAGACAGACAGAAACAAAAAAAAAAAAGAATCTAGTGATTTGGAGCGAGAAACAATAAAAGATCAGTGGATTTTTTATAACTCCAAATCCAGCTTTCTCTAGTGCCCCAGGAAGAATCCTCTGAAGTCCTTCTCTTCTAAAATTGACACTGCCCTCTTCCCTAGGGATTACATGTGACTTATGCTGCAGGAGGGGCCTCTCTGCCTGTGAGAAAACAGCACAGAGACTCAATGGCATCCAGACATTGGCCTCCTTGCAACTTAGCAATATACCCTTCTCGCAGGCCACGGTGGTGGTGGACCCAGTCACTAGATTCCTGGAGCCAGAATACACAGCAAAAAAAAGTAGGATGATGAGACCCTCCTAACCAAGGAGGACTGTGGTGGGAAGTAGAGATGGAGGCTGAGCATTAAATGTTTCTTTATCCTGATTTGTGCACTAGAAAGATTGCCCAGTCCTGACTGGTTCATGTGGGTCTCTTGCCACAGGATAAGAGTCACTAATATTTGTACTTCTTGTTACAATGAAAGAAGTGCTCTTACCTGTGTTAGACGATTTGATCCTCACTTCAACCCAGAGAAAATGATATTCCTACCATCTACATTTGCAGGTGAGAAAATAAAGGCCCAGAGAGGAAAGTTATTTTGCCAAGGGCATCCAGCTAAAAATTGGCGAAGCAGGACTTGAACGTGTCTTCTGCGTCCAAAGTGCATATTCTTCTTCTTTTAAAAATCCACATTTTTTTTTCCCTTACATCACTCTACCCATCTTTATTTTTGGAGCCCAGCAGATGCAGCCACTGTCCTTACCAAGTGCAGGCACTGGGAGATGCATCATAAGCAATATTATGATGCCACGATGTGAAATTGAATAGTTAGAGATGTGCTCCCACACAGTTTGTCACTGGCAGTTGTTTTTAATAACGCATCTGTCCTTCGTGAGTCCTTTAACCCAAGGGTCCCCAACCCCCTCCCCCACCCCCCAAGTCCAGGGAGGTGAGCTGCAGGTAAGTCAGCGTTATCGACTGATTAGATTCTCAGGAGTGCAAACGCTGTAGTGAACTGTGCATGTGAGGGATCGAGGTTGTGTGCTCCTTATAGAATGTAATGCCTGATACTCTGAGTTGGAACATTGAAAGCATCCCCACTGCCCCATCCATGGAAAAAATTATCTTCCACAAAACCGGTCCCTGGTGCCAAAAAGGTTGGTGACTGCTGCTTTAACCAAAGTATATTTATTTATTTAAATCCATTTATACCTTGTAAACCAAAAATAAAATTCTAAGCCCCTCACCCCCCAACCAACTGAATGGACCCCTGTCTTGGCTAAGGGGATTCCAAAGAAACCTGAAAAACTAGTTTAGACCATGCTAGGAATCGGGAGGGTCAGACATGCCTCATTGAACTCTCCTCCCTTTGGAGTTCAGGCACAACTGACCAGCAGTAACATTAAAAGAGAGATCTTAAATCTGACCACACAGACTCTTTGTAGCAATAAGATACCAAAATTCCAACCTGACTGTAGTGTAGCATCACATGACAGATAGCAGGCCTTGAAAGAAATCAAAATATTGTATGCCAAAATATATTTCTTTGACATATTTTGAAATGGTCCTGCAAAGCTGTCTTTTGTGGAAGAAATTCACATTCTGTAGAGAATCCCTTTGCCTTTCCAGGTCTTCTTCTGATCTTGAAGAAATTAGCTGAGAGTCTAGCACCTTTTAAAGGTCTGAATAGGAAACATTGCCTCTAAGAGTGGCCACCTATGAGACTTCCTCTACATACTAAGAATCTCAGTCTCCACAACCTTTTTTCATTGATTACAGGCCTTTAGGTAATAACTCTTACAACCAATTGCCTATCCGAAAATCTTGGAATCCACCTATGATCTGGAAGGCCCCCCATCCACTGCTTAGAGACGTCCTGCCTTTCTGAACCAACAAATGCTTACCTCACACGTGTTGACTGATACCTTGTGTCTCCCTAAAACATATAAAAATCAAGCTGTAACCCAATCACCCTGGGCACATGTTCTCAGGACCTCTTGGAGCTGTGTCACAGGTCATCATCCTTAACCTTGACAAAATAAACTTCTAAACTGATTGAAGTCTGTCTCAGATACTTTATAGTTCCCAACTTTACGGAGGAAGTAAACGCTTTGAGCATTACCCTGCCCTTGACAAAATCATATTTCTTTATTTCTTTTGAACTGACCTTCTTCAACTTGTCATCATTGTTCCTAATCCTCGCTTTCAAGTTATGTGAATGAGTCATTCTAGCTGTGCCTTTCATGGTTTCACATGCTCCGCTCTGTCACGGTGCTCAATCTACTGTGGTATTGTGGGTCTGCCTTGGTCCTTGTCCAGAGAGGGAAATTGCTAGGGGGACCTCATTTCAATATGGTCCCCAGTGTATGAACCCCAGTAGTGCCTTCAGACCCAGGTCCTTATGCATTAGAGAAGGGAAGACTCTCAAAGGATTTTGCAGAGCAAAAGAGAATGATGTTTTCCTTTAATTAAGGATTTTGCTTTCTGGGAAAAGGGCTGTAAACTGCAACAGCTATTTTATTCCTCAAAACCCGCCTCCTACCACAGCACATTTCGTGTTCACAGTTTTCCAACTCACATCACCCCTAATAACCCTGTTCCATCTACCCTCCTGAAGGTTGGGCAGCTCCCTGCCCCCGGTACATTTCAGCTCCTCTAAGTGCGGGAGCGTCTGCACTGCTTAATTACCTGCCCTATGGAAGCCAGGAGGAGACTTCAATCCCAGCTGGAGACCAGCTGCTAGAGAGATGGAATATTAAGACATTTTCCTTTCTTCAGAGTCCTTGTTAATTCTTCCTGGTGGTGATTAGCCAGTTATTTTTAGCTCCCTCTAAGCTCCCTGGTTAGTATTCACGGCTGGTTTAGATAGCTCTGAGGCACACTCACCACATTAATGCTCTGATTCCATTTGGTCCCATTGAAGTGAATAAAATTAACTCCCAGGGCAGGCCCATCCCCCAGCCTCCCCAGGTGCTTCTCTCCTGCCTCTCCTTGAGGCGCTGGCTTCCATCCAAAGAGCCTACTGCTCTGGGTCCAGGGACAAAGTCTTACAGGAGGGATCTGGGAAACGTGCACTTTTGAAGCCATATGAAGAGACGGAAATAACACTGCAATGGGGGTGAAGAAATGAAGGTTTTAGTCTGGACTTTGTCACTAGCTATCTGTGTAACACTGGGCAAGTTACCTTCCTTTTCTGAGCCATCATGAAATGGTGTGGCTGGACCAGTCGGCCCCTAAGTCCTTCCCAGGACTAAGCTGCTATAGAGTCACCAAGCCTAAAATAGGAGCTGAACATGAAGAAACCTGAGCCTGGGTGAAAGCGTCTTGACAGCAAAATGCAGGCGCCTCTTTCTTTCTTCTTTTGATTCACCTGGCTTGCCTTTTCTAAAGCGATTCTCCAGCCTCAGCCTCCCAAGTAGCTGTGAAAACAAATGTGTGTCACCATGCCCAGCTACTTTTTTAATCTTTATTTTTAATATAGACAAAGTCTCACTATGTAACCCAGGCTGGTCTAGAACCCCTGAGCTCGAGTGATCCTCTCACCTCGGCCTCCCAAAGGATACCCTAATACTTTGATAACCGACCACACATTCTGCCCTGGCACTCCTTTCGAATGGAAGTCATGACAGATCCCTCTGGATCCCCAGCTGTCCACATACCTTTTTCATTTTCCCCCATCTTGTTTTCAAGCTCATGGATTGTGATATCTGCACAATTTTTGTCAAAGCCAAAGCACCTATGGACCCCATCTGTAAAGGTTCCTTTAGCACCAAGATCTTTCCTGGGCTTCTTTCCAGGTAAAGCCCCAGGCCCTTCCACCACTGTCATCTGCTCCATGTTGCTGTTGAAAGCTGGGTTTACCAGAACCCCTTGGTTCCTCTCCTAGCCTTCCTTGAGGGTACGTTTCCTGCTGAGCTGACCTCTGGCCCTTCCACAACCAAGTCACAACAGAGATGGTCACTTCTGAAATAAGTAGAACAGGTATGAAGACAGTGGAGTCTTGCTAACCTGTGGCCGTGAAACATGCTGGAGTAATTGTGTTCACCTTTAAAAGGTTCCCAAGGCTTCTACCAAGGCTGCAGGTTGATTGACCAATAATCCCTTAGGGTGCAGTTAAGGTAACTGTGTGTGGGACAAAGACTTCCAAGTAGAACAGGCCAGCTGACTGCTAGGCTGGGTCGGATGGGACCGGTCCTCGCCGGCTGGAATGCTAGGAGCCTTTTCCTTCCTTATCTCCTGGTTCACCACTCTGTACTAAGCACTCATATCTGAGTGACCCCACCCAGCTGTGCCAGAGGGAGAGTTCTTTCAACTGCTGCTGTCTGGATAAAAATCAGGCAAAACCCAATGCATCAATTCAATTTTATGCCCTCACTGCAACCAGGTCACACTTGAAGGAACTCCAGCTGGCTGGCACCTGCCCCTCCCTCCCTCTGAGTTTTGGAGTTGAAGGAAACTCTTGTAAACCTTCTAATGCTGGGACTATGCATTTTATGGTAATCATAAATGGAACGCAATACCACAACAGGTGCACTGAAACACCTGCTTAAATAATAAATGCAGTCAGCTTTGTTGCCTGTTCACCCAGCCCTGCAGGCCGCTGAACAGCTGTGGGCTAGAGGTGGCAGCGGTTTCTGCCCAGGGTTGTACTGCTCAAGGAGAATCAGAGAGAAAATGTTCTTACCTTGAACTCAGGTAGTACAGTGTGGATGCTGCCACCCACAGCAGTTCCTCCATGCCTATGTGGCATGGAACCCAGTTCAAATACTAGCTGTGTTTCGTGGAAAGCCCTTTTAACCATACGGAGTCTGCTTTCTCGCGTGTGAGACTAAGGTGCTAGAATTTAGGGTAATTCTGATGAGCAGATAAATTAGGGAGTGTGGTTCTAGGGCCTGTGTTCCCTCTGCCAAAATCCACTCACTCCCTGGGGCTGTGACGGAAAAATCTGCCTCTGAAGCCTGTCCTTGGTCAGAGAAGCCCCCTAAGGGTTAAAAGACAATTCTGGACCACTTCATACCCATTAGGACAGGGCTTATAAACAACAAAAAAAGAAAGAAAGAAAAACCAAGAGAATAACAAGTGTCGGTGAGGATGTAGAGAAATTGGTAGCCTTGTGCACTGTTGATGGGAACGTTTGATGGTGCAACCTTTGTGGGAGTTCCTCAAAAAATTAAAACTAGATCTACCATGTGATTCGGCAATTTCACTTCTCGGTATTTACCCAAAATAACTAAAAGCAGCTCAAGGAGATATCTGTACACCCGTGTTCATAGCAGCGCTATTCGCAGTAGCTAAAACATGAAGCAACCCACGTGCCCATTAATGGATGCATGGACGAACAGAATGTGGAATATAATTCAGCCTTAAAAAAGAAGGAAATGTTGACATGTGCTACAACACTGATGAACTCTGAGAACATTATGCTACGTGAAATAAAACAGGCACAAAAGAACACGTGCTGTACTCATACAGGACTGTACTCCCTCACCCGAAGTAACTAGAGTACTCAAAGTCACAGAGACAGAAGATAGAATGGGGGGTTGAGGGAGGACGGAGGAGGAGTTGCTGTTTAATGGGTGCAGTTTTAGTTTTGCAAGATGAAAAGAGTTGTAGAGATGGTATGCACCACAATGTGAAGTGCTTAACATGAATGAACTATGGGTAAAATGGTAAATTTCAGGATCTGTGCGTTTTACCACAATAAGAGAGAGAGAATTGTAAAACACAATGGAAGTGACAGGTAACAGGGGTCATCAACCAGGGCAGGCACTTTCATTTGTTTTATTTTATCTACAGGTGTAGAAAATAATACTACTTACGATAGTGAAGGCTATTGAGCATTCACCTGGCTTTGCCCATATCATCACCTCCAATTTTTATAGCAATCACTTCAGTAGGTAGCATCATCCCCAGTTAACATAAGGACACTATGGTTCAGGGTTTGGGTGAGAATGGAGTGAATTACGGCATTAGCCAGCTACTTCCTATCACAGGGCTTCAATGGTCATGATGATGTATACTAGGCTCTGGTGGCATAAGTGTACTTGAAGCTTCTCTGTGGTCTCTGGAAACTCTTGTTCATACTGAGGAGACATACACAGTGAGAGAGGCTCAAACCGGAACCTCAAGGACACAGGAAGGGGGAATCACAGAAACTTGAGAGTTCATCAAAAGGAGCAGGCACTGAATTGGCAGAAAAAGGGCAAGGGTTAAAGGCCCTACATTCTGGGGGACAGAAGGTAAGCAGTAGATTTAGACGGAAAAATAGTATTTATTAGCAGGAAAAAAGTAAAGTGCAATTAACAACATTTCCTAATGTGAGTATGTGGGTAAAAGGTCATCAGGCCAGGGAAAGCCAATGTAGAGATTGCTATTAGAAGCACACTTAAATCCACGAAATAATAGCTAATATTTATTGAGCTCGGCTTGGGTGGCAGGCACTGTTCCAAGCTCTTTACATACATAGTGGATTAAATCTTCACAACAACCCGATGAGGTAAGTCTTATTCATTACACTCATTGTAGAGATGAGGAAACTAAGGCTCAGAGAAGTGAAGCGATTTAGTCCAGCATCACAGAGCCAGGGAGTGGCAGAGCCAAGATGCAAATTCACAGCGTGGACTCCAGAGCTCTAACACCCAGCTCTGACTCTGTGTGGTGATCACAAACGTGAGTCTTCATTATTTCACCAAAATTTTTTGTATTGGTCATAGACATGATGAGCAATCTTGTTTGGTCAGAAATTAATATTTTGGGAATAGTTGCTGATGTTTGTGTTTTGTACATGACACATATCGTAGATGTTCACAAAAAGCTGGTAGACAAATATGAGGAGCTGTAAAGGGGGGAGGGCTTCTCCATGTCCCCGCTCAGGACTGGTAACCATGGCAACAGCAAATTATAACTTCACCGCTGCAGACCCACACGGCCAGCAGAGATTACAAGAGATGGTCACTGACATCATCAGGATGTGGTCGTTTTAAGTGACAGAAACCTAACTCAAACTAGCTTAAGCAAGGGGAAAGCAATCTGGCTCATCAGACACATTTCAGGAACAGCCTGGAGTGGAACCAGTTTAGAAACACACACTGTCAGCAGAGACTTCATAGACATCAGTCCTCAGTTAAGGCCCCACCCCAACTTTAGGTCACACTTTCTTTAAATTTCCCCAAAGATCATTTACGTGATAATCATTTAGAGAAGTAGGATGGAGGAGTGCATTAAGAATGTCCATTTCTGGAGGGGATTCTTGATCTACTAACTCAGATTCCCTGGCATGTGGCCCAGGAATCTGAATGTTAAACATGCTTCCCAGGTAACTCTTGCAAGCCTCAGTGAGAACCACTGCCTAGGCTATAACAACAACAAGCCATGTCATGTGATTTGTTCCTTTGTCACGCTGTTACATGGAACCATGTCCCTTTCCTAATATCTCAAGTATTTACCCAATAGTGTGATTACGTGATTAACGCCATTTTCCCCACCCAGCTATAGGCTTCATGAGAGCAGGATCTACATTTGTTGCTAAAATGCCCTCCAGTGCATCCTCATTGCCTAACTCAGTGTCTCGCATACAGTGAGTGCTCAATAAATATTTATTAAATGAATGAATGAATGAGTAGACTTTAGCCCACAGAGTTGCTCTTATATTGTTTTCTCACTTAACCCGCACAACAAGCCACAGTAAGGTAAGTACGCTAGACATTATTGTTAAAACACGTGCTTTGAATGAAGAGACCCCCCAAACGGGCTTTGTGTGAGCAACATGGCTGTTTATTCACCTGGGTGCAGGTGGGCTAAAGCTAAAAAGGGCATTAGCAAAGGGCAGTGAGATAGCAGTTGGTTTTATAGGTTTGGGGTGGGCAGTGGAAAGTTACAGAGTAAGATCAGTTACAGTGGTGGGGGTAGGGGCAAGGAGTATACACTACCATAAGTTAGTTACAATGGTGGGTGGGATAAGAGTATTATCATAATAACAGTTAAGATGGCAGGGTGGGGTGAGGAGTATTCACATTATCATAGTAACACTTAGGATGGCAGGGTGGGTTGATGTCTGGGGGAAGCTCCGCTGGGCGATCAGGGATAATGGTGAACACAGGTTGGGGGTGGGGGGTAATCAGCCGAGGCAGGCAGGACGTCAGACTTTCTAGGTCCAGGCTTGCACATGGAGGCCTGACAATTATTATTACCATTTTTCAGGCAAGAAAACTGAAACCCAGAGAGAGATTGCCCAGCTCAGGTACTAAGTGGTCCCTCAACTCTCCTTCTATGTCTTCCGATATGATCCTTTAAACAGGGTGGCACAAAGGTCCAGCGGAGTATCCCCAGAGAAAGAGATACAGCACATGAGATCCGATGCCTGTCCCCAGCTGAGTGCAGCCCTCTTTCCTGGACATGCCTTTCTGTTTTATTTCTTATCTCTTCCTAGTTCAGCTCCACAGCTGTTCTATACGAACCTCCTCCTTCCTTCTCTCTAGGGGTCAAGTGAGGAAACTGAAGGGAGAGTGGGAAAAAGAAGAGTCCGGTTATTCAGAGAATTGCAAATAAAGTTCTAATCTGCAGAGAACAGGACAAAGAACCTTACATTGCACAAGATTTCCTCAAAGCCAGTCTGCTATCTATGCACCCTGAGATCACCCACAAACACACATCTAGAAGTGGAGGGGAAGCCAGTGTTTCAGCGTGACGATGGCAAATAGCCATAATCATCTGCAAAGATTCAATGCAACTTCTAGGCGTTTTGAAAATATCGATAAGCATTTCCTGAGCACTCTCATGCTCCTGAAAGTCCACTGGGCTCAAGGGAGGGAAGACACAAAAGACATGAGACACAGAACCCTTGCCTGGAGGAGCACATAGCAGCCTTTCTGTTGGAAAGTATGCGATGTTATGACACAATTAAGAGAGGAATCAAAGGATGTAGTTAGCTACATGTTGATTTTAATGCTGCAGGAGGTCAAGATCGAGCTGTTTGGGCTGAAGGGCAAAGAAAGTGGTCATGGAAAATGTGACTGGGTCTAGAGACAAAGTTATAATTTTAAAAGGCAGTGGGGAGGGGTAGCATTCCTGAGAAGGCAGGACCGAGGATGGCTAGAGCATGGCTGAAAGTGGACCAGAGAAGAGGCTCCGGCAGGAGGAGATGGTGAGGTGCTAGCATCCCTGTGCCCCTGGGCGAGACCGCCTCATTCTGCTCCGGGCCCCACCACCTGCTCTCCACTACAATAGGGTGGTCGTGATGATTATAATAATAAACATTCTAAAAATTATAAGCATCCTACTCTATTTCATAGTGTGGTTTACAACAATCCTTAACAGAATTAAATGAGTTAATGTAGGGAAAGACCTTTTAACAAGTACCTGGTTTGATTAAATTGTGGCTGTTATTGTTCATCATTTCTTGAGCTTCTATTGTGTGGCAGGCAGGCACTATGGTAGGGGTGAAAGAGAAGAGCCTTCCTTGCAAAGACCCCCAGGAAGATGAGGAAGGAAGCCAAGTAATACAATTACATCGCAGTTGCATGTGATAAGTATACCACAGAGGAAGACGCAGGGTACTCTAAGACACAATGCTGGGCCGTCTCTGAGCCTACCTGGAAGCATCCCAGGAAGATGTCTCAGAGGAGGTGATGACTATGGAACCCAATGTGCAAAGAAGTTTCTCAAACGAAGAAGAGAAAGAAAAGGCAATGGAAGTCAAGGAACCACCCGGTGCTTGAAGTACCAAACGTCACGGACAGGAGAGAGGGGATTCCAGTGTGGGGAGAACTGAGATTGGAGAATGAGGTTGGTGTCTGGAGGGCCTTGGGTGTCAGGATAAGGAGGTAGGACTTGGTAGGTCATGGAGAGTAATCAGAGACTTACAAAGGGGAGTGAAGGGGCATGTGGAGGATGCGTCTGAGGTGAGGTCCCCTCCCTTCCCGGGCCCGGCTCCTCATCTGTAAGGGGAAGGAGGCTGGAAGAGCCAGCACATGCTCGACACTCTGAGAACTGATGAGCACTCAGACCTGTGCAGTGGATTCGCTGTTCCCTTCATGTCCCCAGTCCTCCATCCTGCCAACAGATTTCTGTAATCCCTGGCCCACAGCCCTGCAGAGAGGGCCGGGTTAATAGGTATACCTGAAACACTGTTAAATCATTTATTCAACTAAATGTATACGCCAGCACTGGTGAACAAGGCAGTCATGCTATCTGCCCTCCCAGGGTGTATAATCTACCTCACTGTGCACAGGCAGGGGGAGATGAGGTCCCCATTGAAAAGCCCAGACTCCTGAAAAGAAGACAGGAAGGAACCTGTGTAGCCCAGTCTGGCTACCACTGTCTTGCAGCCCAGGGAAAGACAGCACCCATCTCTTCTGGCAGAATGGAAGCTGTGTGTGTGCGCGTGCATGCTAGGGCTGGTTGGGGTGGGGCTTGTGGAACCACACTGTCTTTCATCCTCCCTCACACTTATGTGCTGTGGATGTCTGTCTCCTTTATCAGCCTTCTCTTGAAGAGAAATTTTCAAACTGGGAGTGGGAGCAGGCAGTGACTGGAGGCTGTGAGGAGCTCCCAGGTGGGATGGACCAGGAACCCCAGAGCAGTCCTAGTCTCCCATGAGATGAGCAGCCTGGTGGTGGAGGCTTAGGTAAATACAAACTCTCTTGTTCCTGGGCTAAACAAACCCCGCTCCACAAAAACTTCAAAACCAGCTCTCTGGGCATTGTCCCATGTAAAGCAATGCTTTCTTTGTTAAATCTTTTAATCCAGCTGTCTCTCATCTTGCCATTCCCCCGAATTCCCACAGACTCCCAGAGAACCCTCTCTCCGTTCTGATGCAGATGTATCCAACCGGTACCAGCTCAGGTCCAGGAACAATAGGAAAGTCATAGGCTGGCGTGGTTGACATCGTTTGACCAAAGAGAAAATCTTAATATGGGTAGAACCTGGTGGCAGAACTAGGTCTAGAGTCTAGGTCGACAGAAACTCCCCGCAGCTGTTCCTGGGGGCTGCCGATGGAGACTCCCAGACTTACCTCAGTTGCTCCTAGATCCTGGCCTGTCAGATCCCAGATCCTTACTTTCCTAACCTTATGACCGTGCTCTAGATGTCTCCAGGGGCAATCCTTGCTGGTCCCAGGCTGACATCCTAGTTGGCGCCCATGTCCTCCTCCCGCTGCTGCCAGGGCCCTGCACGTGAATCCTAGCTTCAGTATCATCAGCAGAGGATGTGGGCTATATAGATCTAAAAGAAGAACCTGAGGCAAAATTAATGGAGCGTTTATTTGAGGCTGGGCATGGTGTCCCACGCCTGTAATCCCAGCACTTTGCAAGGTTGAGGTGGGTGGATCACTTGAGGTCAGGAGTTTGAGACCAGCCTAGCGAACATGGTGAAACCCTGTCTCTACTAAAATACAAAAATCAGCTGGGAGTGGTGGCAT
Organism: Cacajao melanocephalus; assembly: GCA_963573385.1. Taxonomy (NCBI): domain Eukaryota; kingdom Metazoa; phylum Chordata; class Mammalia; order Primates; family Pitheciidae; genus Cacajao; species Cacajao melanocephalus. Next base: position 67,834 of record CAUYLG010065469.1, on the reverse strand, counting down.
GTGCATGTAACCCAGCTACTCAGGAGGCTGAGGTTAGCAGATTGTTTGAGCACAGGAGATGGAGGCTTCAGTGAGCTATGATTGCGCCACTGCACTCCAGCCTGGGTGACAGGGCGAGACTCCGTCTCAGAAAAAAAGTTAGCTGGGTGTAGTGATATGTGCCTGTTATCCCAGCTACACCGGAGGCGGAGGTGGGAGGATTAGCTTGAGCTCAGTAATTTGAGGCTGCAGTGAGCTATATGGTACCACCGCATTCCAGTCCAGGCAACGGCAAGACCCTGTCTCTAAAGAACTCAGATTAATTAAATAAAAATAGATGAGAATGTATTTTTAAAAAAAATGAGAAAGGCCATATGGAGGGAACAGAAAGTGGGGCGAGTGGGAATTCACAATTACGTTACTGGGGATTTTGTGGTGATGATGGTAGCAATTGCGCTTATCGTAGTTTTGGTCAACAGAAGAGGCTAAAACATGTCGCTTGGATCACACTGTAGAAGAGGCGGAACAACGTGGTAGATCAAAGGGCCGTGGGGTCCACCAACTGGATGGGACGACCTCCTCCACCTCTCCTCCGGAGCTACCTGGAGCAAGTTGCTGGATTTCTCTAAGTCTCATTTGCTGTTTCCACCTCCCAATGGTATTGTAGAGATTAAATAACACAGTTTGTAAACCTCAATACATCTAGCATCTGGCATTTAGGTGTCAGTATATTAGCTTTTATTATTATTAATAATGTAAAGGAAAGTCGTCATGTCCTTTTTTGTTCTTTATGCTGGGAATGCAACCCCTCCTAAACCTTGCAAGTCTTTGTTGCTGGGAAAGATGGGCCTACTGCTACAGTTGTGATTTATGTTTTTTAGAATTAGTTTTCATATTTTCTTTGCTAATTTATTTGGTTTGGAAATACAAAACTTCAACCATTCAAGAGAGAAAAGCCCTGAGTGTTTCATTTATCTCAAACCAATTTCTGCTGTCTACCGTAAGAGACAACCTTGTCCAACCCGCCTTATTTTGTTGTTTTTTTGGTTGTTGTTCTGTTTTGTTTTAGGCTTTTAGCAGCCTGAAGCCATGGTTTTTAGTTTCTGTCTCTAGTAATAAGCAGAAAAGAACGAGGAGGAAGGGGCTTTACTGGTCCAGCTAGAAACAGAAACTAAGAACCCATGACTGTATGCTCTCCGTTGGACCCCCTAAAGCTTCCAGGTAAATAGGCATGTACACCCTAGGCCTGCAGGATGGTCTGGTGCCAGGTGTGGCTTCTTCTCAACCCAGTTAGTCTCAGCCTGGCACCCCCTGGCTCCGGGCATGTGGATTTTGGTGGTCTTTCTATTTTTTTCTCCTGGCAAGATAGCAAATCAGAGGGGCTCAATGAACTCAAGGCAGTTTTCTATTGTCCATAATAGGTGGAAATGGGATTAGCAAGAATATGTAAAATCTACACTCCACCTGCTTCTTAAACAAATCGTTTGCTGTAATCACTCACAGGCTCTAACGTTGGTTGATCTTACGTCCTCTGCCTATTCCTCCTCCGGTGGGTGCGTTAATGATGAGAGCCTAAAGGCAGCTGGCAAAGAGAAGGCTAGAGACAGGGTGAGGAAGGGGAAGAGGGCCTACAAATTGAACCATTAGTCTGAATAATTGAGGGCTGACTCCATTTGAAAATTGACTTTTATAATGGTTTGGCCAGAGCTGAGGCCCAGGAGGCTCCATTCTAGCCTGATGACGATAACCATGGAGCCGAAAGCCAGGCCTGCACAGTGCTTTTGTAAATGGAACAGCTGCTGCTACCATTACCCAAAGGAAGGTGTCTCCGGGGGCCGGTAGCCCCTAAGCAGTCTTTCAGCCATATTACTATGAGTAGGAAAAGGCTCTGAGACCAGGCCCGCATCGCCTGGAAGGAGAATGGCTTCAACCAATTGGAATTGTCGTCACAAGAAAGAACGAGTGAACTGGGCCTCTGGCTTACGGGCCTTGAATTTTGGAGCTTGGGAGGATTTTGCAGCTTCCTTTGTTTTTCTTCCGTCTTACATGAGAGAGTTTCATGGAATTAAGATTAAGGCAGGGATGGTATTTGCCACAGGTAGTGACTTGCCATCTCTGGGCCGGGTTGGCACTGAGCCTCCATTGTGAGTGAACCGTAGGCTGGATCACATTCACTTTGCATTCATGCGGGTAGCAAGTTGCGTCTATCTGAACACACAATCTGCAAATTCACTAGCAAAGGAGTTGTTTACTGTACTTCTTTAGCCTGTGGGGTCAACTCATTGACCCAGAAGGAGGCAGTCGGAGGTTTGCAGGAGACAGACTGGGACTCTATATAAGCTGATTTTTCCTGAATCCCTCCACGCTTCAGTTTCCTCTTCTATCAAAAAGGGACAAAAACACCTGCCACTCAGAGTTGTTAGGAGGAATATAGGTGATCAAAATTCTTACAATGTCTAGCATGACAGCCAATAAACTTGTCTTCCCCTTATAGACCCAGTGGTACCTGCATCTGCAATCTCCTGATGCGGGAGACTCAAGTACAAGGCAGGCAAAGCCATGGAAAGCAACACAATATCATGGGGACCTTAGGCTACTCTGAAGACCATACCCTGAAAATCGAGATAAGCTGGCACTTTCCTGAGTCAGCTGGAGCACCGAGCCAGACAGAGCTCCTGGCCCCTGGCCGCCGAATGAAGAGTGGTCGATTCCTGAAGAGCCTGGAATAGAGAGAGCACCTGATCAGAAGAGATGATGGAGTATGAGTATGTATACCAGGTTAAGAGTTCGGGCCCCTTCAGTCTTACTGACCAACAGGCGAAAATGCTGAAAAGAGACAGTGATTCGGGGCTGGCAGGGAGGAAGTCCCCCGCTTTATCAATGTACCTGAATTATCATTTAGTTCTTCCTGTCTTTGACTTTTGATAGTTGTGATCCTCAGCGAAGAAAGAGCAGAGGCAATAGAACAGACAGCGTTCCTGAGAACTATGGGGGAGGAAGTTATTGTCAACCAGCGCACCTGCCTGCAATCATTGTGGTGTTGGGGCTTCTCACACTTCCCAGTGCAGTTCCCACTATTCATGGTGCAGGCTTGGAGGCGCTCAGTTCAGAGTGTCCAAACCCTCCTCCTCCTTGGCCTTTGCCAGGCCCTCTGTCTCCCCAGGGCAGCCAAAGAAGATGAGCTCATTTCCAGAACCCGAGAGGTGGCTCTGACCCTATCTTCCCAGTTATTGCTGAAGTTGGGTGGCTGAAACCAGGCAGGGCATCATACTGGCACCAGGCCAGCCTTGCATCAGGCAAATCTGCTGACTCATCTCTCTCTTCTAAACAAGCTCTGAGAGCTGGCATGCAGGAAGCAGCACTGAGGAGTCTGATGGCGTGGGCCACCTGGCAGGGACTGACCAAGGGGTGGGGGCAGGGAGCAGCAGCCACCTGCCACCCCAATCCCACATTGCACTAACAGCAGCAGGGACAGAAAACCTGTGCTTGCCCAAGAATTTCAGGGCCACGAGTAGAAACAAGTATATGATAACAGGGAAGGTTGCAACATAAGAAATATGCTTTGCCTGAGAAAAGTGAATAACTTGAATAATCTTCAAAAATTATGTTTGGTGTTTGGAAAAGCTTAGTGGATTCTTAAAAGCTACATATTAATATTTTGAAATAAAAGAGATATAAAGAATAAAACAAAAAAAAATGGCCCATAATCTCCTCTCGCCCAACCTCGGATAATTGTAGAAGTAGTTTATTGGATAATATATATGTACAAAATAAAATGTGAAGGCTCCCACCCCCGACTTATCCCTCTCTTAAATGCACATTTTAAGTGTCTTTTGTTTCTTTCCCATGAGAAAACAGTGTATTATATACCTACATTTCCATTTGTCCTTAAACATTTTTAGCGTACCAAAAATCACCTCGGGTTTGCACAACTTCATGGAACACCAACCACATCGTACTTTACGGTGTCCTAGACAGGGGTTAATATTCCCAAGGCACTCAGTGTGCGTGGTGCCCAGAAGAGCCGCCCAGTGTAGGAGGAGTGCTGTTTCCACATCAGACTACCCTCAAGCTCTTTTCAAATCAATAAATACGGATCTGTATCATTTCCTTTTAAACATCTGGCTTCATAGATTCTGTCATTTGGATATACCATCATTTCTTCAACCAGTCCCCTATGTATGGACAATTTGTTTCATTCTTCCTCAATTACAAGAACACTCCAATTAGCATCCTTGTACAGGTATCTTAACAAACTCTTGTGAATGTCTACGGAATGAATTCTTACCATTGGGATTCTTAAGTACATACATCTTAATTTTATAGATACTGCTTAATCAGTAACTTCATTTTAAAGAATAACTCCAAAGAGCAAAACAGTTTCCCTGATTTAATTCTTCCCTTGAAGGAAGGTGAAAAGGATTTACCTGACATTGTAACAGAATCCCCTTATTACCAGAAACAGTGTTAACTGTGTATGCTTGCAGATCAGGTGAATAAGAGAGAGGTGAATTGGATGAGGAAGAATAAAGAAAATTCTTTAGAGTTTACAAAGGGCTGTGTCATCTTAACCCAATATGAAGAAAGGTAGACAAAAGGGTTCAAAAGACCTCTTACTCTTTATTACTTGGTTGTTCACCCTAGAGGGATTTTGTTGTTCATGACTTAGACACGTGCTGCAGCTAAAGACTCATCCTACTTCTGTGAGAGTCATCAAACAGCTAAGAAATGGGAGTTTAACCATGGGCTGTAGCTTTTACTGTACGTGCTAGGATTTTCTCCGCACCTCCATTGTTGAGTGTGTGTTTCAGTTACCTACTGCAGCTCTACAATAAAGTAACATAATCTCTCATCCTTCTGTGGGTTGACTGGACTCAGCTGGGTGGTTCTCACTTGGGATGTCCCATGTCATTGCAGTCATATGCGGCCTCTCGTTTCAACTGGAATTTCCCAAGGGAATTTGTCATTTTCCCCCAGCCACCTGTAGCTATTATTTTCCTGAAGCCAGTAGGATGGAGGATTGGCCATTCATCTTTGGGTCACAAGAGACGTACCTAACTCAAACCGACTTAAAGGAAAAGGTGAATTTACTGCCTCATGTAACTTCAGGAATACTTCAGGAATAGCTGTGAAAATAATCTTATTAGGAATTTGTTTCTTTCTATCTGTCAAATTATGTTTTTTTCTCTATTAGGTTCTTTCTCCAATCATGCCACCAAGTGCTCCAGGTTTAAGATGAACAACCTTGGGAGAAAGAAAACCTCTTTCCCAGCGGCCTCAGCACCATCCTGAAGATTGTAACGGACTGAGTTGGGTCACATGCATGTCGCTGAACAAACCTTCATAGCCAGGAGAAGGGAATGCCCTGGCAAAGGCTGGGCATTGGGCCAACCTCTGGGTCTGGGAGGAAGATTCAGCTTCCCCCTAATTGTACAAACTGAGATTGAGGATGAAGGACTTAGTAAAATGAATGTGGAAGAAGGGAGACTGTAGGCAAAGACGAAAGAGGTCTACCTATAAGGTCCTTCCCTGGGATTGGTGTGACAGTGCTTGGGAACAAGTCACACTTGGGGTGACCCTGTGGTTCAATTGGTTTTTGAATCCTTGGCTGTGATTAGGAGAACACTGCGACTTTTTCGCCTTTGACAGTGATCAGTAGATATGTAGAATCATGGAATCATACAACGGCTGAGACCCTGAAGACCACTGACTCCAATCCTCTGCCCAGTGGTGGAGTCTCTTCCACAGCTCCTCTGCAAACGCTCTGTGGCAGGATGTTTGCTCACTGACTTCAAAAGCAGTCTCTTCCACTGTTAGGCATCTCTATGTGTTTTTAAAGCTGTTATAAAGTAAAGTAAGTGCTAACCCTCTAAAATTGATTCCTACATGTTAAGCACTGGGCTAGGTACTTTACATGTCTTACTTCAACTTCTTTTTACAATATTCCTGTGAAAGAGTTACTGTTATTAGCCCTAATTTACAGAAGAGGAAACTAAGAGTAGGAGAAATGAAGTAACTCAGTTATTCTGAGGACAAAAATACTCATGGTACACCTCTGCATTGTGAAGGTCTGCCACTCTGTGGTTTTTACCCATTTATCTTACATTGGCCTTTCAGAGTTATTTGGATAATTCTTCAAATAATTTCAGACAGCTATGACCTATCTCCTAGGGCTTCAGTCTTCTAAGGTAAGCATCCATATAACTTCTTACCTTCTGAATGCAGAGCGGTTTACAGAGATTTCACCAGATGCCCTTCTCTGGACATGCTGAAATGTCCCTCTTAAAATGTGCTTAAAACCCACTCTGGCTGGGCATGGTGGCTCACGCCTATAATTCTAGCACTTTGGGAGGTCGAGGTGAATTGCCTGAGCTCAGGAGTTCAAGACCAGCCTGGGCAATATGGTGGAACCCGTCTCTACTAAAATACACACACACACAAATTAGCTGGGTGTGGTGGTGTGCACCTGTAATCTCAGTTACTTGCAAGGCTGAGGCAGGAGAATTGCTTCAACCCAGGAGATGGAGGTTGCAGTGAGCTGAGATCACGCCATTATTGCACTCCAGCCTGGGCAACAGAGCGAGACTCCATCTCAAAACAAAACAAAACAAAACAAAAAAAACAAAAACAAAATGAAAACACCACTCTTTCAGAAGAGATCTAACCAGTGTAAAATATTACGGATGTCTTCACTGAGCACAACTCAGACTGCATTGGGTACTTAAGGAGTGACAATTCACTCACAACTCAAGTTGAGCTTGGAACCATCTTCCAGCCTAAGATCTTCTTCATCCATGTCTGTGAGTCTCTTCTCGGTTATAACAGAACAGTTAACTTTTTGAGCCTCTGGGGCAGAACTTTACCTTTATCCTTGTTAAATTTCACCCTGTTCATTTTGGTTTATTGCCCAATTACTAGGAATTTTTATTATATGGTTCTATACCCCAGTTATCTCTCCCAGGGTAGGGGATCTTCAAATTTGACAGGCATGTATTTGTACAGGCAAAGACTTTAAAAAATGGACAAAATAGGAACAAGAATAGAAAATGCCCCCGGAGGGCTTCTGACTGAGCCACCTTAGTTAACAAATCTCACCAACTAGACTATCACTCCACCTCCAGTTCTCCTCCGTGTCTACAAAAAATGTAAGAGACATTTTGTCAAATACTGTGACAGACTACTCATAAACCATGTCCAGAGATTTATTACTCTGGTAAAATATTTCAGGAGGAAGAGATTAGTTTTTATCCTTTTATTCATTCCATTATCTAGTATTTATTGAGCATTGGCTCTGCTATTTATTAGCTAAAAGGCCCTGGGCAAGTTATTTAAATCACTGGTGCCTTAATTATCTTATCTGTAAAATGGAGATAATAACCTCCTATACCTTACACAGCTGATGTTGAAATTCAATTAGATAATAAACCTAAGTTACTTAGAATGGTTCCTGGCAGGTAATAAAGGCTCAGTAAATATAAACTGTAAATCCTAATTGAACTAGTTCGTGCTTGTTTTTCTCAGTTAACGCTAGTTTCCCTCCCTTCCTGGTTCCTGGGTCCTCCTCCAGTGCTTACATATTTTTAAATTGATACATAACATCCGTACATATTTATGGGATACATGTGATATATTCATACATGCATACAATGTGTAACGATCAAATCAGGGTCATTAGGATAGCCATCACCTAAACATGAATCATTTCTTTGTGTTGGGAACATTTCAAGTCCTGTCTTCTGGCTATTTTGAAATCGACTGTAAATTCTTATTAATTATAGTTGCACTACTATACTATTAAACTCTAGAACTTTTTTTGTTTTTGAGACAGAGTCCCACTCTGTCACCCAGGCTGGAGTGCAATGGCACAATCTCAGCTCATTGCAACCCCTACCTCCCAGGCTCAGGTGATCCTCCCACCTCAGCCTCCCAAGTAGCTGGGACTACAGGCACACACCACCATGCCAAGCTAATTTTTGTAGTTTTTGTAGAAACGAGGGTTTCACCATGTTGCCCAGGCTGATCTTGAACTCCAGGGCCCAAGCAATCCTCCCGCCTTAGCCTCCCAAAGTGCGGGGAGTATAGGCACGAGCCAATGCACTTGGCCTAAAGAACTTATTACTCTGATCTAACTGTACTTTTGTACCCAATAACCAACCTCTCTTCTCCCCTCCCCCAACCTCTGGTAACCACCACTCTACTCCCCACCTCCATGAGATGAAGGGTTTCTTTTAGCTGTCACACATTTTGGCCTCCTTTGGCCTCCCCTTCTGACTGCTCGCAGGTGCACCCCTCTCCAGCTCTATAGGGCTCCCTCAGGATCTTCCCCAGTTCACATGAGGAACCAGGGTCTTCTCTTTGCCATCCTCACTTTGGTTATTTGTTGTTTTAGCATCTTGATGGCATTTTTTTGGGCTTCTCTGCCATCCCTTCTGTCAGGTTTTAAAGCTCTTCCTGGCAGGTGCCTGCAGCCAGCCCCCTGAAGGCTTAGTGACAGCTGCCGGCAGCGGGCCTGCTACAAGGAAGCACTGTGTAATCTGCCTTTGTTGGCCTGGGCCTGTTGTCACCCAGCCCTGGGGTGATTGCAGTGAGATTTCATAAGAGGGAAACATAACTTACTTTCTCTCTCTCTGTTTCTCTCCCTCTCTCTCTCTTTCTCTCTCTCTCTCTCTCTCTCTCGTACTAGCATTGAGCAAGTACTTTCCCTACCTCTTCCCTTGCAAAGTTTTTTCATATATGGATTCAGTGTCTGAGCATTTCCCCTCTCCAGATTCCCTAATCCTCAATGCACATACCTTTCTCCATCCATAACAATGTGTGTAATTATATTATCCAAAAAAGAAAAAGAGCCAGGCGCAGTGGCTCATGCATGTAATCCCAGTACTTTGGGAGGTTGAGGCAGGTGGATCACTTAAGCCTAAGAGTTTGAGACCAGCTTGGGCAACACGATGAAACTCTGTCCCTACAAAAAATACAAAAATTAGCCACTTGTGGTAGCATGCACCTGTGGTCCTACCTACTTGGAGACTGAGGTTGGAGAATTGCTTGAGTCCAAGAGGTCAAGGCTGCAGTGAGCCAAGATCATGCCACCGCACTCCAGGCTTGGAGACAGAGTGAGAGAGACTGTCTCTGAAGAAGGAGAAAGAAAAGGAGAAGGAGAGGAAGGAAAAGGAGCAGGAGGAGGAGGAAGAGAAAGAGGAAGAAGAAGGAGGAGGAGACCCCTTTTCTCTCCCATCTCCTCTCACCTGCATATTTTTAAGGCCACTTCAGAATCACCATAATACCCAACTCTAGAGGAAGCCATTTGTATGAATGCATGATAAACGGTGACCCTCTTGAATTGTGCAACACAGCAGCACATCCCGACTCTCTGTAGCTGGATCATCCTGCCCTCCATCTTGTCTCCTCTTGCAGGCTCTTAATTCTTGCTAGACGAAAATGTTGCTGGCTTGGAACATCACACTAAGTTACTAGATATGGGTGGGTAGTTAAGGGGACAAAAACATCTTGCTGACACAGAGGATACTGTCTGAGGAAGACAGCACTCAGGAATGCCTAGTGATTGGCATGATGCCTGGGCTGGCAAGAGGGGGCCCAGGGCACCATGGAGGAAAGGCAGCCGGCACTTGCTGAAGACCCACATCAGTCTAGGCCTATCCCTGAGCTTTCCCATGCTTTCTCATTTACTCTTCGCTAGGCCCCATAGAGATGAGGACAAAAAGGCTCAGAGAGATTTGGCCTGTCCCCAGAGCTGGTGAGTTGCAGGGGTAGGAGTCAAATCCAGGCCGTGTGGCTGTTACCCTCCACATGACAAAGCTACCCAGGAGAAAGAATATGGAAAAAAAAAACAGAAATAACTATAAATAGGTTGATTTTTTTCTTGTCTTTCTCTTTCTTTCCTTCTCCCTTCTTTTCTTCCTTTTTTTTCTTTCTTTTTCATAAAGAAGAGGCAGGTTTTTTTTTTTTGAAACAGAGTCTTGCTCTGTTGCCCGAGCTGGAGTGCAGTGACAAAATCTTGGCTCATTGCAGCCTCCACCTCCCTGGTTAAGGAATTCTCCTGCCTCAGCCTCCTGAGTAGCTGGGATGACAGGCGCGCACTACCACATCTGGCTAATTTGTTAAAAATTATTTTTAGTAGAGAAGGTGCTGGGCAAGTTATTTACATCACTAGTGCCTTAATTATCTTATCACGTTGGCCAGGCTGGTCTTGAACTTCTGACCTCAAGTGATCTGCTCATCTTGGCCTCCCAAAGTGCTGGGATTACAGATATGAGCCACAGTGCCCAGCCGAAGAGGCAGATTTTTAAAAAAATTTTGCGTGTGTGTATTAGGTTCCTAGAGATTCAGTAATGAATTGCCACAAACTGGGAGGCTAGAAACAACAGCAGCTTGTGCCCTCACAGTTCTGGAGGTTCGGAACTGCGAGGGGACACAGTTTCTGTGAAGGGCTGTGCTCCCTCTGAAGCCTTCAGGGAAGAATCCTCCTTGTCTCTCACTGGCTTCTGGTGGCTCCAGCAATCCTTGGTATTTCTGAGCTTGCAGCTGTGTGACTCCAATCCCTGCCTTTGTCGTCATGCGGCCTTCTCCCCGTGTGTGTCCCCATGTGTCCTCTCCTTTTCTGATAAGGGCACCATTGGATTTAGGCCCCTCTCTGATCTAGTATAATCTCATCTTAACTGATGACATCTGCAAACATCCTATTTACAAATAAGGTCACATTTGAGGTTTTGTGTGGTAATGAATTCTGGGGGGACACATTCAACCCACCACACCTTGCTTTCCAATTCTGCTCGGAGCTAGCCCAGGCTACAGTCTAAAGCCCAGTGCTGCCTCACTTTCAGATTTGATTCCTGCAGAAATATTAGCTCAGTAGCAGTTGGTCCCAGTCTACAGATGTGTTCTATAAATTTATAAACCGAGCCACGTAGTGGGAAAACATTATTAAGGGAATGAAGTTCTCTCGGGGCTTGAATTTCTGGAAGTGCTTCTTGGTACCAGCAGCCTTGACCCCTCAGCATGTAGAAGCAACAGATGGTCTTTCTTGCCCAGGAGCTAGCCCTTACCCCTGCCATTACGTCTCCAATCTGGACATCCGTGTCCCTAAGGTGTCTCATGGTGTGCTTGTGTGGTACTCATCCTGGAGGAAGATGATGGTCAGAGCGTCTTCATTCAGGTCACCACCAGTCAGGCCCTGCCTGGATGGTAATATTACAGTGATGAGACATGTCTTACCATTGTAGGTGGATGTCAACTTGGGGTGTGCTGACACCCAGGCCAGTGTTCTTGGAGTCCATGTCAGCCTGTTCTTGTCCTGATGCTCCATCTGAACGCCGATGGACTTCTGCCTTCGAATGCCGAGCACCCTGTGTGCCAACAGTTAGCTCCATCGCACTCCTGCCTCGCTGCACAATGAAGGTACGCACTCATACCCAGCTCCTCACCCACTCCCACTGCTCACTTCTCCTCTTGGGCATTTCCATTTGCCACTTTTGCCACCTCCTGCCTGGGCCTCCAGCAGCTGCCTGTTCAACACACCTGGCCCTTGTGACTTTCCCTAGCCAGTCCCAGGTGAAGATGCCACCAACCGCAGTCCCATGCTGTAGATTCCAGGATAAAAGGGACAATGGAGTGGGCCCAGAGAACTCAGCCCCTTCCCAGCCCGGAAGCCACTGAGCAGCAGTGAGAGAAAGCCCCTGGCTGCATAGGTGGAGACCAGGTAGACCACTCCTCATCCCATCCCAAAGAACAGGAAACGAACTGTGAGGCCCCTAGGCCCAGCCAGGGAAGAGTGCTGCACATATGTCTGTGGTGTGGCTGCAGCCACCCAAGTTTCTCTCAGGAGAGGGTGGGGGCAGGGGTGGCATTCAATGCAATCTTCTCAAAATTCCCAAGTGTTTTGCTGAAACAAGGAGCTAACCTCCAGCCTGAAGGCTCTCTGCACGGCACTTATTCCTTCTCACTGCAGAATCAGCAGCTCTGGAATCCACCCAGGCTCCCCTCTTCAGCCACCCACTCTTACTTTTCTCTGTGGCACTTCCATCTGCTGATGTTGCATGACTTATCATGTGCCATAAAACAGATTTGACAATTTGTTTATTGTCTATCTTTCCACTAGAATATAAGCTCCTAGAAGGTGGGGCCCTTGCCCCAGAGCCAAGAACAGTGCCTGTCCAAGCTGAAGTGTCACTTAGGCAAAGTCACTGAACGAATGCGTGACAGGGAAGCAGCCAAGTCCTGTGAAATGAGCTAGAAGAGACTGATTTCAGAGACAGCCTCATCTTTTTCTCTGTCAACATAAATAACAAACAAGGAGAGTCTGTTTAAAAGAAATCATTTAATCATTAGGTTAGGAATAATTATTATATCATAAATATCTGGAAATAGATCATTGTACAGGCAATATGTATATCATAGAAAACTACATACATGCCCAGGGAGGTAAAGGAAAATAGATTTTTAAAGAAAAAAAGAGAAAGATTACATAATGGTTCTGAAATAATTATCCTTGGCTCCAAAGAGCAGTAACAAGGGTGATGCCAGTCTGGGCTTGGTCAGGCATTGGCTGGGCAGATGTCTTTGCAGAAGTCTTTTTTATGTAAGGTAGCAATGGCCTTTGTGCAAAGTTGTGGTTTTCACAGAGTCTTGTGCGATAGTTTTTGTTATCAAGAATACAGGTATGAGAACTCTCTCTTCATGGCCTTTCCCAGCTCCGTTTTTCAGGCTTCTTTCTTTCTTTCTTTTTTTAACATTAGTGATGCCATTTTGATTTTGACAACTTTCACAACCCTAATTTTTCCTGGAAGGAACCTGGGAGCAGTCTAGAGATTCTGAATCCCTCCCCAGACTTGACACCGGAACTGGGTTTTGCATTTTTTCAAGGAACTTAAGACACACTGCCCCATTTGCCCTTCCCACACACTCTCTGAGGGGTGAGATGATGGTCGGAGCAGAATTTTAGAGAGGCTAAATGGCTCAGATCACACAGCCAAAATTTAAACTCAGATTTGTGTGACTCCAAAACTGTGGCTTTTTGATCATTAGGTTGGAGATAACAAATACATTTCGTTTCAAGAGCCAAGCGCAGTTAACTGGGATGTGACTCAGGGCTACCATATTGAGGAGTCTGAGGCTCCTCAGGTTCAGTAGGCAAGAGCATGTGATTGGTTAGCGATGTCTGCCACAGGCACGGGGGTTGGGGGGAGTGACAGCATCCTGCCATCCCTGCCACTAGGCGATGATGCAATATTAGGCTCCTTGTTTTAGACTCTTTCTCCCTCACCACACTGCTTCTGAGGCCAGTAGTCCTATAGTTCCTGCCTCAGCAATGAGAAGCCCATGGCAAAGCTGCCAAGCACTGTCAAGTTGGAGGTGAGCAGAGCATGATTCCATTAGGAAGAAATGGAAGACTATACTTTCAGGGATCGTTTATATGGTTTGCAGCTAGAGAAGTTTCTCAGCGTGAGGAGCCACAGAAAGCACGAGGAGGAGATGCAGCGTTCTCTGTGGCGCATGAAGCCAGCTCTTGGTGTTACTTCACTACAACTACATTTGCCATTGATGATCGTTCTTCTCTCATCTCAGAGAGCGTAGAAGGGAGAGAAGATGCAGTCTGAGTGATTCCTGTTTCAACATTATAAAAGAAGACAGAAAGAAAGAAACTGAATGCACCTTTGATCATTCCAGAATCCTTTGCCCATCACATAGGACTTAGTATCACCTTTGTGTAGGAAGGACACCAATATGTTAACTGTAGGGGAACAGATAATCCGAAATTATTTATATCTGTCTTTGGAGGCATCACATGACCTAGGGTGGCAGAGTTACCTTCCTAACTATATTTACTTGGGGTTATGTTATCCTCTCAGAGTTCGCACTGAGAGCAAGGAACACAGCCCCGCCATGGGCTTTGTGATGGTGGGACTGAAGACTGAAGCTGAAAGAAACATTTGCTGTCAGTGATACATAAAACAGAGACTCCATTTTGCCCAGAACAGAGCATGAGCTGTGCATAAAAGGCCTAAAAACTCCATGATTGGGGATCCGTGAATCAAGTCAGGGAACCCAGAAAGGACTATTGAGTCGTGAGCTAAGCCCTATAACATGCCTTATATCACACATAATAACAGATATTTACATTTCTCCCATCAGCCTGGATAAGTTTTACTAGGTAATATGGAGTCTGGATGTGGACCCTGGGCTCAAGGAAATGCCCCAGTTCAGGAGACAAGGCTAATGCGCCTCTTACCAAGATACAACCTTCCCCAATGCCTCGAAATTTTGTCTGCCTTCCCTCCCCATGAAGCAGCCTATCTTTGTGCCAAATGCACGGAATTCCTTGTAATTCCTCTGATATTTTGTATTGTTTTGCACCTCCCTGCCTTTGCTACTGTTCCCAGACTACCACGCAAATACTCCTTCAGGGTTTTGATTTTTGTCTGTGCCCCTCACTGGCTATGAGGTCCTGACAAGTTATTTAACCGCCTCTATGCCTCTGTTTCCTCCTCTTAAAGTGGGATGACAACAGTTTTACCTGCTAGGGTTGTTGTAAAAACTTAATGAGTCTCCACCTATTAAAGCACTTAGAAGCACACTCAGCACTTAGAATCACTAGACAACTGTTAATAATTAGTGTCATCACTCGTCTTTCAAGACTCAACTTGAATGTTATCTCCACCAAGAAGCTTTGCAAAAATTACCACAAAGTCAAAAGACAAAAGGTTACCTGGAAAAGAAATTTGCAATACGTATGACAATGGACTGACTGGTTTCCTTAATTTATGGGGAACAAGTACAAATCTGTAGGAAGACAACAGTTCAATAGAAAACCGCCCAGCTGTCAGGAATATGCAATTCACCGAGAAAGAAATACAAGTGGCCAGTAGGCAAAAAAGATGTTCAATTTCACTCATAATTGTTCAGGTCAAAGTAGTAACAAGAAGCCATTTTTTTTTTTTTTTTGCTTATCAGATTGGCAAAAGTTTTAAAGTTTCATGATACCTAGTGTTCGCAAGTGTGGGGAAATTAACCATTTGCATATACTCTTGAAGAAAGTATAGATTTCCACAGCCCTTTCAGCAAGCATTTTGGAAATATTTATCAAACTCAAAAATGCACATTTCCTCAAATACAGCAAATTCTTCTCCTGTTTATCGATATCCTCACAAAAGAATATATGTCGATATACACCATACTACGTTCTGGCGTTCTAAAAGTGTACCTGGCACATAGCGGTGCTCACTAAATCGTTGTTGAATAAATAAATGAACTAAAATGTTCATTGTTGGTAAAAGACAAAAACAAAAAACAATGTTTGTAAAAGACAAAAACAAAAAACCACCTGAATGTCCAGCAACAGGAGAGATTTTAAATAAATTTTGCACACTCATACTATGGAGAATTCTGTCACTGTTGCAACCAATATCATATATCTGTTTATTCTGATTTAAGAAGATTTCTTTTGTTGTTGTTTTGTTTTTAAATTTTTTTAGATTGACAAATAATAATTGTACATATTCAGTACAATGATTTTCTTTTATTTGGATAAATTTCCTTTAATGGGATTGCTGGATCATGTGGTAGTTCTATTTGTAGGTTTTTAAGGAACCTCCGTACAGTTCTCCATGGTGGCTGTACTAGTTTACATTCCCACCAACAATGTACAGGAGTTCTCTTTTCTTTGAATCCTCGCCAGCACTTGTTATTTTTTGTCTTTTTGATAATAGATATCCCACCTGTGTTGAGGTGATGTCTCATTGTGGTTTTAATTTGCATTCCCCTGATGATTAGTGATGTTGAGCATTTTTTATGAATTTGTTGGCCAATTGTATGTCTTCTTTTGACAAACGTCTATTCAAATCTTTCAACCATTTTTCAATTTGATGGTTTGTTTTTTTTTTTTGCTGTTCAGATGTTTGAGTTCCTTGCATATTCTTGATGTTAACCCCCTGATGGATGAGCGGTTTGCACATATTTTCTCACATTCTATAGGTTGTCTTTTCATTCTGTGGATTGTTTTCTTTGCTATGTAGAAGCTTTTTCGTTTAGTATAATTCCATTTATTTTTGTTTGTGTTGCTTGTGCTTTTGAGGTCTTATTCATAAAATCTTTTCCCAGACCAATATCCTGAAACACTTCCTCTGTGTTTCCTTCTAGTAGTTTTATTGTGTCAGGTCTTACATTTAGGTCTTTGATCTATTTTGAGTTAATTTTTGTACAGGGTGAGAGGTGGGGATAGTAGTTTTATCCTTCTGCATGTGGATATCCAGTCTTCCCAGCACCACTTATTGAAGAGACTCTCCTTTCTGCAATGATTGTTTCTGGCACCTTTGTGAAAGACAATTGCTTGATATATGTGAATTAATTTCTGGATTCTCTTTATTCCGTGGTCTATGTGAATTTGTTTCTGTGCCAGTACTATGCTATTTTAGTTACTACATCTTTGTAGTACATTTCATTTTGTTTTTAAAAAATAAGTTAAAATTTTTTTTGTAATAGAGACAGGGTCACATTATGTTGCCCAGTATGGTCTCAAACTCCTGGGATCAAATAATCTCCTGCCTTGGCCTCCCAAGGTACTGCAATTACAGGCATGAGCCACTGCAGCTGACCTAAAGGATATTTTGGGTCTGGTAGTGTGATACCTCTGGTTTCTTTTAGCCCAGGCTTGCTTTGACTATCCTTTCAGGGTCTTTTGTGTTTCCATGCAAATTTTTTTTTTTTAATTCTATTTCTGTGAAGAATGTCCTTGGTATTTTGATAGTGATGGTGTTGAATCTGTTGTTTGGGTAGTATCACCATTTTAACAATATTAATTCCTCCAATCCATGAGCATGGGATGTCTTTTTATTTGTTTATATCTTCTTAAATTTCTTTCATCCATGTTTTATAGTTTTCCTTGTAGAGATCTTTCAATTCCTTCATTAAATTTACTTGTAGGTATTTAATTTTGTAGCTATTGTAAATGAGATTGCCTTCTTGATTTCCTTTTCAGCTAGCTCATTGTTCATGTATAAAAATGCCAGTGATATTTGTATATTAATTTTGTATCCTGCAACTTTACTAAATTCACTTATCAGTTCTGAGGTTTTTTTTTAAGAGTCTTCACGTTTATATAATCATGTCATCTGTAAAGAGAGGGAATTTTACTTCCTTTCCAATTTGGATGCTCTTTATTTCTTTCTCTTGCCTAATTGCTCTGGCTAGGGCTTCTAGTACTATATTGACTAAATAGTGATGAGAATGGTCATTCTTTTTTGGTTCTAATTTGGATAGATTTTTCTCATTCACTAAGATGTTAACTGTGAGTTTTTCATATATGGCCTTTATTATGTTCAGGTACTTTTTTTCTACATCTAACTTATTAAGAGTTTTTACCTTGTCTCTATTAAAAAAAAATTAGCCAGGCACAGTAGCATGCACCTGTAGTCTCAGCTACTCAGAAGGTTGAGGCAGGAGGATTGTCCAGGAAGTTGAGACTGCAGTGAGCCATGATTATGCCACTGCACTCAAGCCTAGGTGACAAAGTGAGACCCTGTCTCTAAAAAGGAAAAAGATTCCACAGTTTCTTGTCTAAAAATGAAAAAAAAAGTAAAAAGAAAAAGGAGTTTTTATCATGAAGGAAGGTTGAATTTTATCAAAAGGTTTTCCTGCGTCTCTTGAGATGATTGTATTGCTTTTGTCCTTCATTTTACTGATGTGATGTATGACATTTACTGATTTGTATATATTGAACAATCCTCAAATTTCTGGGATAAATCCCAGTTAATCACGGTGAATTATATTTTTGATGTGTTGTTAGATTTAGTTTGATAGTATTTTGTTGAGAATTTTTGTGTCTATGTTTATCAGGGATGCTGTGGTTTTCTCTTTTTGTTGTGTCCTTGTCTGGTCTGGGCATCAGAATAATGCTGGTCTCATAGAATGAGAGAGGAAGAATTGCCTCTGCTTCAATATTTTGAAATAGTTTGAGAAGAATTAGTATTAATTATTCTTTAAAGGTTCGGTAGAATTCATCCAGTCTTAACTTTTCTCTATTGGAAGATTTTTATTACTGGTTCAATCTCATTACTTGTTATTGGTCTACTCAGGTTTTCTATTTCTCCTCGGTTCAGTGTTGGCAGGGCATATGTATCCAGGGGTTTATCCATTTCTTCTAGGTTTCCAAATTTATTGGTGTATATTTGTTCGTATTAGTCTCTAGTGATTCTTTGTATTTCTGTGGTATCCATTGTGATGTCTCTCTTTGTTTCTAATTTTATTTATTTGGATCTTCTCTTTTTTTTCTTTGTTAGTCTAGCTAATGGTTTGTCTATTTTTTCATTTTAAAAAACAATTTTTGTTTTATTGTCCTTTTATCATCTTAATTTTGTTTATTAATGTTATGATCCTTATTATTTCCTTTTTTCTACTAATTTTGGGCTTGACTTGTTCTTGTTTTCCTAGTTCCTTGAAAGTTTTAGGTTGCTTATTTAAAATCTTTCTAGTTTTTTGATGTAGTCATTTATTGCTATGAACTTATATATTAATACTGCTTTGCTACCTTTCATAGATTTTGGTATGTTGTGTTTCTATTTTCATTTGTTTCAAGGAATTTTTAAATTTTATACCAAATTTCTTCCCTCACCCATGGGTTATTCAGGAGTATGTTGTTTAATTTCCACGTATTTGTATATTTTTTAATGTTCCTCTTGTTATTGATATCATTTTATTTCATTGTGGTCAGATAAAATACTTGATATAAGTTTGATTCTTAAAAAAATTTTTGAGACTTGTTTTGCATATTACCATATGGTCAGTCCTGGAGAGTGTTCCATGTACTGATGAAAAGAATGTGTATTCTGCAGCTGTTGGGTGAAATGTTCTGGAAATGTCTGTTAGGTCCATTTGGTCTATGGTGTTGTTTAAATCTGATGTTTGTTGATTTTCTGTTTAGATGGTATGTCCAATGCTGACAGTAGGGTGTTGATGTCCCCAACTATTATTGTAATAGGGTCTATTTCTTTAGATCTAATAATATTTGCTCTATCTATCTGGGTGCTTAACTGTTTGGTGCATATATATTTATAATTTGTATATTCCTTTGCTAAATATTATTATACGTAATGTTCTTCTTTGTCTTTTCTTACAGATTTTAACTTGAAGTCTATTTTGTATGATATAAGTATAGCTATTCCTGCCTACTTTTAATTTCCATTTGCATGGAATATCTTTTTCCAGCCTTTCACTTTCAGTTGAACATTTTTACAGGTGAGATGAGTTTCTTATAGGTAGCATGTAGTTGGGTCTTGTTGTTTTATTCATTCAGCCAGTCTCTATCTCCTAAATGGGAAATATAATTGATTTACATTCGAGGTTGTTATTGATAAGTTAAAAAGAAAACACCTAAAACATCAAAGTGCAGAATAATAAGCATTGTACATGATCACTAATGTAAATAAAAAATATATACATAAAAATATTCAAATATTCTAGTATATGCAGTTTTATTTTCTACAAAGATAAATTGGAAGCTGTTTTTATTTCCTTTGTGAAAAAGAATTGCAGACAGGGAGACGGTCGAAAAGAGAGAATTTTAGATTCATTGTATTCATTGAAATTTTTCTTTCTGAAATTTGTTTGGGGGAGTATACATATATTGATTGTATTTTAAAATACAAATAAACAAAGGCATTTTGTTTTCTAGTAGCTGACCAGACTCTCCAAGATCTGCCCTGTATACCTCTCTGACTCCTCTGGCCATCTCCTGCCTCTTACTTAATGCTCTGGCAGTGCTGATGAGCTGGCAGTTCCTAAGCACCTGTCACCATGGCCCTCTTCCCAGGCCTTTGTTCTTGCTGTTTGGCTCCTCTGCTTTCAGTGTTCTCCTTCCTCCACTCTCCCTGTTATTTAAGGCCTTACTCCCATCCTGTATCCCCAAGCTAGTCTAGTGACCACCGCAGCATCCCC
The DNA here is from genome assembly GCA_963573385.1 of Cacajao melanocephalus. Taxonomy (NCBI): domain Eukaryota; kingdom Metazoa; phylum Chordata; class Mammalia; order Primates; family Pitheciidae; genus Cacajao; species Cacajao melanocephalus. The sequence continues at coordinate 47,914 of CAUYLG010065469.1, read as the reverse complement.
ATAATATTCTGCACACTTCTCTCTCCTTACATTCCATTGTCTTGGAATTGATGTATTAGGAAGGTGACAGTTGTAAGTGATCCTTAGTGCAGGTCTGTGCTTCACTCATCTTTGGGGTCTAAGCTGTCAGCATGATGCTTCTTATGTAACAGGCTTTCAATAAATGTTAGATACATGGATCGGAGAAAAAAATATATTATCAAAAAAATTATGAAAAGAAACACTTTCTTAAACACTTTGATGGCCGACACTACTATTCCTACATAAAATGAACTACTTGGCTGGGCACAATGGCTCACACCTGTAATCCCAGCACTGTGGGAGGCTGAGGCAGGCAGATCACTTGAGGTCAGGAGTTAGAGACCAGCCGGACCAATATGGAGAAACCCTGTCTTTATTAAAAATGCAGAAATTAGCTACGTGTGCTGGCAGGCACCTGAAATCCCACCTACTTGGGAGGCTGAGGCAGGAGAATCGCTTGAACCTGGGAGGCAGAGGTTGCAGTGAACCAAGATCATGCCACTGCACTCCAATCAGAACAACACAGTGAGATTCTCTTTCAAAAAAGAAAAAAAGAAACTACTTGCAAAGCTCAGCATTGACTAAAGAGAGCTGTTTCCCCACTAGCAACCTTTCAGGGGTAGTTGATTCCAGCACCAAAAAACTCACCCTACATGGAACAGTCTATTTCTGGGCCTCCCTTCTTCTCTTTCCAAGCCCATCCGGGGCAGTCCTAGCAAAGGAGTGAAGTCTTAGAAGAGAGAAGCGTTCTGGAATTTATTCATCCATGTACTGACACTTGTGACATGACAAGCAGTGCTCCAGGCAAGGAGGCAGCTGCGGGTCGCAAAGAGAACAAGCCTGTGTTCTTGCCCTTAAGGGCCTAGTTTTATGAAAAAAGAGTTTGAGGGAAGAAAATGAATTTGAAGTATAAATAGAGAAAAAAAAAAATATGGCCTATTATAGAGCCCAAAGCCTTCGGGTCTCCAAATCAAAACCCAGTTATACCTGATGATTGAAACCCCAACCCAGAGGGAATGCGGGGAGCAGTGGGGGAGGGTTAGGAGGTTACATGGGAACTAGCAAACGCTGCTGCAGCGAATCCTTGGGAACAGATGGATTTCCAGGGAAGGCAACCCCCTGAGGCAGGGAGAGCTCATCAGGATCAAAAGTTTTAACTCCAAAGATGCAAAAATAGTAGAATCAATGAAAGTTTTATGGCTGCCCTTACAGTGTTTTTCTGGCAGTTTCACAGAACTCAGTTTTCCCATAAAGAGAAAATAGATGACATATGGATTGAATGAGTAAGGAGGCTGACGTCCTCAAATACCTGTGCTTATGAACAGGCGCTATGGGAGGAGGATGGGCCAAAGCTAAGGTGTGGGGGCTGGGGGACTGAGTTGAGAAAGGCCTGCAGAACTGCGTCTCCACTTCCTTGAGCTACTCCCCACCCTACCCCTAACTCCCTCCTGTCTCTGTTCTGGCCCTGGTCTCTGAAGCATGAAGGTCACTGTGGCTTTGGCACCATTAGCCTGAGAGGTTTTAATGACATGGCCCAAGAGTGGTGTGTAAAGCAACAGTGAAAACATGTGCACTGGAAAAATTCCAGTCAGATGGTACCTAATCCCTGCTCTGCCAGTAATCTGCTGCATGACCTTGGGTAGGTAACCCCTCTCTCTGTGGGTTAGACTCAGTATACAACATCTGAGATTCCTTCTGTATGAACATTCTGTTGGAAATTCTAAACTTCACACATGCTCTTAGTCTCTAAGCTTCTAAAAACACTGTAGATTACCCAGAGAAAAGGGTTTGTTGAATGAAGAACTGCAGCAAACACATTTTTTACTTCTTACCACGTATTTTGTAAACAATAATTGGAATATCTACCCATAGTATGTAACTTAATCACAAGACATTTATTGAAGGCTTGTTGCACATTAAGCAATTGGGTTAGTATCCTGGAACTAGCTTGTAGATAGTATTAACTATGTTGACACTGTCATGTATATCATCTCCCATAACCCTCGGTTCTGGAAAGAGAGGTATATTCATCCTCATTTACAAAGAGAATAAACAGAGGCTTCGAGAGATTAAGAAACCTGACCAAGGGCACACAGCGAGAAAACCTCAGGGCCAACATTGAAAACCCGTGGTAGTCTGACTCCAGAATCTGAATACTTTACTAAGATTTATTGCCTCTTCTGGAAATAATTATAGGTGGCTTAGAAAGAATAAGTAACTGTTACATGAACCAAGCTATCAAGTTTGCAGCTGGTCTAAGCAGTACTTTCTCCTCCTTCACCAGGTTTATATTCCAATGTCCTCAGAACTTCCCACCAGCAGCCCCTAACTGAGCTGCTCACCAGATTCCCGGTACACAGCCTCTTGAGGATGGCTGGATGGCTGACCCACCTAGCAGCCTTCTTTGCCCAAACTCCTTATGCCAGATTAATTTTCTTTAAGGGAATTGTTGTGGGAAGGTTTTTGCAGGCAGGATAATGAACCCACGTGACAATACTGTCCAGAATTTGAGTGTTACATTTTCCTGTGCTAAAGAAACCTTGCTGGGAGTTCTCCGTGATATTTGTTTTGTAGTTGTTATTTAAACTGAAGGGCTGCTGAACTGCCTGATTAGACAAAGAGGTAGATGACAGTTTAACTTTCCAGAAGCCAGGTGCCAGGATCCACGGATCTCTTGCTTTGTGGCCAAGGCCTAAAGCTCAGAGTGGAAGAAGAGTCGTAAGTCACCTTAGATGGTCCTGAAGCTGCCGAGTTGTTAGGCCCTGCAGAAGTCCTGGGAGCCAACAGAATTACTTCACAGGGCCAAGAGGCAGGAACAGGAGATTACCATTGTGGATTTACAAAATGCTGACCTGAGGTCCCAAAACATTCTGCTCACAGATCTGGAGCAAAGGAAAGGAGCTTATTGGCATAAGCCAGTGATGATAGCATATCAGTTTTGAACACAATCTCAATGAGCGCAAAGCAACTCTTGGGAGAAAATAGAACTGAATGTACAGTTGACATAGAGGCAGATCTTGCATACTGCTGGCAGTGGAGAGCAACCTGGGTAAGTGTCACCCTAGGATATCCCCAGGAGGGAGGCATCAGGATGTCTATTAGATTTCCCCACCTACTTAAGAATATCCGCATTCCCACTGCTAGAAAGACCTCAGCCAACTTTCATGTGGCAGATGAGAAAGCTGACAGGCAGGGAGGGGAAATGATTGGCCCAAAGTCGCATGGAGAAGGGGAACTGAAATGCTTTTGCTGACAGCTGTCACAATGTTCTTTTCCACAGTCTCAGCATTGCACTGGTTCTTACCCTTTGTCCCTGAGACATGGTTTCACTGTTTTCATTGTTTGTGGATAATTGCAGTGACCTTGGTGGCTACCAGCATCGCATCCCAGGAGTTCAACCAACTGGTGGTGGCAGAGCTTCTTATTTCTCAGTTACTTCTCATAGGCAGAGAAGTTAAAGAGTCTTGGAGTTTTGCCAGAAGAAGACTCAGGCAGGGGTGAGGGGAGTGTAGTACATGATATCGATGATCAAATATCTGAAAAAAATGAAAGAGGGGTTGGTAGGCCCACTGGTTATTGCTACAGAACACTGGTTCTCAAAGTGTGGTCCAGGAACCAGCAGCATTGGAATTACCTGGGAATTTGTCAGAAATGGAAAATCTTGGGCCTCACTCCAGACCTACTGAATCGGAATCTCGAGAGTGGGGCCCATCAAACTGTTACAAGCCCCAAAAGTGATTCTGATGTGCTAAAATGTGGGGCTCTCTGCCCTAACAGAGTTAGGATGAGTGGGTTAAATTGTCAAGAAGACAGATAAGCAAGGACTATGTGACAAGGATGGGCCCTCTGGAAGGTGGGGTGACACGAGTTCCAGACACACAGAATGAACCCCTACCAGCCAAGAGATTTCTGAGGGGAGCTGCCCTGGAAGGGAAATACTGAAGAGACCACCTCTAGGCTCTCAGCAACTCCAAGATCCGATGACAACTTTTACATGATAAATGGACCAGGAAATATGATTGCTTCTCCGTTCTGGAATGGAAGCACCACAAAAGCAGGCATTTTTGTGGTTATTTTCTTTTTGGTATTATAACTCCCATCCCCAGAGCATGGGTAGAACACTTGGCCCAAATCCAGCCCACAGCCTGCTTTCACAAGTGACATTTTATTGGAATACAACCATGCTCATTGATGTATTACCCATAGCTGCTTTCATGATCTTGTAATACAACAGCAGAGTCGAATCATAGTGACTGACCATATGATCCATGAAACCTAAAATGTTTCCTGTCTGGCCTTTATGGGAAAAAATTTACAATCCTTGATCTAGGACATTGCCTCAGTCACAGTAGATGCTCAACAAACATTTGATGAATGAATGAATCTTTTTCTCTCTTGGCAGAGAGATACAGCGACCTTAGTCTGAGAGACTGAAAGACAACAGAGATATAGAGGATGCAGATGTCAAATTAAGGCATGGCTAGACCTGGCGTTGAGTCCTGGATTCACCATGTACAAGTGGTGTGACCTTATGCAAATTATTTGGCTCTCTGTGTGTCATATGCCTCATTTGTAAAACAGCAATAATAATAGCCATTTATGATTAGTCCATGTATGATAACGAATCAATTTACATACTGCACAGAAAGCATGGAGCCTGATGCATGTAACTACTGAATACATGTTCTCCAGTTATTAATAACTTTGAGAATACATCGTCGATGAGAGGCGTTCAGACATGTAGGTTTGGACACAATGGAACAAGAAGTTGACAATCAGAAAGTCTAGGCTGTCCTTGGTTTACCACCATGAAAGAGCTCTCTGTAGAAGCCAGAGAAAGGGCAACTTCACAGATGATGATTAAGCAGCTCAACATTTAAATCTGTAGAAAGTAACTAGGCAGCCAATTTACATATGATGATCTTTAAGACAGTGAATGAAGAGGCAAGATTTCATTGGTTATACATGTTCAGGTGTTTTCCAGAAGTGAAAACTAGTGATCGTCTACATTTTCTCACATAATCCCCTGATAACCAACTGCATACAACTGGCTGGGTGTCAGGGCTGGGCAGCCCAAGGTCATGGGAACCCCTGGATGCTACCTGGTCGTAGAAAGAGTGACCTTGCTCTCTTACCAGCCGACAGTGGAGTTCTCCAAGAGGGGAGTATTTTCTCAAGCAGTGTAAGCATAGCCCCTTTGTGTTAGGTTGTTAGTGTTTCACTCATGTTATTGGTTTCTGGAAGGAACTCTTCACATATCCTAGGTGTTCTGGCAGAAGTCTCCAAGCCCTCCAATGCCCCAGGGTAAGCCAGAAACAAAATAAATCACAGGAAAGTACAAATCCATACTGGCAGGAGACTGAGTCAGAAACATGTTGCAACTCAGGACTACAAATGCCCGTGTTTATAGCTTCCCTGATTCTGAGATTTGGCAAATTACCCCATGTGCCTGTTTCCAGCATATCGACTTTTCTCAGTCACATTGAGGAAAGTGTGGTAATTTCCAGAACTCTTTGGAGTATGTTGGCAAGTGCAATTTCACATGTAAGGAAAAACACCTGGAAGCTCATTCCTCTCCTTCATTCACAAGTGTCAAGCCCTACCCCATAGCCCTCAGATGCCTCACTGATTCCATTAAGAACTGTTCATCTTCAACATGCAGAATTTAATTACGGGTATCTCCAGAGTGTGAGAATCTGCTGTATTTCTTACAAGACACAGAGGTTTAATAAAAAGGAAAACTGAAGAGGTATAACCCAGATTTTTATTTTTTCATGTTTTTTTGTTTCTTTGTTTTTGAGACAAGGTTTCTCCATATTGGTCAATTTGGTCTTGAATTCCTGACCTCAAGTGATCCGCCCACCTTGGTCTCCCAAAGTGCTGGGATTAAAGGCGTGAGCCACCGGGCCCAGCTATTTCTTCATATTTATACCTTCTTATATATCAGGAGCCAGAACACTGGAATTCCTCTCCTGAAAGTCAATTACCACTTACATGCAGAGAAAAACATAGGGGTTTCTATCTCTAAAGTTCCCATCTAGGTCACTCCCCTTTAACCTTCAATCCAAAAACATCAGCTATCATTCAATAACTTGATTGCAACCTCCCACCAAGCATATTCCAAAATTGTGACAAAATCTGTGTGTCCTACTAGTAATGCAAACATGTTGCTACGTCCTTGTAGAAGGCACAACACATGCTAAAAAGGCTTCCATAAACATTTGTAGAGCAGCTCCAGATCATATGAAGAAAAATCCTTGAAAAGTATGGGAGCCGGGCAGGTGGTGGGAAGATGGTAGGAGATTTGAGTGAGAAGGTCTGGAGTGGTTCCAGGTTCCTTGCTCATGCATGAACTCATAATCCATCTCATTCTTCTCCCATGACCTTTTCTGGCCTCACACAGACCACATACTTTTCTCTCAAGCAATTAAACTTTGAGGTATCTTATGCTCACTATTACAGTGGACTAGCCAAACTCATGGGTGACCCTCAAACAAGTCCTGAGTTTCCTATAATGCAATAACAAAGTAGATGGTATTTTTCCAGGAAGGAGAGTCAAGGAAGAGGACTGGCCAGGATTGGCTCCTTCCCTCAACTCTATTCACTCTTGGTCACTTTTGGACCATCTCAATGCAGGTAGGGCCATGGGCGTCATTATCCCTCAACAAGAAGGTGGCTTTTCTTCAGGAAGTGGAAGACCCTTATGCAAGTCTAATGGGCTTAGTTAAAAACACTAATGGATGGAATTGCAAGGTTCTACCGAGGCTTCACTGTATTATTTTGCACAAAAATCTCAAGAAATCAACAGAGCCTTTCTGTAGATAACACGGTTTAGGACTTCAGGGCTGGTCTCTTCATCTTCCAGGGCCCTGGCTGTCTCCAGGCTGCTAAGGAATAACCACACCCACGAATTTGGATGTTTGGCTCTGCTTAGGTTAACTAAAGTAATTTCTGATCCAAATCTGGTTAGTGTCCCCCATCACTGACTCAGCCAAGACACCGGCCTCATTCTCCATGGAGTGGAGCTCTTCCTCCTTGGCTTCCCTTAGTGTCCTAACTCTGGAGCCAACAGGGGCGAACCCACCAGCAGCCCTCCTTGTGGAGCCCGCCTCAGGCTCCCTGCTGGCATTCTGGGCCATGGCCTGGAGCTCTCCTCTGTTCCAAAGGTCTCTTGTCTTTTCTCCAGTGATTTGGTGTTTCCTGTCCCATGCTCACCTCCAACACTTCTCCCAAGTCACTGGGGTAACCCTCTGCTCCTGCCCTCAGCCAAGCATCCTTCTTCCATTGTCCAGCCATCTCCAGCAACACGTCCTCTTTCCTTAGGCTTTCCTACACAGGTGAGAAGACAGGTAGTGTTTTCTCCCTCCTCTACCCTGGCTAATCTTTTAGTCTCAACTCCCAAAACACACTTACCTGAACAAAGAGCCAAACCAGCAAAAACGAACAGTTGATGGAGAGTAGAAGGACACATAGGATTGCTGGGAAGGGAGAGGAATGAATCTGTCCCGCTTTGTCCCCCACCATGTAAGACTGAGGGGAATTGGGACAGAGAACTCAGTCGACCCTGGGAGGGCAAGAAATAGATGTACAAGTATCTGGAAAACTCCTGGCTTAAAATCCACACATTCATAGTCACACACATTATTCACTCAGTGAGCAAGAAATCACTATGGAATACAGGTTTTCTTTTTGCCTGACTCCTGTTCCACTTAGCCCTGACCTCTAATTTTTAAAATTTTTTTCCTCACTACTTTCAACTCATACTACTTTATTTTTAAATTATCCAAATAGGCCACTGAAGTCCTTTCTGAAACTAGATGCGTCTTTTATTTGTTTGTTTGTGTATTTATGTATTTATTTTAGAGGCAAGCTCTTGCTATGTTACCCAGGTGGGTCTCGAACTCCTAGCCTCAAGTTGGTCCTCCTACCTCCATCTCCCAAAGTGTTGCGATTACAGACCTGAGCCACCATGTCTGCCCTAAGATGGATCTTACTCACAACTACTCACATATCTTGTTCTGCTCCCACCCACACAGATCAACACAAGTGACCCCCAAACAACCACGAACACACATAAACAAGCAGCTGGAGGCCCACATCAGCGACCTGCAGTGATAAGAGCTGAATGAGGTGTGTGTCCACAAATAGACTGAAGTATTTGTTCAGGAAGCCCAAAGATAAATATATTGATATACATAGGTCCATTTAGAACAGTGGGTGAGAAGGCTTCTGGCCTGGGTTTTCCAGGAAAGAGAGTGAATGAGGGCAGAGGTGAATGCCGGGCAGGAAAGACAGAAGTGGAGAATGAGGGGGATCTAGGAGGTATGAGAGATACTCTGTGGTGCGCAGAGACCCCAGGAGTGTGCTGCTTGGTTGATTTTGTTATTCTGGTCTTTAGGTATCTATCTGAATGCTCTTGCCTATCTTAGGCTGTGAACCTCTGCAGGACAGGACTGGGCCCACATCCACTGCTGTCCCATGCTTCATCAGGCCCAAAGAGCCTAGTGAAGGGGATTACAAGGGTGGGCAGCACTGTGCTTACAGGTTTGTTGACTGACTCAAAGACTTGAGTCCCAGCCTTGAGTGTCTGTAAGTGCCCAATGAATTGCAGAGAAATATTGTAAAATGCACTTTCTCCAGGGATTTACGGGAACAGAGTTCTTTGCCAGGCTGAAATCGTTTTGGTGTTGGCCTAATAAAAACAAGAAGACATGCTCTATGAGCTGTCCACAGACTCTTTAGTCTTAGAATTGCTGTGATGAGATTCCTGGAATTTAAAGATATAATCCATGTTTTCATTGGTGGTCTCCATCTTTGTTTTCCTCAAAAGCAGAAAGGGTGTAAGCATTATTCATATTTGCATTTCCAGATCTTAGACCCATGCTAAACATCCTGAGTGCTCCAGAAATACTGACTGAGAGAATGATGGAATGAATGAGCACAGGCCTGAAAAATTAAGTCCAACTCAGCTTCCATTCCCAGCACTGCCTCCCTCGGTTGTCCCAGGCAAGAGCCAAGCATCTGATTAACCAGCATTGCAGAGCTCCCTATTCCTGGATCCTGCGGGCATTTGAGTTTGCAGCCTCTTATGTAAACACTAGAATAATTCTTATTTTATAGAAGTCCTGTTTCATTTATAAAACTGATATTCAAAACATGTCACAGATGTTTTTGAAGTCACATTGCTAAGAGGTAAAGCCAATGCAGGTCTTCTAGACCTCAAAGTCTATTTTGGTAACCTACGCCTGTACCAGCTGCATGACCATTGCTTCATTTCTTCAGTGCTCAAGCCAAAGGTTCCTCATCTGTAAGATGAGAGTAATAAAACCTACTTAAAATATTTGTGAGATGTGGATTGCACACATGAAACATAACCAGATAAATGACAGCTATACTTTTCAAAAGAGTTACCCTTAAAATTTGAAGGAAAGAAGCACATGAAGAGTCTACTTCTTGCCAAAACCAACTTAGGCAAGAAGTTATATGCATGTGGAACCTCCTCCTTGAGCTGAAATAATGATCAACATTAGAGAAATGCAACTCAATACCACACTGAGATACCATCTCACACCAGTCAGAATGGCTACTATAAAAAAATCCAAAAATCAAAAGATGCTGGTGAGGCTTCAGAGAAATGGGAATGCCCATACACTGTTGGTGGGAGTGTAAATTAGTTCAGCCACTGTGGAAAGCAGTTTGGCTAGTTCTCAAAGAACTAAAAACAGAGCTACCGTTCAATCCCACAGTCCCATTACTAGGGATATACCCCAAAGAAAACAAGTTGTTCTACCGAAAATACACATACACTCACATGTTCACTGCAGCAGTATTCACAATAGCAAAGACACGGAATCAATCTAGGTGCCCATCAATGGTGGACTGGATTTTTAAAATGTGGTACATATACACTATAGGAATACTATGCAGTCACAACAATAATGAAATCATATCCTTTACAGCAACAGGGTTGCAGCTGGAGATCATTATCCTAAGCAAATTAATGCGGGAATTGAAAATCAAACACTACATGTTCTTTCTTATAAGTGGGAGCTAAACCTTGGGCACTCATGGACATAGAGATATTAACAACAGACACTAGGGACTACTAAAGGGGGAGGAAGAGAGCGGGGCTAAGGGTTGATTGACATATTAACTATTGGGTACTATGCTCAGTACCTGGGTGATGGGATCGATCATTTGGGCTGATCTCATCATGATCACAAAATAGAGGTATTCCATTTTGTGACAAAACCACAGTCTATTTCTCTATTCAACTATCAATAGGTATTTGGATTCTCTCCAACTTATAGTGATTACCAGCAGGGCAACCACAAGTATTATCTTTTAATGAGTTTGGTATTTGCATGTAACAAACCTGTACATGTACCCCTGAATCTAAAATAAAAGTTGATATTTAAAAAAATTAAAAAATAAGGAATTCATTTAAAAAATGATCAAGTCTTCATCCACTCACCCTTTTATTCAGCAAATACATATCAAGGGCCTTCCATGGGGCAGTTGGTACTCAGGGACTGAAAAGCCCAGTGGAAAAGTGGGCTTTGAGTCAGGAGACTTAGATACATCCTCCCTCCCTCTTGTTTTTGCTAGCTGAGTGAAGTTGAGCAAGTCCCTTAACTTCTGCAACCCTCAGTTTTCTCATCTGTAAAATGGGAACGATAATACCTAATGCATACAGCTGTGAGGTGTAAACAAGATTTATGTTCTGCCCAGGCAGAGTGGCTCACACCTGTAATCCCAGCACTTTGGGAGGCAGAGGCAGGCAGGTCTCCTGAGCCCAGGAGTTTGAGACCAGCCTGAGCAACATGGTGAAACCTCTGTCTCAACAAAAAATGCGAAAATTAGCTGGGTGTGGTGGCAGGCACCTGTAGTCCCAGCTACTCTGGAGGCCGAAGTGGAAGGATGGCTTGAACCCAGCGAGATGGAGGTGAGGCTGCAGTGAGCCATGATCGTGTCACTGCACTCCTGCCTGGGTGACAGAGAGATCTTTTCTTAAGAAAAATAAAACTGTGTACAAAAAGAACCAAGTCCAGTCTCTGATACAATGCATATACCTATAAATACCCACACCTACAATGATGGCTATTATTTCCGTCGTTGGTCTACTAAGGGCAGCGCAGTGGGAGCAGCCAGTTCAGCTCAACACTACTCACAGCAATTGTTTAGAACTTAGATTAGCAAATTATTTACTGGGGGAAGGGGTGGTATTTTGTCACTGATATTGTTCAGAATTGCCAGTGCATGGTAATAATTAAAAAGCAAACTGACTCTTAGTCCACTTTATTAATGTTTTAAATTCCCCACAGATGGCCGGGCGCGGTGACTCATGCCATCACTTTGGGAGGCCAAGGTGGGTGGGTCATGGGGTCAGGAGTTCAAGACCAGCCTGGCCAACATAGTGAAACCTGGTCTATACTAAAAATACAAAAATTAGCCGGGCATGGTGGCACGTGCCTGCAATCCCAGCTACGTGGGAGGCCGAGGCAGGAGAATTGCTTGAACCCAGGAGGTGGAGGTCGCAGTGAGGCGAGATTGTGCCACTGCACTTCAGCTTGGGCAACAGAGTGAGACTTCCTCTAAAACTTAATAATAATAATAATTCCCTGCAGACAATGCACTCCTACTGCCTGCACCTGAGACAGTCCACTCCCAGCACCAGCCCAGGATAAGCACTGAATTACAAATTGGTGCCAAAAGGTGATAATCAGAATTATTTGGCACTGTTATAACCACATCTATAGTAACACCCTTTGGATTCTGCACATAAAATCAATAGGCTTTGTTAAATAACAGCAAAAGTCTTAATTAATCCAAAAAAAATTATACATTTTTTTCTATTTGAAAGATTTTTTAATTGAAGTATGATACACATTTTATAAAAGCACACATATAGTCAAGCCTGCTGAAACTCCACACCAATGTGAGCAGAACTCGGATAAATAAACAGAACATGCCAGCACCCAAAAGCCCCTTCATGCCCACTTCTAGTCACCACCCATTTCACCTGATTTTGTAAATAGAATTCGTACAGTAAGTGCTCTTTCATGTCTGGATTCTTTTGCTGAACATCACGTTTGTGAGATTCATCCGTATTTTTGTGTGTGGCTGTGGATGGTTCATTCTCATTGTTGTATAGTATTCCATTGTGTGATGAGACCACGATCTGTTCCTCCATTCAACTATCGATAGGTATGTGGGTTGTCTTCAGCTTGTAGTTATTATCAACAGTGCAAGCAACTACAAGTCTTGTCTTTTGATGAGTATATGCACAGATTTCGTGAGGCCTATACCTAGGAGTGACTTTGCTGGGTTACAGGGAATGCACATGTTCAGCTATGGTGCATACTGCCCAACAAATTTCCAAAGTGGCTTTCAAAAGATTTATGTTAAGGATTGCAACGCCACTTCCAAACTTCAAAGTCCTTTACATTGAGTGAAGTGACAGGCCTCTGGAGATAGGCAAGAAGTGGAGGTTTCTTATTAATGAACCAAGAGGCAGAAAACTTTCTAGCATTTCAGCAGTCACCTGAACTAAGCACTCCAGGAACCTGCCTGAAAGAATATAGGACTTGATTTTCCAAGACTCTGCTTCAGACCAAATACTAAAAGACTTTCCCCACAAGAAGGTCCTAGCAATTGTCAATGATTAAATTTAAAAAACCAAAGAGAACAAGAGAAAGCAAAGAAAGAGGAGAATTCAAGGAAAGGAAGGAAAGATATCCAGTCTCCAGAGAAAAGTTATGAAATTCAGAGCCAACACTTGAAAGAAATTTATAAGCCGCAAAAAGCGGAATGATCAACCAAGCCCTTCCCTTCTTTTTTTTTTTTTTTTTTTGTAACCAACCGTTTCTTCAAAACCAAACTTCTCAAAGAACTATCCTGAGAACAATAGAAACACTTTAGACAGGACCAGCCCTTCTTGTCTCCTTACCTACTCAACTCTCCTCCAAAGCTCTGTTGTGTCTCACTTGTCAAGGACTTCACTTCGCTGCCAAGAACACAGTTCTCTGTCCTGAGCTTCATATCCGTCTGTGCCACTGCCAGTTAGCCTGCAAAGGCTGCACCTGAAACATCGCACTTTGAACCACTCTTTCCTGTTGAAATGCAGGCTTCATTCCCCTCATCAACCCCTATTTCCTACAGCTAACCACACTCAAGTCATATGGCTTCTACTGCCACTGTCCCTGATCCCTTCCACTGTCAACTTTCACCCAGATGTCTGTCACAAGGCCCCTATTGTCTCCCTGCCTGCAGGCTGACTTTCCCCAGACCTTCCTTCACCCATATCCCTAGAGATCTTTGTAAACTGTGCATCTGAGTATGTCATCCTTCTATTTAAACGCTTGCAAATCTTTCGATGGTTCCCGGTGTGAGTCACCGCACTTAGCCTCTATTAAATAATTCTTAATTGAGGCTGTAGATTAGGGGATGGGAAAGATATAAACACTACTCAGCTTGAAGGATAAATAAACAGATGGTTTACATATACTGGCCAGGTGTGGTGGCTTATGCCTCTAATCCCAACACGCTGGGAGACCAAGGTAGGCAGACAGGTTGCTTGAGTCCAGGAGTTTGAGACCAGTCTGGGCAAAATAGCAAAACCCTGTCTCTCCTAAAAAAAAAAAAAAAAAAAAAAAAAAAAATTTGCTGGATATGGTAGCGCATCTCTATAATCCCAACTACCCAGGAGGCTGAAGTGGGAGAATCACCTGAGCCTGGGAGGTCGACGCTGTTGTGAACCAAGATTGAGCCCCTGTACTCCAGCCTGGGCAACTAGAGTGAGACCTTGTCTCAAAAAATATAAATAAATAAAATGGTAAATATATTAACAGAGGTCTAGATAAGATACTATGGGAGAACAAAGGAAAGAAGAACTAAGTCCCCCTGGAAGATTCAAAGAAGGCATTTGATAGGAGTCTTGAAAGATGACTAAGGTTGGAGAGATCTTTGCTTATCTGGTTCAACCCTTCATTCAGCTCTTGGCCAGCTTGACAGCAGCATCCCATCACATGTAAGTCCCACTCTGCCTGAAACACCTGAACCCAAGGTGTGCATCCGGAGGTTGGCTGGGTTGAGGGTAGAGGCAAAAGAAGGAGAGAGATGTGACAGGTGAAGATACCTGGGAAAGGGCAGGCCAGTTTAGTTATGGGGCCCATGCAAGACAACATGAAAGGGTTAGGGTCACACAGAATAAAAGAAAGACCCTGGATTTGGGAATCCGTCAGGCTTGGATTCAGATGGACAACTAATACTGTGTGAGACCTTACACAAATTATTTAATTTCTCTGAACCTCTGTTTTGTCACATGTAAATATGAATTAATAGCTGTATTTCAGAGCCGTGAAGATCAAAGGACAGAGCATACGGAAAAGTACCTGGCACACAGTAGTTAATTGATAACTGTCAAATCCTCTTCCTTCTATTTTGCCAAAGCCATCCCTGTCACCTTCTTTCCTAAGCTGAGACTCTGACCTTGATCACTCATTGTCCAGGCCCAGTAATAACAGCTAGATTTATTAACTTCTTACTGTGTTCTGCACCCTGGGCTAAGTATCATCTTTTTTCATCCTCACAAAAATTCAGTGAAGTTGGAAATCTGTTTTACAGATAAGGAAACTGAAGCTTAAAGCTGTTAAATAATGAAATTTGTTTAAGGTCTTATAGATAGAAAATGGTAGAACTGGAGTTTAAACCCAGGCTGACATTAAAATCTATGCTATCCATTGTGTTCTTTCTAGGAAGACAGGGATCATTCTGTTGAATAAACCTTTAATCCACGATCCACATGTATCAACATTTAACCAAGCTCAAGAATGCCCTGCTTTCAAAAACAATGCTTTTAAACACCAAAACAAACAAACAAACAAAAAGCAAAACTGCGGGTTGAACAGATGAAAATTCTTAAAAGAAAGATAATTTAAATAAACACTTAAAATAATAACAGTTATCTCTCGGTCACTGGAACATATCACCATTGTTCCCAGGCAGCTGAAGGCAACAATGATAGTAAAACTTGAGATCCAGCATTTCTTCCTTAGGGTTTTGTGATTAAAGAGGCCTGGGATGATGGTTACATCTCCCCTCATAATCCTTAAACCCTGGATTCAAGCTATGGAAATCCTGATCATGAAGACTAATATTTGTGTAGTGCTTACAGATGAGTAAGGATTAATTAGTAAGTAGGTCACTTGCAGGGTATCTGCTGTCACTTACAGCCCTGGGAGATGCGTAGGGCGAGGGTCATTTTTATTCTCAGAACAGAAACCTGAGGCTCCGAGAAACAAGGTGACTTGCCAAAGGTCAAGGAGAGAATCTCAATTTAAACTCCATCTTCTGATCCCTTTTCCAAAACTCTTTCCACCTCCACCAGCATCTTCATCCAGAGTACAAATTAGAAAGAACTCAGTTTTGGGCTCCTTGGAAGCAAACTTCTAGACTCCTGGGAACTGTATAGATTATGGCAACAAAGACAGAGGATGAGCTGAAATAAGATAAAAGTAATACTGCTGATAAAAGCAAAAACACCTAGTGCTTAAAAAAATTGCCTTTTTGAAATATAATTCACATACAATAAAATTCACCCTTTTAAATAGTACAATTTGGTGGCTTTTCATTTATTCACAAAGTTTTGCAACCATCACACTATCTAATTCCATAGCATTCCTATCCCCACAGAAAGAAATTACAATCGTTGTAGTAATTACCCATTGTAGCCCTCCTACCCACTAATCTACTCTGTTTCTACGGATTTGCCTATTCTAGACAATTCGTATAAACACATTCAATAAGTGGCCTTTTGTGTCTGGCTTCTTTCGCTTACATCATACTGTTTTAAAAGCTGATTAACATTGTAGTATGTATCAGTACTTCATTTTCCTTATGGCCAAATAATATTCTATTGTATGGATATGCCACATTTTATTTATCTATATATCAGTTAATGGAAAATCAGGCAGTTTCTACATTTTGGCTATTACAAATAATGCTGCTGTGAGCATTCAGGTATGTTTTTGTATGAACATATGCTTTCTTTTTCCTTTGCTATATGCCCAGAAGTGGAATTGCTGGGTCATACAGTAATTCAATGATTAGCTTTTTGAAGAACTGTCAGAAACGGGAGTTCTTTATTCTATGTATCCCCTTATTCTTTACTATTCTATCTATTCTATTTTCAAAGTGATTGTACCGTATAACATCCGCACCAGTAATATGTAGGTTTCCATTTCTTCACATCTTTCCAACACTAATTATAGCTATTTTATGGGTATAAAGCAGTATTCCATTGTGGTTTTGATTTACATTTCTCTGATGGTTAATGATGAGTTATCTTTTCATGTGCTTATTGCCCTTTTGCATATCTTCTTTGAAGAAATGTCTGTTTATATCCTTTGCTCATTTAATTAGGTTGTCTTTTTATTGTTGAGTTGTAAGAGTTCTTTGTATATTCTAGACCTAAGTCCCTTATCAAAAATATGATTTGCAAATTTAGTGAGTCAATGTTTTACTTTTTTAAAGTGTTCTTTTAAGCACCAAAATTTTTAACTTTGATAAATTCCAATTTATTTTTCTTTTGTTGCTTGTACTTTTGATTTCGTATCTAAAAACAAATCATCTAATTTAATATCACAAAGATTACAAATACGTTTTATTCTAAGAGTTTTATACTTGTACCTTTAACATTAGGTCTATGATCCATTTTTAATGAACTTTTATATGGTGTGAGGTAGGAATCCAACTTTTTTTTTTTTTTTTTTGTATGTGAATCTCCAGTTGTCCCAGCGTATTTGTTAAAAAAGAATATTTTTCTCCCACCAAATTGGCTTTTCAGCCATGTCAAAATCAATTGACCATAAATGTAAGGGACTTTTTTCTGAACTATCAATTATATTCCATTAATCTATATGTCTATTCTTATTTTAGTTCCATACTCTCTTCAGTACTATAGCTTTGTAGTAAGTTTTGAAATCAGGAAGTGTGAGTCCTACAACTTTGTTCTTATTTCTCAAGATTGCTTTGACTATTCTGGGTCTCTTGAATTTCATATGAAGTTGAGGAATTAACTTGTCTATATATATTTAGAAAAAAAAAAAAAGCAGCTGGGACTTTGAGTGAGATTGCACTGAACCCGAGCATCAATTTTGGGAATATTGCCATCTTAATATTAGCCTTCCAATCCATGAACACAGTACATCTTTCCATTCATTTAAAACTTCTGTTACTTTTTCAATGATGTTTTGCATTTCTCATTGTCTAACTATTACATTAATTTTGTTAAATTTAGTCCTAAATATTTTATTCTTTTTGATCCTATTGTGCATGGAATTGCTTTCTTAATTTCATTTTTGGATTGTTCATTGCTAGTGTGTAAAAATACAATTGATTTTGGTATATTGATCTTGCATCCTGAAACATGGCTGAATTTGTTTATTAGTTCTAATAATTTTTAGTGGGATTCCTTAGGATTTTTTTTATACAAGATCACGTCATCTGCAAATAAAGATCGTTTTACTGCTTTCTTTTCTGTATATTTTCTCTCTCTTTGGGATACTGTTTTGCATGTTATATTTTTTCCTGCCTTTTTATTTTCAATCTATTTGTGTCTTTGAATCTAAAGTGTATCACCTCTAGACGGCATATAATTGAACTAAGGATTTTAAAACGCATTTTACCAACTTCTGCTTTTTTGTTGAAGTTTAGTTCATGTACATTTAAGTAATTACTGATAAGGTAGAATTTAATTTGTGCTTTTGTTCTTTATTTTTCCATATACCTTATGTATTTTTGTTCTTTCATTCCTTCATTACTGAGTCTCTGTTTTCTTGTGTGTTAAATAGATATTTTCTAGCATAAAATATTTCTTTGCTGCTGCCATATATATATATATATATATATATATATATGGAGAGAGAGAGAGAGTGTGCACAAGGGTGTATATATATATATATATTATATATGTATATTGAGAGAGAGAGAGTTATTTTCTTTGTGGTTGGGCTGGAAATAACAAGATCTTAACTTACAGTTTGGATTAACACCCTGCATTTTTATAGCACATTCTCATTTACATTTTTCATTTAATTGCCAGGAAGGAGAAAGTAAGAAATCTGGACTGGAAACTCTATCTCAGCCTGAGGACCTGTTTGGAACAAATCATATCTAATGTTCTTCTGGGCGCAAATTGTAGCCACGTGAGAGAGATTCCTTTTTGATTCCCAGGTTATAGCTTTTCAGGGCGATCAAAACACCATTTTGTGAACCTTCTAGGTTCCAATGTGCATTCACATACATCGGCAATTCAAAGTCTGGTCTGGGAATATCTGAGCATCACTGAGATGTTTTCAGGTGATCCTTAAGAATAAAACTATTTTTATAATAATACCAAGTTGTTATGTGCCCTTTGTAGCTTTTATTCTTCCATAAGAGTACAGTAGAATTTTCTAGACGTTACATGACACATGACATCACAACAGAGTGAACGAAGATGCAGATATGAGAAAGTGCTGTTTCTATTAAGCCAGGCATTCCAGAAATTTACAAAGCTATAAGACAATGTCACTCTTTTCTCTAAGTTGTTTCTGAGAATATAGTGATACTTTATGAAATATTTATGTTAACATAGAATGGTTGATTATTGCTAATTTTAAACAAGTTGAATTTTCTAATTTTTTATTTTAATTTATAATATGGCAAATCTTGACAGATATATGCAAACCAAAGCTTGTTTGGGTTCTCGATAAGTTAAGAGTATAAAATGGTACTGAAGCCAAAAATATTTATTACTGCTGCCATATTATCTCATTCAACCCTTACAACAGCATTGTGTGAAAGGCAGGACAGAGTTAGTCTTCTGAGGCTATGGCTTCTTGAATGAGAAACAGGCTGTAGGCCTGAGACTGTACCTATGGGGACTGGGTTTGCTAGAATGGTAATCTATTATTCTGCGGCCAGAGCTCAGCCAGTTAACTGCAGTGATACTTCTTGGGAGCTATGACCTCTTAGTGACCTTTGATCCTGTTTACCTCTCCCATGTTCTGGGTACTCTCTGCCCTTTGGCTTCCACGACACCATGTTCCCAGTTTTACAAATGGCTCCTCTTCTTCCTCCTGCCCCTTAAATATTGTTATTACTCAAGTTCTTCTTCCCAACCATCCTTTGGTCTCACTCCGTAGACTCCCTGAGTGAATGAGCTCATCATTATATATGATGATTCCCAAAGGTGCCTCTCCAGCTCAGATCTCTCTCTCTCTCTCTCGAATTCTTGAATTTCAAAGCTAAGTACTGGATGTGTTTAGCTGGATATCCTTGAGATGTTTTAAATCCACATGCTCAAAACTCTTTAATCAGTAGGCATTCCATATACTGTACTAGGTACAGGTAAGGTAAAAGTGAATAAAATAGTCCCTGTTCTCAAGGAAACAGCAGTCTGGTGGAGAACATTAGTTTGTCCAAAACCAACTTCTGTATTTTTGGTTCTAGATATTATTATCACCATCTGCACAATTACACAGGACTCCTTCTTTCCCGTCCTTCCATCCAGTGAGTTGCCAAGTCCTATGCATTCTATTTCTGTAACATCTCTCCAGGCTTCTCTTCTCTTCTCTCACTACTGCAACTCCCTCACATCAAGTTTTCTTAATCTCTCTGGTGAACTATTGCAACAACTTCCTAACCATGCCCTCTGCCTTCTGTCTCATCCCCATCTAATTCATCCTTTATACTGCTACCTGAGTGATCATTTTATAACTGCAAATCTGCCCGCTTTACTATCATGCTTAAAACTCTTTAATGGCCCCTTTTCTCTGGAGAGTAAAATCCAGACTCATTAGCTTGCCTTTTAAGGTTTTCCAGGATCTGATCTTGGCTTCATTTTCTATCAGTACCGTGATTGTTACCTCAACCTTTCAAAAGAGATTTCTGATGGCAAGAATGCCCTCCCCAGTCACCTGATCATCCTTCCCAGCTCTTCTTAAGTGTCTTCTCCTCTTAAATTTCCCATGACCTTCCCAAGAAGTCTAGATTATTCCTCCTTTTGGCCTACCACTACATCTTGCACGAGTTTATTTTCACTATGGTACTTAGCACATTGTACTCAATTATAATCTTTTGTTTTTCCAAATATCTCCCCCTCTGGACAGAACACTTTGATGGCAGGTACTAGGTCTTATTCATGTTGGTATCAACTGCCCCAGCCCAGTTCATGATGAAGAGTGAGCACTAAATAAATATTATCAGTGTGATGTTGAAGATCCATAAAATATGGATCCCATTCAACCTTCCTCCCATTGTCTAAGTTTAGAATTATCTTCCAATTTTCCATCTAAGCACCCAAGCTGAAAACATGGGTAATTCTATTAATAAAGTTTACTCTCTTTCTCATCCCTGAGAGCCAATGAGTCACCAAACCAAACATTCTGCTTCTTTATTCTCGCTCCAATGTCAACTGCCCTCCATCACCTCCTTTAGGGAAGCTCTCTATCCCTTCTAAATACTGCAGTCACGTTTTCAACCTCAAAAATTGAGACATAAAATGTTTGTGTCACCTCCACATATGAGATATTCTGAGAAGCAGACATAAGTTCAAAAACATTGGGATTCTCAAAATATTTCAACAATTTCCAGAGACATTATTAGAGAATATTTGAAATCATAATGCCACTAAGAATTCAGATTGGTTGGTCATTTAGCCTTGGTTTTATGGTTCTTGGGCTTCTATTTTCAGAACTTAAGTTATTCATTATCTAGGTTACAAAAGACAAATGCATGGACATAAATAACTAAAAATACAATATTATAAATAATAAATAAGTGAGGAAATAATTGAGAAGAGAAATACAGAGGAGATATGACCTGAGATAGGCTTTTTTTTTTTCCTGTCATCCAGGCTGGAGTGCAGTGGCATGATCTCGGTTTACTGCAACCTCCACGTCCCAGGTTCAAGCCTCCTGAGTAGCTGGGATTACAGGCATGCACCACCATACCCAGCTAATTTTTGTAAATTTTTAGCAGAGACGCGGTTTCACCATTTTGGCCAGGCTGGTCTCGAACTTCTGACCTCAGGTGATCTGCTCGCCACAGCCTCCCAAAGCGCTGAGATTACAGACATAAGCCAAAGTGCTTGGCAATGAAATGAGTTAGGCTTTCAAGGCCATTGTAACCAAGGTGTGTGCCAGCTCATGCCTGAAGCTGCCCATATGGAAATATCCCAATTCCAGTCCCCACTGAGGGAACTGGAACCAGCCAAGATTGAGTAACCAGACAGAGCATCTGATTCAAGGGTGTGGTTCATACCTGGGCAGCCTGAGACCTACAACTTGAACCCACATAAAAAGATAATTTGCATCAACCAGATTCCCTTCTGGAATCTGAAATTGAAAAACCAAAATGGGAGAGCTGGCAACACAGGCAGAGGCTAAAGGCTTGCCTCCAGTGTTACCTTAAGGTAATGGTGGGACCAGAGAGTCCAGGGCAAGCAAAAACCATGAGTAAGCCAAGGTCGTGAGTAGATAGAACGAGCTGGTCAACAGAGGAGAAAACACTCAAAATAAGTGACAGTATCTTGAGGAAAAGACCATTCAACCAAAACAAGAGAGGTGGAGCGGCCAGTCCCTGGATCTGCCTTGGAACTTGATGTCTTTCCGCTCCGGTCTAAATCCAGGTACAGCCTTAGAGCCACTCTTTGAATTTCTTTTCCAGGTGACTGTTTGAATGCTATTCCTTGAGAGCTAAGAACTAAGCGAAATGGATTCAACTAGCAGAGCAGAGGGAAAGAGAAGTCCGGGAGCCCAGGTTAGCACGGATGGCAGCACAAAGATGAAATTCCTTATGGACTCCTCAAGGAAGGGTAGAAAGGGCACTATTTTAGGTAGGAGATAAAAGCTACTGGAACACCTTAAATATGTAGGCCAACGTGGTATATGATGAATAAATGAATAAATGAATGCATGTGGGTTAAGGCCAAAAAGTAAACAATTTTAAATAACAGGATTGAGACTTTAGACTTGATGTCATAGGCAATAGGAAACCATAGCAGTTTGGAACAGGAATGAGGAACCACCAGTACAGTATTTTTAAAATAATGAATTTTTTGAAAGACATTCCATTTTCCAATGCTGAAGCATGCATTGTCCCAGTCCCAGTCCTATAATGATGGAGTGAGTATGTAGGAGTAACGTTAGACAGAGAGAGGAACATGGAAGCAGCGCACTGGTAAATGGAACTGCAAATTAGAATGGCCTGAGGGAGGCTTCCATCCAGACAGCCCAGAAGCCAAGAAAGACAGCCAAAGATATCTCGCCAGGCATGCAGCTGTGGGAAATGCTGCAACTCTTTCTGACTGAGTGGAAGTGCTGTAAGACCTCGTGCAAACTCACAATCAGTTCTGAATAGGCCCATTATGACAAGGGCTGTCAGCCCCCTATGGACTTCCATGTAGCACCCAGATGTCACATGTAGACACACATGTGACAGCTGACTCCTCATTCTCTCAACCAGGCATTTGCAGCAGCTGTCTGTTCACGGCATGTCAACTTGGACACAGTTCGCAGCAACTCGTTGAATGCCTCGCCAAGATCCACTCATATAACATTAATGAGCAGTGGAGAATCTCCTGACAGTTTCATGAGAGAGAGAGAAGAAGGACTCCACAGCAAATAAAGAGAAAAAAAAAAAGACCTACTAGACATACATGTTCTGCAAATTCTTCCATTGCCGGACAGCCACCAAGGGTTTCTTTATCGACCCATAACACAGCTTAAATAAAGACCCACTCCTCCCCCAGCACAGTTTATAGGACCCACGCTCCTTAAGATAACAATTGAGGCTAAAAATAAAGCACCTTGTTGGTTTTGCACACACATAACAATAAGCATAGGGCTTAGTAGCTCCCAACATGGCCCCAGCTGTGTCTCCTTGGCCCCATCACTTTGCTCTCTGGGCTCTGTTTCTCATTCTGTAACACAAGAGACAGAACTGGGTCTATCTGGGTTAATCCCATCCACTATCCAGCTGTTTGAACTCTACATAGCGGATCGTGGTTTCCACCCTAATCAGAGCGGTTTTCCTTCTGCAAAGAACAAAATGGAAGAATTGGGGATGAAGAAGCCACTATATAACAAAGGCCTTTGGACAAGTCGGGGTGGGGAAGCTGGAGGGGAGAGAGGCAGGGCAGGATCCCATTGGCAGGGAGGGTGAGGTGAGTACTGGCTGCCCCCCTCCACAGGGTGTGCGGTGATGCAGCCTGCAGAATGCAGAGTGTGGAGGAGAAATGGCTTTGTCTGCGCAGCCGCCCACACTCTGACTGCAGTAAGGGTCACACTGGGCCGGCGATGACTTTTTGATGGAGTAGACACAGCACCCTGCAGGGGCCAGCAGTCTTCAGAAGAGAAGCGCTCAGCGGAAAGCGTATCCCACTTTCCCGTCTGTTCTCCCCTCTTCTGCTTTCTTTTTCTTGCCCGCCCCACCCCCTCCAGACAGAATCTTGCTCTGTTGCCCAGGCTGGAGTGCAATGGCGTGATCTCGGCTCACTGCAACCTCCGCCTCCCAGGTTCAAGCAATTCTCCTGCCTCAGCTCTCTGAGTAGCTGGCATTGCAGGCTTATGCCACCACACATGGCTAATTTTTGTACTTTTAGTAGAGATGGGGTTTCAGTATGTTGGCCAGGCTGGTCTTGAACTCCTGACCTGTGATCCACCCACCTCAGCCTTCCAAAGTGCTGGGATTACAGTCGTGAGCCACCACGCCCGGGCTTCTCCTTTCTTTTTTAAAGTGTCGCTTCTGGGTGCCAGTTTTCATTCTAAGCTATCTATAGCACCTCAGTAAGGGAGAAGGGAGGAAATCCAACAGCCGCAGCCACGTGGCCAGTTTCTGTGGGAACACCTATGGATGTATGCTGTTCTGGGCAAGAACAGAACAAAGTAGCTTTTATCTCCTTCTTTCCAAAAGCCTTGTGTGCTTTAGAAGCTGGTTATTATTGCATTATTAAAGCCCTAGTGAGCCGAGGCCAAGGCAAGGATACACTAGAGCTGTCCCAGGCAGCTTCAGCCAGTTCAGACTTCTCTTCCCGTGACCCAGCCTGACTCCTATTGTCATCCTATCATATCCCAGTGAGAGGGGAGCAGTGGGGGAGGAGAGAGATGCCAGTCCCTAATTGAAGGTGCCCTGGGCTTCTCACCAAACTGGTCCATCCAGTTCCTAGGAATTATTCTGAGCAGAATCCATTTTGCCAATATTGTGTCACTTAAAGCACCAGCAGCATAAAGTGAGGCAAAAACTGTTGCATAAGGGAACCTCTGAAACCAGATTTCCCCGGGTTTCAGCAAGCAGTTTGCTCAGGAGAGGTTGGGAGGACCAAATGTTCAGGTCTGTGTGTGTCGTAGCTGGGGGCTGGGGACTGGGGACAGTCTGGGGCATTGTTTGCTAAGGGCAGGTTTGTTCCTGTTTGTTACAGATTCCTAGTTACAACACCCTCGAGCTTTGTCATCTGTCCCAACCCCAACTTTCACAGAGGAAGAGAGGAAATCCACAGAGGCAAGGTGACTGGTCCAAGGTTGCACAGTAGATCAGTGTCCTGCTCGGATAACCACAGCCTAGACGCATACTGAGCACATGCGGCGTTCATTCTCCAGGTCCATAAGCACAGACGCCCTCTAAATGGCAGTGCCAGTTTAATGCTAGTGTTTAGAAAGACGGGCCCCGAGAAGGCAAGGATTGTATTTTTCCCTGTTCCTTAATGGGGCATCCCAGCAAGGTTCAGGCACATTTAGAAATTTTTATGCCTATGGACAAACCCTGGGAAAAAATGATCAGTGTCACATTTTCTGACCAGCTTCAGTACACTTATTTTCATGCAAATGTGGAGAAACATCCCAGCCTAAGAGGGGCAGCATAACAGAACAGCAGAATGAATGCTACCACGGATGGTTGTACAGCCTGTGGAATCCATAAAAGGCCTGGCTGCGGGGCCCACCAGGGGCTGAAATCCAGCCTGCTCCCCACTCACTGGGCACTGCCCAGGCAAAATGCTCCTCATCTTTCTGGTCTCAGGTCAGGTTTACCCTTGAGTACTGGCCCTTCCTCTGCACTTCCCCTCTACCTCATTTCTGTCCTATCCTCTAAAAGCTTCCCTTTAAAAAAAAGAATTCTGTTTTTCTGTTTTACTCTTTAAGGTATAACCACCAAAGTAGTGATGAGCCCTTCATGCACTGAAGTGTTTAAAGTCTCTGAGCACATCTTCAGGTTGCCTATTTCACCTCTGAACATGGTCTTCCCATAGTGCACCTGGCTACCTCTGTTCACATGCCACTTCTTCCAGGAAGCCTTCCCTTCCCTCCTCCCCCACACATCCCACCCCAGTAAGTGAGGGCTATCCCCCACACCAACCTAGGCTAGGCATAACCTATGGGAGTTCTGAATATGTTGTTGCAAAATGATCTGATTCTAAGTTCATCTTCCCCTTAGATCGGCCCTGTTCAATGTGGTAGCCATTGGCTATGTGTGCCTATTGAGCACTTGAACTGTGTCTAGTCTGAACAGAGATGTGTTGTAAATATAAGATACATACTGCATGTGAAATATTATGAAAGAGATAATGTAAAATACCTCAATGATCATTTTTATCTTGATTATATGTTGGAATGGTAATATTATAGGCTGGGTTTGGTGGCTCACGCGTGTTATGACAGCACTTTGAGAGGCCTAGGTGTGGGAGGATCACTTGGAGTTTGAGACCAGCCTGGGAAACACAGGGAGATCCTGTATCTAAAAAAAATAAACAAAATTAGCTGGGCATCATGGCACTTGCCTATAGTCCTGGCTACTCAGGAGGCTGAGGCAGGAGTCTGAGCCTAAGAGATTGAGGCTGCAGTGAACCATGACCGAGCCACAGCACTCCAGCCTGGGTGACAGAGTGGGACCCTGTCTCAAAACTAAGTAAATAAATAAATATTTTTTAAAACTTAAAAAAAAGAGAGAAAAAAAATAAAAAATTAAACAAGGTAATATTAGAGACACATGGGGTTAATTAAATATGTGATTAAAATTAATTTCTTCTATTTCTGTTTTTAATGTGACTACTAGAAAAGTTTAAATAACCTGTATGGTAGGAGTATATTTCTATTGGACGTCTGCTTAGACTATAAGCCTCTAGAAGTCAGAGATCATATCTTACTCATCTTTGCACTTTCAGCATCTAATTCAGACACACATTTGGGTTCTAAGGCAGCATGTTTAGCAATACAGGTGTCACCTTGTGTTGTCACTCTTGCTGCCCACCTGTCTGTCTCTCCCAGGATGATTTCCGCACCTCGGCACAAAGACTGTGCCTCACCTGTCAAGGCTTCGCAAGAGACAGGTGCAGAATAAATGTTAGAGAATGTAGGTAAAGTAAGTATCTGATCTATTCAGGGAGAAAAAAAAATTATGGTTATTATTTTTAATAGAGATGGGGTCTTACTATATTGCCCAGACTAGTCTCAAACTCCTGATCTCAAGTGATTCCAAAGTGTGGGGATTACAAGCATGACCCACAGTACCTGGCCAGCTTTAAAAAAAATTTATCTTGCCTTAATTGTATTTGGGAACCATAGATGTGATATTGACATCTTACAGATAGAAGAATGAAGTGGCTGCAATACCCTGGTGGGATCTTTCCAAGTTAAGGCAAAGAAAGCATCAGAACAGCAGGTGACAGGGCGGCTGGGTTCCAAGGCCAATAGGCTGTTACAGGAGGGGGAAAACGTTGCACAAATTCAGTAATTAGAAAAATGATTCTGGGCTGTGGAAACAAACACAGGAAAAGTTCATAGAATACAGAGACTAATATTCACAATATCAATTAACAGCTTATCATACTCTCTTAAGTACCGATCAATTTGATGTGAATTTCAATTGTTAAAAAAAAATCTTAATTTTTTTTTCTGAATGTAGAAATAAAATTGGCTCATTGTTTAAAAGAAGAATATGGCCCTAATCTCACAATTATATAGAAATGTTTAAACCAAAAAAAATCCTTTGTGATACCACTTCAAAGAATAATTCAATAACCACTAGTAATAGCTTGGTGCTCATCCTTCTAGGCTTTTCCTTAATAAAAATTCTTTTCTCGGCTGGGCGAGGTGGCTCACACCTGTAATCCCAGCACTTTGGGAGGCCGAGGCGGGTGAATCTCGAGGTCAAGAGGTCGAGACCATCCTGGCCAACATAGTGAAACCCCGTCTCTACTAAAAATACAAAAATTAGCCAGGCGTTTGGCACGCGCCTATATTCCCAGCTACTCAGGAAGCTGAGTCGAAAGAATCACTTGAACCCAGGAGGTGGAGGTTGCAGTGAGCGGAGACTGTGCCACTGTGCTCCAGCCTGGCAACAGAGCAAGACTCCGTCTCAAAAAAAAAAATCTTTTCCCTTTCTTTTTTATGTAAAAAGAAGATTATATCCCGAGTATCATCCTGGAACTTACTTTTGAAACATATGAATATATTGTCCACATTACCTTATGTAGTACCTATAGCCCCATCTCTTCTTTTAGCTGGAGCAAAGCATTCCACTTAGGGAAACATGCCCCTTATTGCTGGACATCAGCAATAAAGACACTTTTTTGCTATTATAAACAGATTGCAACCCACATCCTCAGACATGTCTTTGCAACTTTTGTGTTTCCATAGAACAAAAATAGTTTCATTATGACCTAATGAAGATAGTGAAGCAGATCAGAATTGGATCACCTATATTTAAAAAAAACAAACAAAAAAAAAACCAAAAAAAAAAACAGTTTGCAGTGGGAAGTGGAGAAAACGGATGGTGAAGATAATGGTAGATATTTGCACTTTGTAGATTTTTATAATAATGAAAGAAAAGTCCACTTAGCTTGAATCTCATCTTCTACATGCATAAGTCTAAAAGTATTTTTTAAAATTTAATTGAAATTAATTTCATCCAAAAATCTCAATTTTGGATTAACCTACGTGAAGTTCAAGAACGTTATCTTACCTGTATGCTGGTAAGAACTGCAACTGGATGTATCCTTCTGTCTGGCACCCTCTAGGTCAGTTCCCACTTTTTCCTATCGAGGGACTTACGGGTTCTTTAGTTACACAGGTAACTGTCGTTTGAAATTTAAAACAACAGTGTGTCTTTCATAATTCTCCTGAGAAAGAAAAACACCAACAGTAAACAATGCCACTGGGGTTTCTCCTCCCCCACCAGTTGCATCGAAATGCTATCCTGGCTTTGTCTTATATGCACAGGGTAGGCCAGTCACTAATCTCTCTGAACACACGTCTCCTAACCTGTAAAATGGTGTTACCTGCTTTGATTCATTATTGTCAAGATTAGAGATAATGTATATAAAGTACTAGCACAAAGTACATGTTCTAATAATGGGAGCTATTATTTTCAATGAAAACTACTAGGATTAAATAGCCAGAGAAAGAGATAAAAGCAAAAGGTGATAAGGAGAAAAGAAAATCCAAGAAACGTTTGTAGTAAACTTTAATATTTTTATTGCAGTAACTTTGCTACTTATTTTCTATGGTGCCAAGAAATAGCATCTCTTAAGGGAGCATTGCCTGCCCGCTTCTGTACTAGGGATTTTACATATGTTGTCTTAATTCTCACAACAAACTTGTAAGGCAAGTAGTCTCTTCCCATATTATAGATGGAACACCTGAAACTCAGAATGTGTAGGTGGCCTTCTCAGATTCATCAATCTGGTAAGTAGATAAGTAGATAAACTGGTATTCAAAGTCTAATCAGTTCCACACCTGTGCTTGTTCCTTGCCAGGCTGTGACTGCTGCACCAGGCCTCACGATGCCTTCATGGTTTCTCTCCTGCACGTTTTCTCCACGTGGCCTCACTCTGATCACAATGGCAGATCCAGGGCCTCCCTCTTCCACTGACAGAAAATCACTACAAACTGACTTACGCCCATCAAGGACAAAAGTCGAAAGGAAGACTTTGGCCTCAGGCATGGCTGCACTCAGGGGCTCTATCTTCCCCCTCTCTCAGTGCAACTTTCCTCTGAGTTCTGATGCTGGCGTTGCTTTCATAGGTCTGTCTCCTCTGGATAGAAACCTTACAACCCATGACCCCAGGGGTGGAGAGAAGAGCACCCTTTCGTTCTCCCAGGGTCTATATTAACCATATCAGATCGTAGCAAAAAATCCATATGCCTATTTCTCAACCGATCGCTGTGGCTTGAGGGATGCCACGTCCTGCTGGCCAGGCCTCCATCTCCAGCCCACTCCTGTGACAGGGGATGTAGGGTCAGTCTTACCTGAATCACAAGGAATGATTCCCCATAGAACAGAGCAAAAAGTAAGAGCAAAAAGGAAGAGCAAAAGAAGTTCTCAAAGACCAAAGCCACAGATGGCCTCTCCAGAGCTCTCGTTGCTTTTCACTCGGCAACAGCTCTCATAAACCCCGCCTTTTGCCTTAGAAAAGCTCCTACTTTAGCTGCATAGGAATTGATTTCATAACTGCTTCTTTTTTGCATGTATCTCTTCCATCATTATGTACCATCTCTATGCGATGTCTAAAAATACCAAGTGGACATGGTATAGCCTCTCCTTCTTCCTGCCTGAGTTAGCATAATAGCCCTGTAATTTTCAATGCTTTTGGCTACAATTTACAGAAAACTCTGGTCAAAATGGTCCAACAATGAGGAAAATGTCCTTTTACACACACTTAGAGGTCCCAAGGTAGAGCAGCTCCAGGGTTCGCTGAGTCGGGTTTCAGGTTCTTTCCATTTTTCCTCTCTGCCATCCTCACTGTGGCGGTGTTGTCCTCATGCGCTTCCCTCGAGGCTACAGGATGGCCACAGCATCCGGAGCACCACCCCTAACCTCAGTGGTCAGGGGAGAGCCAGTGAAGCTGGTGAGGGAGGGCAAACCTAATCAAGGCCAGTTCAAAGTACAGGGTGGATTAGAGGAGCAGGACCTGGATTCTGAGAGCTCCGTTAAAAGGCTGTTGCAATAGGGCGGAAATGCAAATATGGAGGCTGAAAAAAGAATGCAAAGCAGGACACACAGGTGGGGCACATTCTCTAAGAGGCTGAGTTCTATTGGGAGTCGAAGACTGAACTGACTTCATAAAAGATCACATTTCAGAATACTTACCAATTTTTTTTTTAGTTTTCTTCAAGCTCATATAGTAAAACAGACCATTAGGATAAATTGGAAATGGGACCCCAGGACAATGGCTCTCTGTGTGGGATCTGAACCCACCATGAAAATTTTACTTTTATATTAATTAATTTTTGAGGCAGAATCTCACTCTGTTGCCCAGGCTGGAGTGCAGTGGCGCCATCTCGGATCACTGCAAACTCCACCTCCTGGGCTAAAGCGAGTCTCCTGCCTCAGCCTCCCGAGTAGCTGAGATTACAGGCACACACCACCATGCCCCGCAAATTTTTGTATTTTTAGTAGAGATAAGGTTTCACTGTGTTAGACAGGCTGGTCTTGAAGTCCTGACCACAGGTGGTCCGCCCACCATGGCCTCCCGCAGTGCTGGGATTACAGGCGTAAATCACCACACTCGGCTGGGAATTTTACTTTTAATAAGATGTTCTCTCTTTGATCACCAGACTGTCTCTAGTATGAGTTGATATGTACAGAACATAAATATTTGTTAGGATGAGGTAGTCTAAATTTAGATTCAAATATTATGTTTACATTGTAACAAAGTGGTTGTTTTTTAGTGACGTCATTTTACGGAATTGATGACTTGGTTTTTCATGGGTGTCTTGGCCCATGAAGGATGAGCTGTGGTGGACAGAAGATGCGATGACACCCAGTTAGCACCACAGGGTCCTCTCTCCTAGGCAGTTCAGTGTAGCAGGACGCCTACTCTAGGGCACGCAATTGCAGTTGTCTCTGCTGGAACCTGCCAGTGAAACCGCTGACCTGCCCTGGACTAAGCTCCTGAGACTTCTTGCTTCTCAGTTTGTCCAGACAACAGCCTCAACTCTGCCCTTGTAGTTGCGTGCCACATTCTGTCAAGAATGTTGAGAGCTGTAGCGCTTTCTCTTCCATGGACTAGAGACCTCCCTTTCACCATGAGGTCAATGAAGCCTAACCTCAGGACCTGTCACTTGCATTGGCCCCTTCTAAGGCCCTGGAGGAGTCTTGCCAATGTGTTTACATGGTCATTTGTTATTGTAAAATTTGCAAAGCTGATAAGATCTTTTCATTGCAATTTAGATTGCTGCTTCTTTGACTCCGATTCCCACTGCATCACATACCTCTTTGGGTGTGGTGGCGTTGGAGGGGGCTGCAGGCATTTCTGGAACGCAGTTAAGGGGAAGATGAAGGAGGGACAAATTTAGTTTGGATTTATGAAGATATATTTGTGTAGGTCACGGCCACCTCTACTCATAGTTATGTTCCTGCCAGCCATTCCAGAGCACAAATGGCTTTCTGAAACACTCCTGTCACCTGCTGTGCTGACGCACCGAGCTTTTGGTATCAGATGCGGGGTGGGAGGTCATGGGGAAATAAGAATGTGTCCTTCAGC
Organism: Cacajao melanocephalus; assembly: GCA_963573385.1. Lineage (NCBI taxonomy): Eukaryota > Metazoa > Chordata > Mammalia > Primates > Pitheciidae > Cacajao > Cacajao melanocephalus. The sequence goes on along the minus strand of CAUYLG010065469.1, from coordinate 16,371 downwards.
TCCCAGCACCAGTTACAGATGGAAAGTGGAGGAGAAATAAAGTCTGAAATGTATCAAGCCAAAGCTTGTCTATGGAGAATTCTTTCAAACAGCAGATGTGGAAAGTTGTAAGTGGATGATTCAGTTCTCACAACACCTCATCAGACTGCAAGTTCTCGCTTATCATAAAGACGCCTGAAAAATGTAGTGTATACAATTACGAAAACATTATCCCATTTTGCTGTTATTTTGAATGGGAGTTTTGAGAAATAGAGTTTATGAGAATTCCTACATTTGTAGGGCAGGTACTCTGAGCAGAATGGCAGAGTACATACCCTATAAACCTGGGTACCTACATATATAGAACAGTTCATATATGACAGAAATGATAGATGTTTTTTCGAATTTGAATGCAATCATAAAAATTTTCATGGCATTCCCAATAACAGGTTGGGAAGCTAAAAGACAATTTTTTAGAAGTATCAGTAATTTAAAAAAAAACTGATCAACCATTCCAGAGAAAATGTTAAATTATCTTTCTCTTCTCCTTAGGTAGTGATCTCTCAAAATTATAATGAAGAAGTAATCAAAGAGTTTGCAGCCCAAAGATGTTTTTTGTTTGTTTGTTTGTTTGTTTTTTGTGACAGAGTCTCTCTACATCGCCAGGCGCCAGGCTGGAGTGCAGTGGCGCGATCTCGGCTCACTGCAACCTCCGCCTCCTGGGTTCAAGCAATTCTCCTGCCTCAGCCTCCTGAGTAGCTGGGACTACAGACGTGCGCCACCACACCCAGCTAATTTTTGTATTTTTAGTAGAGACGGGGTTCCACCATGTTGACCAGGATGATCTCGATCTCTTGACCTTGTGATCCACCTGCCTCGGCCTCCCAAAGTGCTGGGATTACAGACGTGAGCCACCGTGCCTGGCCCTCAAAGATGCTTTTTAAAAAGGATTTTGGAGTTGTGCCAGGCAGTTAATAAAAATATTTCGTTATTTTTCAGGATTTATGATATTTGTGGTATCTATCAACTTTAACATTTTTAATTTCTTGTGATTCTTCTCTCAATCTAAATAAGTAGGCCAGGCATGGTGGCTCAACACTTGTAATCCCAGCACTTTGGGAGGCTGAGGCAGGAAGATTGCTTGAGGCCAGGAGTTCAAGACCAGCCTGGGCAACATAGCAAGACCCTGTCTCTACAAAAAAAAAAAAAAAAGGAAAATTAGCAGAGCATGGTGGCATGTGCCTGTGGACCCAGCTACTTGGGAGGCTGAAGTGGGAGGATCCCTTGAGTCCAGGAGTTTGAGGCTTCAGTGAGCTCTGATTGTGCTACTGCACTCCAACCTGGGAGACAGAAGGAGATCCTGTCTCTGAAAAAAATAAAATAAAACAAATAAATATTCATATTTGTAGCTAATTGTTAACTTATAATTTTGGTTTTTTTTTCTGACAGAGGAAACCCAATTTAAAAAGCTTCAGGCCCCCCATAAAACCTGGATCCACTGTTGGTCAAGGGAGAAAAAGAGGCAATATTCAAGTTTTCTTAACTGGTGAGTCTGTGTTTCCATAGAAGGTCCCATTGTAAGGGAACAGGAATTAATCCTTCAGAACTGAAGAGCTGGTCTTTAACCAGGACAACAAAGGGGTCAGCCTGGAATGGTGGCAGGCACTACATTTTGGGTTAATTTTTGTTTTTCTAGCAGATTGAGAAAACTTGGACGAGTTATTTATCCTTGAAAGTCAGTCTCATCATTGGTAAAATGAGAATTTCGGGTTGGATGAACTGAAAGTTCCCTTTTAGTGCTATGTTCTGATTTTCACAGCTAAATGTTGCTATGTCAAGGTATTCCATTACTTACTGTGGAGAACACAGAAGAATGACTCATGAATTTTTAATTTGTAAATGACTGCTCTAAGTTTGTGAAGCCCTACCATTCTCATAAGTAGGTTAAACATATTCCTCATATATTATTTCACATCATTCAATTATTTAACAAATCCTTTTTTCGTAACAGGGGAAAGGTATACTTTGGTGCTGCTTCCTCTAAATAGGAATTCTGCAGAAGTGGAATTCAAAGCAATTAAGCTTCCCCGCTACAACTGTACCACCACCTTCATTTCTTCATGCCTCTTAATTTTTAAGCTACTTTACTATATATGTGATTCTATTTTATCTCCACGCACACTGCACACCAGCATTCCACATCTGCCTCTCTACTCAACAGATACATTCTCAATGTTCTAGGTTCGATTCCGACACTGGAAGTACAACCGTGAACAAAATACAAAAATCCCTGCTGTAAACAGCTTACCTTCTAGGGGAAACAGGCAGGCAATAGACATAAAATGTGTAATGCAATGGTTCTCAAACCGAGTTCCCAGATCAGCAGCAACAGAATCACCTGGGAACTTTTTAGAAATGCAAATTCTTGGGCCTGACCCTGCATCTACTGAATCGGAGATCTGGGGGTGGCCTCAGAAGATTGTTTTAATAAGCCCTCTAGGTGATAACGATAAGTAGTCAGGTTTAAGAATCACTGATACAGTGTCAGTGATAATCAGTATTTTGGAGAACCAAAGCAGGAAATGGGTGGAGTGCTGGAGTGAGGAGACAGATTGTGGCTTTAAATAGGGTAATCCGGCCCGGCGCAGTGGCTCACGCCTGTAATCCCAGCACTTTGGGACGCCGAGGCGGGCGGATCCCCAGGTCGAGATCGAGACCATCCTGGCCAACATGGTGAAACCCTCCCTGTCTCTACTGAAAAAATGCAAAAATTAGCTGAGCATGGTGGCTAGTCCCAGCTACTCGGGAGGCTGAGGCAGGAGAACTGCTTGAACTCGGGAGGCGGAGATTGTGGTGAGCCGAGATCGCGCCACTGCACTCCAGCCTGGGGCCTGTCGACGGAGCAAGACTCTGTCTCAGAAAACAGAAAAAGAAAACAGGGTAATCCGAAAAGCCTTACTCCAAAGGTAACATCTGCTCAAAAACATCGAGATGAGGAAGTGGGCCTCCAAAATATCAAGGGAAGGGCATTTCTGGAGAAGGACGATCAAACGCAAAGGCACTGAGGCAGCGCAGGCCCCAACCGTTCAAAGAAGAGCAGCGGTCCTGGGGTGAGCAGGGGAGAAAGCATGAGGAGATTGGGGAGAGGTCGCAGGGCTCCAGGTTGAGTAGGGACTGGTAAGCCATTGCCCAAGAGTGTGACAGTCACATAGTCAACCGCAGTTCTGCCAAAAACGCTCTACCTTTTCCTGTATGGCTCCAGGCCCTCCTCTACCCCCAATCCACCTGCCTGCCTCCCTTTGGTGGCTCTAGCTAATTCCTTCTCCTCCTTGGATTTCTCCATCCCTAACTTCTGATAAATAGTCTGACAAACAGTTGGCCTGTTTTTTGCCCTGTTGGACTGCTTGGTCTGAAACAGAAACTAGTCTTTTCCGCCTTTCTTCTTGCTGTCTTTTACAACGCCTGTGCATTGTGTCTGCCCCATAAGCATTTACTAAACTTCTCTTAAGGTGCCAGGATAGAAACCAACACATATTGGCACTCAATAAACATGATGAATGCTGCTAATGGTTTTGAAATGTCCTCTGTCGTAGGGCACACAGGTTCCTTCTCAAGGCCAAAGCATTTTGGATTCAGTTGAAGGACTAACCCAGAGTGTGACTTACCACCGGGAGAGGCACACTCTATGCCCAGCTGCTTTCCCTTTGTGCCTAATGGCCTGAATAGTTCTGGTTGGCTGCAGCGCTGAGTATTGACAAAGAGCGTCATTAATGTACTGCAAGCTTGGGCAAAAGTAAACCATGTGGGCAGGTAGCATGAAAAAAAAGGATATTATGATCAGTCAGAGCTGGGTTCAAATTCAAGCCCAACCACCCACAGGGGCTCTTGCCCCTTTTTTTTTTTCTAATATTGTAAATCCCTTTAGCAATTGTGATTGAAGCATATGGACCATTTCCCAGTATGAGGCTTTTAAATGCATAAAATAAAGTGCATAAGATCACAGAGCAATTTTTACTGAGATATCATAATGTTAAAAGCTATCAGAATACTTATAAAAACTGCGCTGTAGTAATATTTCTACCTCTTCATTGGTGCATTAAGTAACAAGATTTAGAAGCACATTTAATAAATACCAAAATTTTGATGTAATACTGAGTGTAAATGATATTTCAAGATATTTAGAGTGTAAGATATTGCTAGAGGTAGGTGGGAGGAAAAAAAGATTACTTTTATCTTGTATCATCCTGAATTCTCTGCAAAGATCTGTTAATAACTCCATGTTATAACTTGGGACAAACTACTTTGCTTCTCTAAATTTCAGTACCCTTACCTGTAAAATGATGCTTAATAGATGGCAGCTATTACTATTATTATTCTCAGCAGCAGTGGTAGTAGTTAAGGATTCCTCATAAATATTCTGTAACATACTCTGTGTCACTTCTTGGTTATTACCAGGGTCAGTTCTGTAAGTTGACTCAGTAGGAGGTCATCCTCTTAAGTTAAGGATTTCTGCTCCCCAAATGTCCCATACTGACCTGAAATTTTATCTTTAGAGAAGAAAGCATACCTTTGGGAATGAAAGACTTTCAACTGCAAGAGACCCCCTGACAAAAAATAAGAACTCCTGACAGTCACCCTAAATCCTGGTTATACCCCTTTATAGTCCTAAGTTGGAAAGTGAAACATTTGCTAACCCAGGAGAAAAGGTGAGTGGCTTAAAAAAAAAAAAAAAAAAAAAAAAAAAGGTGATATGTACACTTGGGACAATCTGCCTCCAATTCACTCTTTTCCCAGAGGATACTTTATGGAGACTTAATCGTTTGCCAAACAAGATCATATCTAGTCTGTAGTCACAGTCTCAAGAAGGGTTTTCCTAAGGTTCATCGGTGTATTTGATTATAATTTGCCTGTGCCTGTATAACCCATGTATTCCAGTTCATTCTTCAGCTAATTTCCATCTTAAAATCGTATCTTGACTATCTTTATGTGACATTAAGTTGGTTTTCAAGCACTTAAGAGAAAGGTCCTGTCCTGAGGACCCACCTTCCAGAACTGCTCTCTTCCTGGTCCATGCAGTTTCTTCAAGCTCTGTAATGCAGTGCTCCTCAACCTTCGGTGTGCTTCAGAATCACCTGGAGGAACCGTTAAAACAGATTGCTGAAGCAACCCACAGAGATTCTCATTCAGAGGCCTGGGAGGAGGCCTGAAAATTTGCATTTTTAATAAGCTCCCTGGTTTCTTTACCTCTATGAGGCCAGTTTCCTTATTATGCAACCAGGATAATGATACTTTTTTACAGGATTAATGAGCAGATTAGAAAAAGATAAGGTATGTAAATATATTCAAAATACTAAGTCGCTAGCAGAAATGTAACAACTATTAATTACCAAGATGGGACACTGTTGAAGGGAGAAGGGGATACGTCAGAGAAAGCTTTCTAGAGATGCACCAGAGCAGTCTTGAAGAAGCGATGGAAATTAGTAAAGGAGAAGAAAGTGAAGGGTGTTCCCAGAATAGAAAAAAACCTTATCCAAAGGATGTGTGTACAAAAAACAACTAATTCACAAAGCTGCCAGAACTACCCTTGGCTGAGGTGATTGCGTGGATCATATGTACATACTCAGGGTCTTGATGACAAGGGCCCTTTGTGCCATGCTAAAAAGTCTCATTTCACTTCTGAAGGAGATGGGAACCTTTGATGTTTTTAAAGCAGGTCAATAACATGAAATAGAGACAAAGGGAGAGGAAGGGCTCTAGGCTGACGCTTAAGTTTCTGTCTTGAGTTGATGTGTATGTGACGATGATGATGCAACCCACCAGGAGAAGTGCCACAGAAGAAAAACCTGGCTGGGGAAGAAGCTAATGAGTTAAACTTTCTATGCCTAATTCAAGGCACCTGGAAGGCACCCACACAGAGATAGCAAAGGGTAGTGAGACATGTGACTCTAGATGTCTTAGAGAAATCTTGAAACCGAAATCTAGAAGACCTCAGCATATAGGTGGAAGTTATATTCACGGGAATAGATGAAATTGCCTGCAGAGGATGTAGTATGAGAGACGTCTTAAGAACAAAACTCTGGAGGACAACATTTAAGAGCAGTTTCCAATGGAGTTGAAGTGAAGGTTCATGACAGAGGACAGGTCTCCTGTTTACTACTCTCATAATATCTACACACAGTGAATTCTGGTTTAAATGGACATCAAGGTCAGCTTTGGTCAATGGTACTCACAAAATCCAACCCAACCATTAGGTGGTAGAAGCAATGAAAGGAATCACCGATAGGCCATAGACGGGAACCTGCTTGCCAGTAATAATTGGGAGGTAAATGTGATCCCCAGTACTGCCCCTCCAAATTCCTCAGTTGCCACAATTTCTAGAGAAGGGAGTCCCAAAGCAACTACCCTGATTGTTCATTCTGTAGAGAGGGTCTCTTCTCCATAAATTTTTGCATGAGTGAGATTCCTAGATTTGTCAGAGCTCAGAAATCATCCACAGGAAGAAAGACATCGTCAACGTAAGTCATCACAAAACTAAATGCTGTCCGCCTTCCTCTTCCTTAGGATGAACAAGACACTGACATGGATTCTATTCATACTGTCAAGGCTATCATCTGGGCTTGGCCAAACCACCCCAAACAAGCAGGATCCCATACCAGGCAGCCCCAGGGCACCCGCCGTTGCTGCCACAGGCTTCGGAAACATCTCACCCACAAGGACACCATTCAGAAGCAGGCTGTGAGAGCCCAGGGAAGAGTAAGACGAATAAAGGCAGAAAACTAGAAGGGAGCCTGGGCTCGTTCTCTGCGGGTCGGGAAAATGGAGGAGCAACTGGGGCATTCACAGGGAGAAGGAAACACTCTGCCTTCTAGGGTGACGGGGGTCATGATTAGACCAGAAGAAAACCCAGTGTTTACTAAAAATCCAAACCTACAGATTAATTAGGGAGCAATTTCAAAAGTAGTTTTCTTTCCTCTCCTTAAAGAATGAATTTAAGTATGCATTCGTGCATGAAAATACTTTCTCATTTCAGGGAACATATTATGCAAAAGATGAGGCATACCTGCATCTGGGCCTGGGGATCTCCGAGTAATTAACAATCCCTTGTTACCTTCAAAGATGTTTCCTTAGGAAAAAACCTGGGCCCTAAATCTTGAGAGAATTGTAGCCCCCTATCTTGATTTCACAACAATGGGGCTAAGGGCTGGAGGCTCAGGAACCTGACTCAGGCTTTGACAGGATTGTCGCAGGCTAGGAAAACACAGGAAACGTTTAATCAGAAGGAATGAAAACACAGTGTACAAAGAGAAATCTGATCTCCATAGTCTATCTTTATTATGGCTAAGCAGTGTGGGGAGAATAGAAGTGACTCTAAAACCACCCGACTGTTGAAACAGAACTGTAATGGGGGAAAAACCCTGCCTCAAGACAAAAATGGGCAGTCCAGCTTTCAGTAAACACCTGTGCCAGCCAGGAGCTGTGGTATTCAGGCTCTTAAGTACCTCAGGCTGGAACATACTATTCTCACGGGCTGCACCTGTGAACTTTCTAGAGGCATTTGTTCCAGTTTGTGATTACTCCTCGGAATGTGAAGGCTTTAGCTCTGGGCCTGTACAGGCCATCTCCCAAGGTAGTATCTCATGGAAAGAGAAGAGAGAAAAAAGCCTGACTAGCTGTGAGCTCTGGAGAGGATGGGAGGGAGTGGGATGGGAGCTCAAGCTGCATTCTGCACCCTCCACGCTCACTGCTGGCCCCTGAAGTGACTTGGGTGAGCATGACCACCCATCTGCCAATCAAAGGCTGAACTTCAAGGCCCAGGCAAATGGTAAGAAACTCTTCTTTAATTTGTGCTATTTTAAAATACATATTGATCTTCATAGAGGGGAGGATTCCTTTTATGAGGTCCTATAGGTCCTGCTTACAGAGGTGAAAAAGTATTTAATTTAATCTGCTCTCAGGAGTAGACGTTGGTTAAATGCTTCTTGGCTGAGTCAGGTGAAAATGCACTTCCGTGGGGTTGGAAGAGTTGTTTGGTAGAAGCAATACACAGAAACATCACCCTCAGACCATAGTGTTAGAAGGAAAAGTGCTTGCTGGTGCAGTGTGAGAGAAGACCTAAGGGCAGAATTCTGGAGAATAACATTTAAGAAAGAGTAATTGCCAATGGAGCTCAAGTCAAGGTTTTATATATTTATCACAGGACATTTTCCCCAGGAAAACCTAGAGAGGTGCACTGCAGAAAAGTACAGCTTCTTGGGTTGCATCAGAAGGTGGTTCTAGTGAACTTCCCTGCTCAGCATCTCCTACCCCCTCTGAGGCCTCCTCTGGGACATCTCCCAAGACCCCGGACACCTTTGAACTCAGTTTGGAAACACAGAATTCATCAATATCACTGAGTATTTGCTCCCAGCTCCCATTCCCACACACGATTAAGTGGCTGACTTCTCAGCAGAGCCTTGCACACTTCAGCCAGTCTGTCAGAGCACATCTGCTGCTCCACGGTGCCCTAGCAAGGCATTGGCAGGAGGCTGCAAATTAGCTCTTTAGGAAATCAGCAGCTCCCATCCCAGGACAGGGCCTACCATTGGGTTTCTGGGCATCTGCAATGTACAAGCCCTAAGCCGGTAAAAGCCTCACTGGACTATGTCCTTGGACTCCCTTTAATATTCATCGTCAGCAAATATGAATAATGCCTAAATTACAGAATCACCATTGGACTACATTCATCTTCTGTAGAATGAATGCACCCTTAATAATTCCATTAAAAACTACTTTTAGAAAAAGAGAAAAGGGTAACCCAATTTCCAGGCATCTTGTGTCAACAAGCCATTTTAGGTTCCATACTTGCCACTCCTGAGTAATTGAAAGTCAAGGTCACAGATGTCACTGAAGAAACCTAAAATGAACATTTAAGCATAAGCATTAGATTCTCTAAGTTACCTTAGACTGTTCTTTAAAGGGTAGTAAGATGACAGAGAGAACTTGGCCTAATTTTTATTTGGGAAAACGACTTTTTTGTGGTTTCGTAACTTTTCTTACATAAAAGGATTTTTAAAATTAAGATAAACTCTCACTGAGTAGATGACACAGCTTTATTCTAGATGAATATTGTAGAGTTTTGAGACAGTAGTGATGTCATGATCCACATGGCAGATAGTGGAAGGAATTTCAGATACCATCAAATCCTACACCCACATTCTACAAGTAAGTGAATTGAGGTCCAGGTGGGTAAAGAAATTGCCTTCATACACTAAAGCTAGCTATCAGGCAGACAGAAATAAGAATCTCGAGTTTACAGCTCCAAATGCAGTGCGTTTCCTACTACACCACGTAACAAATGCAGAGCAGTTAGTAAACCTTTCTCAGAACTGCTGTTTTGCTTCCAGCGCAATTTAAATTGGGTTCATCAGGCCCGCTTTCGTGCAGCTGACAAGAATGCCTGCGTCAGTTATGTCCTGATCCTTAGGCCTTCAAATGTCTCTTTCATTTGTTGGGCCTCTGTGGACAAGCTGGAAGGATTGGGATGTTTCTGAAAAGCTGAAGAGTGTGCAGGTGGCTGGAACACAGGGCTTGTCCTGCCGGTAATAAGAAGGCGGAAGTATAGTGAGCCCAGTGATTCTCAAGCCTGGATGCATTAGAATCATTCAGAGAGTTTTCTTGTTTTGTTATTTTGGTTTTTTGTTGTTGTTGTTGTTGTTTACAGTACAAGGCCAACGTACATATCTGGAGTTTCTGATTTATTTCGCCTGGAGTGGGGCCAGAACACTGGCATTTTCCAGGGTTCCTTTGGTGATGTGCATATGCAGATCAGGTTGAGAATCACTAGAGAGCAAGATTTTGGTATCAGAACTGGGCTTAAAATCCCCAACCCTGACACATAGACCTATTCTCTCTGAGGTTCCTTCATGCGTTTTTTTAAAAAAATTGTTTTATCCCATTAGGTTGTTGTACATTAGTATATGAAGTATATGGTAGTTTCTCAATAAGTTTAACTCTTCTTCCTACATTTAGGTGGCAATGGCAAAGAAGTAGCCTGAAGTCATCTAGTGAAAGAGGAAAAAAAGAAAGAGAATTATGGCATTTGTGAAAAGTGTTTAGTACAGGATCCGTACAACGGAATTCTTCCTGGCTTCTGCGCCCTCCTTTCTTGCTGGAATAAAAATTCATGTAAATCAATGGCTGGGCACACTTAATCCCCCAGGATGTGGTTCTATCCGTTCAGTGTTTTGCCTCATTTTGTTCGGGTTGAGAAGTTTCTGTGTGCCTTCATTTGTATCAGGTTTTTTCCTATGTTCATTGAGTCATCAGAAGAATCTCTTAGGGGATAGAGTGAAGGCTAGCAGAGACTGGCTGGGACAGAGACATCTCTGCTCTCTGTCAGACTTATTTTGCGTTACTTCTACCTGCATGACGTGATTCTCTGACAACCTAGCCCTCATAAAATGCCTCAGGTGATTGCACAAATAAGTCAGCACACAGTCCTTCCCTGTGGCATTCGATACTATTTTCATTCTCATCTCTGAACATGAAGCATATGCAAAATTCTGGTGCCGCAGGGATCGGAGCATGGAACTGGCATAAGTAAACAGCAACAATTGATGCCTTTGGTTCCCAAAGTCACCCCAGTGAAAAAGCAAAAGCACACCTGTTTTTTCTTTATTCCTCTTGTATTTTCCTTAGCCCATGCATCAGAGTTAAACTTAGTGTTCCCACCACCAGGACACTTAATTCTGTGCCAGCAACCCTGGCCCCGATCTCTGGCATCAATCTGTGTCCAGTGGTGGCACAGAGATCCCTCCCAGTCAAGGGGATCTCCAGGCCGCTGTAGGGTATGTGTGGCCCTCTGCTCTTGAGCCTACCTTTGTGTAGAGCTCCTGCCCAGGCCCTGAGTGAGCCCCTGCTCCCTGGTATCTGGCTCTTTTCCATCACCCACACTCTTAAATGCCAACATTTCTCACACTGGAGGGCTAGACTTCCCAACGTTGCTACCTTGAGCAAGAAGCTTTGTCCCCCACATGTCACAGTTCAGCTCAGGTGGGAGGTACCAACAGAAGCAAAGTGTATGGAGGTGGTGGTGGACTTTGGTGCAGCCCACAGCTTCATTACACAGTTGCCCAGGGAGCTTCCAGGCCACCATCCAGCTGCCTCCAGCTGCCTCCTGCTGCTGTTTCTGTTGGGCAACTCCCGCCATTGCTGCCTAGAGCATATAAATGGCAAGATGACTCAAGATACCCTGCCCCAAGGATTCCTGGCTTCTCTCCCTCCCTCTCCCATCACCTCTCAGCCCTTTCCCTGCAGTCATCGCGCACATGTGCCATTCAAGTGCACAACTATTTTTACTAAAGTGTGAAGGATTCTCAGGACACAAACTATACTTAGCAGAGGTTAAAGTTCACATTATGCAATCCGTGGGGCACAAGTTTAAATCATTAAACAGCCTGTCCTATGATCTTTCTGTCCTCACTCCTCTACAAATTGACTTTTTCAGTCCTAAGCCTTCTCCTTTCAATTCAGCCTTCGTATAACTCAAGGCCTTTGTTCTCTGCAAGAAAGAGAGATTGTTTCTTTTTAGGCCTCAAATTACCCCCTCAGCCTCAGATAGAGATTTTCTTATGGCCATCAGAACCTCTGATTTAGAAGGAAGCTATGAAGAAATGTTAAAAGGAATCTTCCCAGTATTGAAAAATCTAGCCTAGAAATTTTTTTAAATGTGAGCTATCCACCGAGAGGCTTAAACTGACACTGCTTGACTGCAGTTGACTTTTCAGGCCTAGGTAGTGAGAGGAAATTCTGTTTGAGGGTGTTAATTTCAGCATAAGAATGAAGAGGAGGGCTCAAGCTAGCTCATCAGCTGGAGGAGAGACCAGGGTCCACGCTGCATGGGGCCAGGATGTTTCATCGCATGGTTCCTCTGGTACTGGAAGCCCTGCTACAAACAGCCCCAGCTGCCTGTTCTGGACAGGAAGTGCCTCAGTGAAAAGAGTCCCCTTTCTGGTCACATCCCCTTCCTGGGGCAGCCTGTAGCCAATGACTGGTCAGAGTTGGTTATAAAGGCTCAGCCCCCTTTCCCTGAGCTCAGGACAATTCTAAAACAGCATCCTTGCTTCAGAGACTGCATCACAGCCTCACGGCTTCCTCTGCCTCTTTCACAAGGAAGAGCTCTACCTAATATGTCCCCACATGCTAATCTTCATCTCAGAGTAAGCTTCCCAGGGAACCAACCTGAGACGATGATCAGAAGAGCTTAGTAACATTTCTTAAACAATGTAACAGCCACAGATTTGTTTTTTGTATTCTTTTTTGAACCACTGCCACTATCAGTAAAACTCTTAAAATACAAATGATAAATGCTCTTGTGTAGTCTCTGTCCTAGCTCCTGAAAGTGCTGACAGCAGGCCTAGCAGGATCAATATCATGGGTGAGTATATTTGAAGTGCAGACCCTCAGTTCCCATTCCAGACCAACTAAATCAGAGTGCATTTTAATAAAATCCTCAGGCTGGGAGTGATGGCTGACACCTGTAATCTCAGCACTTTGCGAGCCCGAGGCACATAGATCATAAATAAGGTTAGGAGTTCAAGACCTGCCTGTCCAACACGGTGAAACCCCATCTCTACTAAAAGCACAAAAATTAGCTAGGCATGGTGGCGCACGCCTGTGGTCCCAGCTACTCAGAAGGCTGAGGCAGGAGAATCGCTTGAACCAGGACCAGGGAGGCAGAGGTTGCAGTGAGCCGAGATCACAACACTGCACTCCAGCCTGGGCTACAGAACGAGTCTCTGTCTCAAAAAAATAAAAAGTAAAATAAAATCCTCAGATGATTCATATGTATATTAATATTTGATAAGCACTGGCCTATATGACAATTGGGTGAGAAATAATTAAGTGAAAATGTTTACTAGTAGCACAGAAGCATCCTGGCCCCCTTTTTCTCTGCCCAGTGAGGGTAATCTGTTTTTCTTACCAAAGGAGTTTAAAAAAACATTATTTTTGGCATAGACCAATTACAAACCAAAGGGCAGAAAACAGGCAGATGGTCAGACAACTCACTGCTCAGGTTGGGAAACCAAGCTGCCATATTAAGCAAACAGGGAAAAGCATTAAGGGAAAAATATGTAAAGTAAGGACCAGCACTTCTCAGAGTATAAAGGATAGATGAAACGCCGCCCTTGCAATGCAATAGATGGACTTTGAACATGAGCAGTGACTTAGAACATTCCCAAAAAACAATAAGGAACCTCATATAAGAACGCTTTCTCAAAGTTCAGGCACACACGGAGAGGTGATCAAGAGGACAAGCTCACACCTGAGCAAACTCTATTCTCTTAGCCACACCATCAAAAGAGTTCCACCAGCTCTTCAGCGAGGAGAAACTAGTTCATATTGGAATGGCAATAGTTTCTATAGTTAGCATGCTTACATGTTGAGTTGTATGCTTCCATGCTTCTAATTCATAGGGAAGATTCTGTCATTCTCAGCAGATCCATTTGTTGCTCATAAAATACTGCATTGCACTCTTTGATTTTCTTTATAGAGGGATAGCCAGACAGAGTTTGACCTCTGTGTGGCTTTTCCAATAAAAGTCCTAGAACACAGAGTGGGCAGGAACAGGTAAATGACACTCATAAAGAGTGTTGCTCTGTCACAATTGATTTATGTTGGGCTGTGGCCTGTTCTCATTGAAGGGCAGCAAGAAAAGAGGGAGCTGAGGTGAGGACATGACCCAGCACGCCCTGATAGAACAGAACCCCTAAGGGAAAGTGTGTTAGCAGCTACCAAGGGGAGAGGCAGGGGAAAGCGCATTGCAGCCTGATTGCAGCAATAAAATCTGAACAGACCATATGCAGTGGCTACTTGAGGACCCCAAGAAGTAAATGGTAGCAGACGGATTAGGAAAGAAGATCAGAATCCAGAGTGCCACTGACTCAGCACTGAGTGTTCCATTTGTCCTCTGTAGCCCCTGGCCTGGATTTGCAGCAGCCCAAAATTTAGAAGTGAGCACCAGGTGTGGATGGAACGAGTGCCCTCTAGTTCTGGCTCAAGGCGCAGGTAGTGCTGAGCGAGTGTGGGGGAAATCCCATCTTTCCCCTTTTCTTTCTTTTCTTCATTCTTTCACACCCTACCCCAGCCAATCCTGTGGCACCCACAGCAGTGGCAGTGACTGTGGCCGTGGCCGTGGTGGGGACCCGCAGAGAGGCCTTCCACTCTGATTAGAGGAGCTCTGGTCCCTCATTCCTTTTGTTCCCCTTCTCTCTTTGTTCTACTACTACTTGGCCCAAATGTGGCCACGTTCATAGGAAGCCTGAAGCCCAGCAGGGTAAAGAGAGCACTGGCTTCCTGACCAGAAAATTTTAAAGGGGAACCACAGAGAACTGAAAGGTACTAGCGAGAGCCCGAAAAGGGAAGAACTCCAGAAAGTGGCCACGTACAGTTGTTTATAAACTACTGGGCTCAGTCCTGTGCTGGGCATGTGTGGATCTGATCCTAAACAGCACACCAAAGGCTATGAGGAATGACTTTGGCACACTCAGGAGAAAGATCTGAGTAGCTACAAAGGCTTCAAACACAAAACTGACATTGAACTGCAATCCACAGAAGGCTGGCAAAATGTTCCACCTCAGTCTGTCCAGGTTGAATTGCTCATTAAAGCATAAATAGCAATACTCACAAAGGATGTGAACAAAACCCAGAATCTCATAACATAACATAGCTAGGAGGCAATACAGTTACTCAGCGTGTTAGTTTTCTAATTGCTGCCAAAACAAATGACCACAAACCTAGTGGCCATTTACATTTTAAGCCATTTAGTGGCTTCAAACAAACAGTGTTTTAAATGTTAAAGTGCTGCTGGTCCAACGTCCAAAATCAGTCTCACTAGGCTCAGTTCGGGTGTCAGCAGGGCAGGCTCCCTCTGGAGGCTCCCAGGGAGAATCTGTCCCTTCCCTTTTCTGGCTTCTAGGGACTGCCCACATTCCTTGGCTTATGGATCCCTTCCTTCATCTTCAAAGTCAGCAATGTGTCACAACCCTTTCTGACCATAGCGAGGAAATGTTTTCTGTGTTTAAGGATGCTTGTGATTATATCTGGCCTACTTGGATAATCCAATATACTCTCGTCTCCTCAAGGTCAGCAGACAAGCAACCATGATTGCGTTTGCAACCTTAATGCGTTGCAACCTGAATTCCTTTTTGTCATGTAACATAACATATTCACAAGTTCCAGGAATGAAGACACGGACATCTTAGATGAGACTTTATTCTGCCTGCAGCCCTCAAAGTAAAATGAACCATCAAGTCTCAACCCACATGAAAACAATCAACAAATGCCAATGCTGAGATAATGCAGATGTGGTAATTTTCTGACAAAGACTTTAAAGTGGATATTATAAAAAAAGAAATCTAAGAAATAAGGAAGAGACTCTTGAGATTAATGGAAAGAGAAGTCTCAGTAGAGAAATAGAAGGTATAATGAAGATCCAAATGTACATTTTAGAACTAAAAATATAAAACCTATAATTTTAAAACTTACTAGATTAACCAACAGAAATTGTCCAATATAAACCACAAAGAAAAATGGAGTTGGGGGAAAAAAATGAACAAATCCTCTGGGACCAGTGAGTGAGTGAATATCAAAATTGGGGTCCCAGAAAAAGATAAAAAATAATGCAGAGCGGAGGACAAATACTGGAAAAATAATGGCTAAAATCTTCCTGATTTTGGCAAAAGACATAAACCTATGGATTCAAGAAGCTCCGTAAGCCACAAACTTGATAAAATTTGTATTTTTTATGCCTAGAAAATTATGCCTAGACATGCTATAATCCAACTGCTAAAAACTTGGATGAACAAAACTTTTGAAAGTATCCAATAAGATGACACATTACTTATAGGAGAACAATTCAAATAATTGTAGATTGCTCATCAGAAATGAGAAGTACTCAAATATGGACAAATTGAAAATTTTCACCCATCAAATCAGCAACTTAAAATTCTTACTATCTGATGTCAGGATATGAGAATGCTGGTGGGTAAAGAAATAAGAACATTTGTGAAGGGCAATTAGGCATTATTTACCAAAATTTTATTTTATTTTTTTATTATTTTTTTTTCTTTAGACGAAGTCTCACACTATTGCCCAGACTGGAGTGCAGTGGCATGATCTTGGCTCACTGCGACCTCCGCCTCTCAGGTTCAGGCAATTCTCCTGCCTCAGCCTCCTGAGTAGCTGGGATTACAGGCGTGTGCCACCACGCCCAGCTAATTTTTTTGTATTTTTAGTAGAGATGAGGTTTCACCATGTTGGTCAGGCTGGTCCAGAACTCCTGACCTCATGATCCACCCGCCTCGGCCTCCCAAAGTGCTGGGATGATTACAGGTGTGAGCCACCATGCCCGGC